>JAOXYM010000016.1:6008605-6023604 GCA_028567055.1 Leptatherina wallacei | reverse complement strand
GGAGTTTCACCCTGATGCTTGAACACGCAGGTGTGCACACTCCAACCAGTAGAGAAAGCATGTCGGACAATGTGCGCCTTCAACCCCCTGAAAATCAGACAGAAATCCTAATTTTCTAAACTGTCCTACAGGGAGGTGAAGACATTGAGAAATTCATGTCCATCACGGAGACGCAACTGAACAGGTTGAATCTACCGTCATTGTTGTCATATATGTCGGAGTGTTCATCTTGTTCATAGACCAGCTTTGGTGGAGCTCAGAGATTCGCAATTTGCCGGCGCACCCGAGAGTTCGGTAAACTTAGAAAGTGAGTTCTCAGACTGACTGCCAACACTACATGCTGCTAATGCTACATGCTGCTATGCATGCTAGTTTCAAAAGAAATGTTCAAAAACATTTTTATAATTGAAATAATCCAGGAGAAGTCCAGGTAAAGGTTCTGTAACCTTTTCCCTCTTAACCACAGTTAATATGTAGTATTTATTTCTGTTTACAGAGCAGAGATGATTTGGTTGGAATGGGACTTCCTGGTGACTTGATTTCACTTCTTTATTATTTTGTTATGTTGGTATCAAAAGATAAATACCTAAAAAAAACTTAAAGATCTATAAGGAGTATTCTTGTGATTTTGCACATGTGTAGTGAAATGAATCAACACAGAATAAACGTGACAATCGTAAAATCCGGACTATCTCTTTGACAATAATTGTACCATGGAAATCTATAATCGAGACATCCCTAGTGGACAGCCGCCACTCAATGACTCCTCGAACAGCAGCTGCATATTAAAACACAGACATAAAACTCGGCAAACTGAGAGTGTTCTGACCAACAACTACTATAACCCTATAATGTCAAACCTATTATATTTGATACATACAGTTTCTGGGACATTTTGCATTATTTTATGGTAAAAACTTTGCTCAAAACCCTGTTGTACACAATCTGATACTTGTCTTCTGCCCCCTACTGGATACCAGGAAGCAGAAGACTACACTACAATAATTTTGAAATGTAGATTTTTATTTTTTTTTTACAAAAAAAATGTACAAAGTTATTAAAAGGCCAAATGAAGACTTCACATTCTAAAATGGGACTTTTCTCCCCATTTTTTCTTAGGTCAGGCTTTAAAGGGTTAAGTGCTTAAAACCAACCAGCTTTAAGAAAAAGGTCAGATAAAATAAGATAATATCCTGTTAAATGAGTCACATGTCCTGAAATGACTCTTCCTGGGTTCCTATGTTATAATAAATATGGTATCTGTGAGTAAAGGAAAGGCTTCAGGTGTTGCATCATGTTTTAGCCCTTTTTCAGATCTAGTAGAGTACAGAACTGGAAGCAACCCGGAAGCAAAACATCAAGCACTTTAGTGAAAGAACTTTAAGACCGTTTATAGTAGCTGATAAAAGTAACTAAAATCAAACAAGTTAAAGGAACTAGGAATAAGAGCAACCATGCTTTTTTTTTTTTTATCTCACATATTTCCTCCTACAGTGTTTCCTTGTTTCTGTCTTTTTTTTGTAATGATGAAACCCTCACCGGGCACAGAAACACACTTCAAGTGTTATCATTGTTTTAACAAAGCTTTGGCCTGGCATCCACGCTCTATGCTTTTTTCCCTTTCCCTTTTCACACTCCACCTCAAAGAACTGTGTCATGTTTTATCTGACCATCTCCCACAGAGCCCAGAGAGCCTATCTCTTTTATCTGACCACCACTGTCTACCTCTCTTTTTCACTGTCTTTTTCTTTCTTCCTTTTTCTTTTTTCCCCAACCAAACACATACTGTCACGCCGGAGGGGTTGGGATTGTACGAAAGAAAAAATTAATAGCCATCGGATGACTTGCTGTGTCTTTTAGTGGAGATAAGTCAAAGGTTAAGGTAACTATCGAGTAAAAGATTGCCTCTTAAAATATAATGCTTAGAGAGAGAAAAAAAACATCAATCAGCACTTAGGGTAGATGAGATCCAGTGACACAGAAATGACTATGCAGAGTTCATGACAGCAGGGACAACTTCATCTTTACCTGCATAAATGTTCAGTTCCTTTCCCTTTTCTTACTCTACCCTTATATAGAGATATATCTCACTGAGAAAGACAGTGGTTAAGCCCTCTTGATGATACCAAAGTTATTTATAGACAGAGAGGTTCCATAACAGATAACCATTTTTCAAAGTAGGAAAAAGGATGATAACAAGCCATTTGAACCCAAACTGTCCATCAACTTAGACCACAACAAATCAGAGTGACTTCATATATAAGCCTAGCTCACAATTACCTGTAGATGTTGCTAACAGACAGTGAGACTGTATTAAGTGCTGAACTATGAGGTTTTTAAAGCACCACGAATCCCACAGGGTCTACTAGACTTAGAGGTTGTTAAAGATTCTGTCCATTGGTAGGTGATGAATGATTTCGTACCCAGAATACTTTAGCAGTGATAGCTTATAGCTCCATTAGCCTGTAACTACAGAGAAAGGGTCAGAAAAAAACTGTGAACTCTCTGGCAACATACAGAGAACGGGCTGGCTGCAGTAGCCAGGAATATTTATTAATCTAAGATGATGAGTCTTGGTAGACATAATTAGGCCTCTTGACACAGAGATCCTCAACAAAGTTGTATTTAAACCCTTAATAGCATAAAAAAGAAAAGAAAAGAAAGAGGAAATCTTCTTGACCTATTAGCTGTGGTTAGCTTTGAAATACATACTGTAGATCAATGAAACTGTGTTACTGTTCTTACAAGCACATCTATGTATTTTCTTTATCTTCTGCACTGGGTCTGTGGGAGTTAATCATTCATAGGTAGCGGGTGGCTTTAAGATACAAATGCAACTCTTGCTGGCACCAGAGCGACCAGCATCACCCACACTTTCTAAATATAACTCTTTTTCCATGGCTCGACCATTTGTGGAGTTCACAAGGGCACTTGCCTGGGGAGATGTCTACAATAACATTGTTAGCTCGACCAAAGGAACATTACAGTCAACATGCTCTATCATAAAGATAATTTTGTTATCAACACTTTATACACTTTTAGTCACCACATGATCAGAGTTAGTGGAATTTGTTATTAAGGACATATAAAAATTTCACCAATTCCTGTCTGTTAATCCTGTTGAACAACACTGACACAACCTCTACCAATCTGTTACTCTTGCAGGAAAACTAATACATAGCCTTTTTTTTCTGCTCATTTAAAGGTGCACAGGGATATTAACTCACCAAGAAAAAATATTGCAGCTACTCAGTCCTGTATATTACAAACACTCAAGTTCATAAGGGTAAATAGCAAGCAACTGCCCACTTAAATGTCCAGCAATAACAGAGCAACATTAAGGTTTCATTAGAACCCCCCCCCCCCCCCCTCTTGTATATCTGAGAAAAACAAACAGTCTGTAAGTAGCAGAGCCATCATCATCATATGTACTGCATAATGTCAGATTAGGATGGAATGTTTATTTTTCTGTTCCCAGGAGGCCTACATATGGGCATTTATCTATAATAACATTAAAACTTCCACTGAATGATTTGCAGTGTTAAAGAGGAAAAAGTTAAAGTTTTACAACTGACACTTTTGAGGACTATAAATCACAGCATCAGCCGCCACTATATACATGTATACATGTATACTGTATGTTTTTTCAAACAAACAGTTGTGACAGAGCTGCGGCAGAATATCAACGTTTTTCTTCATTATGTTATGTTGATGTAACAACTCCAAATAACAAGCATTTTGTTTCTGAGTAAAACAATACCAGCAGCTTAAAATTAACATTTTTACATGTTTAAATTTATTGAAATGGTGATGAAATAAAGGCCTCGTGCTTCATTCTAGCAAAGGTTTTACTATACCTTCATTAACAAACACAGCTTCTGTCAACTGCTTATCTGTTAACACCGTCAATTCAGTTGAGTTCACTCCATGATCGTTTCTTTTTATTCCTTTTTGAGTGTGTGTCAGGCAAAGACGTGAGGTAACTGCATCACATAAGTAAGACTAGAACTAAAGTAAAGAAAGTCTTTCATAGTATTCTTTGAAAAAATTGACAACAGCTCAGATTTTAGAAGTATGGAAAGAGAAGCCTAATGGTTAGCCATCAAATCTAATGTAGTGAGAGTGATCCTGCAGCTTTTCCTGAAAAGTGACCGGCCTGCTCTTTCAAATATGAAACCAACATGTCCACCTGCTGAGGTTGAGGGACAGGAGTGCATATCTGAAAGAGGCTGTAGCCTTTTGAAACATTTCTACTCAGACAAGGTGTAATTGTATGGCACTGACAGAGGCAAAGCTTTCATGTTTCCATAAAATCAAAAGAAGAAAAAAATCATCAGTGTGCATTCTCTTTGGTGGGAACGACTGATTAATCTGAGAGCATCAACAAATACAGAACCTCGCTGATGACATTTACATGAAAGCTGCGCTCATAGCTCGCTTAATAACCACTACCAGCCATGCCCTGGGTAGCGCAATGAGCCATACCTGACTGCACTAACTGGGGACACATTCCTTAAAGAATAATTAACAGGGCCATTTAAAAAAAAAATCATACAGCCCAAACACTCAATTAACACAGCCCATTTTTGCACTTTCCCCTCAACTGTGTCCTAGACTGGCCCTGCTGAATTGGCACAATTAAGCTGTGTTTGTGCTGCCTGCATCATGGTGGGCCCTCCTGCTATTCCCATTGAACCTACCCTGTATGTCTGGAGCAATTAAAAAAGATTTAACAGCTTCAGGGATCACCTATTAAATTTATGCTTTCCAGGATTCTAATCGAGAACTATTTTGCTTTTTTGTGTGCTTAGACAAGACAAGCTGAAGAGATCTAGTTAACAAATGGAACTGAACAAAGCAGAAGGATTGAAGCTGGAAAATGAAAAAGCATCCCATGTGCGCATATATATATATACATATATATATATATGACACAGAGGGAAAGAATTGCAGGCTAGTTTTGTAGTTGCCTCCACTTCACTTGATGCTAAGTAACTTAAAAGCTTTGAGTCAATATTCATGGGTATGAAAAAGACATCTAAAAGTCCTGTGCTGACTAATAAAATGTTGCCTGTCCTATATATCGCTAAACACTGTCAGAACTGAAAGGCAGTGCATTTAGTGTATGAATCTACTACAAGTGTTGCCTTGGTGCTCTGTGACATGCACACACAATGTCCTAAAAATAATTTTTATCTTGCAGCAGTCATTATCACTGGGAACACTTCAGAAAACAGCAGCCCCTGGTTGTGTGTAAACAAACAGTGAAAAGCGAAGGAAGAGGAAAGAGATAACATATAGCAGGAATTCTATCAAGAGGCAGGGTGGGATGACTCATGAAAATAAGTGACTTTGAAATTATTTGGGGAAGGACAATAAGGAGCTTTGAAGCTCTGAGATTACAGAGCTGATGGAGCAAACTGGGGAGGCTGTGTGCCGCGACGGTAATTTAGCACATACTGTGCTGGTACTCACTCTTCTGGAAATTCACGTGGGCCACGGCTTCATCAACCCCCTGGAGAGATGCAGCCATTACATTAACACAACTCACCTAGCGGGCAGAGGGACGAGCCAGTGTCTTTGTTCCAGTGCAAGTTCATCCTTCTCTCAAGTCTATACCCTCTAATCACTGGCCATTTGTCTTTGAGAAATCATTGCATATGTCTCTCCTTGGTATGTTTTACCAGATAAAATAAAGTAATTGCTATAACTTTTAAAAAAATAATACAGAGTGCAATTAAGCACACTTCAAAGGACATGTGCTTGAATCTCCAACTGCTCATTAATGGTTCACTTATGAGGATGCTCAAAGAACTCTGAAAATAACCAGGATCGCTGCATGATCTGATAATCAGTTGAGGGTTTGTTAGATGTACAGTATCTCAGCACATTAAGCTTCTAAACCTTCTGAAAGGAGGAAGACAATCTAGTTTACAAGAAGCACTAGTTATGGTTCTTGTTGGCCCATACCAAAGCCATCAAATAACCATGGATCAAACCTTTTGACTACCCTGCCTGACAGCCTATATAAACATCCACATGTGTCTGCTTTTGTGGCTGATGTCAACTTTATACCCTGAGATTATTGCAGTATCAACATGTGTAATGTCAATATCTCCAAGACATTTTCACAAGAAATAGGACAAGCCCACGTGTATTGATGAGGGCTGCATTCCATTTAGAGGAAGCTCTGCTTTTGTGCATATTCCACAACTAACTAGCATGCACAGGCACAGCAGTGGAAATAACTAATTGGATATATATTGCAAGTTTTATCTTTATAGCGATATTCAACAATAATTTTACAATAATAGTACTCAACAAACACCCCCTTCTATAACACTTGTTACTGTATAAGAAGAAGACTAGCTACATCTCTTGAGGAACAAAAAGCTAAGAAAACTCAATGGCTTGACTACACAAACACAAATTGCCCAACAATGAGTGGATGAGTTTTGTAAACAAACTACAGAACCTTATTGGCAAAGCTTCTCTGCGTCCACAGAATTGAGGGTTACAGTGTATAACCATCATACCACACATACTGTCCTCTGGTCTCTTTGAGGCTTTTTATAGCTCTGCTGGATTGGCTATTTTTACAGCTTGTGTACAGCTAGTATAAGTGACATACCTGTGCCTTTACTAGGGAGAATGAGCACTGACCATGTATAATTATTACTTTACAAAGTACTCAAGAAACCACGAGGACAGATACTTTTAGTCAGAGTCAAGAAAAGGAAATGAACTATGAAAAGGTGCTTTGAAACATAAATGCAGCAGAATATTTGGAGAATCAAGTCCAGACTTTCTTCGCAGATCCCCGATCGCATGTGTACTTCACAGAGGAGAGTTTCCATAAGAGTCAAATTGTCCCAACTGGAAATACTCAGCAACGGCTGCTCTGTGAAGCACACAGGAGGCAGGGCATTATGCAAAAAGTATGCCGCAGAATTCTAAGTGTTTTGCTCACAGCACATCACAAATAATGGTTGAGGCTCCACAGGCAGCCCTAAAGTTGACTGTTGGGCTGCACTGCAAAATAGTGTGGAAACAGCTACAGAGATCACATGTTCTGAGTAAGCTGTAACCTGTCATTAAAGCCTTTCAAGTCCTGTTTTTGTTCAGGATTTTCAAAGTTCACTACAGTCTAAAACCTTTATAAATGATTTTGAAGGCTGATTATATGTTTGCAGCACATAAAACCAGAATCAGTCTAATTTATGTCAATCTACAATAAAGGAAGACAAAAATGCAAAGCCTTGCTGACTTTTCTTAACCCCAATCAGCAGTGAGTTATTATAACTTTACATTGGATCTGCACAAGGTTTAACAGCTGAACGTGACCTTGAGTTTAAGATTCATGAATCAGGTAGTTCTAACTGACTCAAGTAACAGTTAACACAATAACGTGCACACAAACTTCAAAAAGCAGCCATGTGTGAGTTCATATTCATATTTAACTGAACCGTAAGCCTCAGCATGAGGACGAAACCAGCCAGGGTCAGCACTGAGTGCTCTTCGGAAGGCCAGAGAGGGAACTCTAGACCACAGGTTCAAATAACAAACTCCCACCGCAGGTGGTGATCAGCTGCAGAGCACCTCCAGGCTCTCTAGAGCATGCATGAGGACATCTGTCATGTACTTTGTAAATGAATCAACTAATGAAATGGAATGAGACCGTATTACAAACAAGACCAGATTGAGCTGACAGGTTGTGACCTTTTTATTTTTGTTAAGATGATTCTAAGTGTAGGAGTTGGTGTGAAATAACAAAACCTATCCATAACGATGTGCAGGTCGCTAATGTTGACAGTGATAAAGAGTAAGGCTTGTGAAGCGAAGCAGGAGCCATAAAATCTGCTGCAAATTTGGTTACACTGAATATCATCTGACACAACTTAACATACTTAGGTTTTATCTGTTTAGACATCAGAGACAAACAGACTTTCAATAATGGGTAATCGTGATCATTTTGCAGTCGGGGAGTCAGGAAGAGGCTTTTGTAGCATAATTAACTACATCACTAAATGCATTAAAATGACCTTTGGTAATTGAACTTTGAAAAGTTAATTTCAAATACCCATGAAAATGTTGGCATGTACAAAGAAATCTTGTCAAACTTCCCATATTGAAAAGAAAGGGAACTCCAATGTCCTAGCATGTAGAAGGAATCTGTATTTTCCTTCCGGGGATATTCTGACCACTGTGCATGATAAAAGCAGGACACTGAAGATGATATAGTAAAAAGCTATTTACATCCACTCTCACTTATATTCAAATGTAATCTTAACATTCAGGATTGCATGCCCTGAGCGCATACTTGTGTGTTCATGCAGACTGATGTGCACATATTGTTGTGCTTGACACATTTGAATGACTTAATACGATGATTTAAAAAATTTTCATACAGCTCAATTAAACAGAAATTATAATACAGTTCAACTAAGACAAGGGAAATTTGCTGAACTGAACCTAAATGAGTTTCTATTGATCTATCGATTTTTTCTTTTTCTAAACACCAAACGCAATCTAACTAATACAAGAGACAAGCAAGTTAAGTAAATGTTAATAAAGTAAGAGTTAGAGGATTTGGATTCTGCTGGTACTCAAAGTTGCCAGTTTTATAGCAGATTTAATTAATGGGGCTTGAATAAAAAGTTGTTAAAATGGCCTTTTAAGTAGTGTTGAGCCATTCACTTACTTCCCTATTTGTCTTCCAAATTATGGCGTTAAACAGGGTTTGGACAAACATCAATATGGTGTTATATTACAATATTTCCTCTGGCTTAATGTTATTGATGCACTTGCACCAAGTATCAATATTTGTTATCAGACTAAGAGTGGTGTAAATGGATTTTCTCACATTGAACCCTGTGCTATTTTAGCTTACAGCCCCACTACCTCATGATTCCTCTCTGTGGTGCTTATCAGATTGATGATTGGGAAGGTGAGCTATAGCTTGCAGCTAAAAGGAAAACTGCGACAATGTCAAGTGAGGGGGGGGGTGAGACGAAACAAAACAACAATCATATTATTAAACGGACAAATTTAATATCTAAAATGTATTTCTTAACTTTTATGTGTTCCAGTAAATGGCAACGCTTTGGGAGCTTCAAAGGTTTCTGTGTTAGCTTTGAAGAAAACCAAAGACGTACTTTAACTTTCTTCCAAACAAACGTTTGGAGCCAGGATTTCAAGCCATGTTGTGCCATACTGATTAAATCCTCAAGCTCAGATTTAGGATTTGCTGGCTCAGCAGGCGTGAGGGTCAGAGCCAAAAGCTGGCATTTCTTATCTTGTGGTCTTTTGCCTCACAGTTATGTTGCAGGCCAGTCACAGCTTCCAAGCCTGGTAATGCAAATTCTTTTAACCATTATCTACTGTTTATCTCTAATTCAATATTGAAATGTATAAAAGAAAAAAAAGGAAATCTACTAGTCTGTCATAAAGTATGAAAGGCTTTTCATTTTCAGAGTCTATTAAATCTAATAAGGCAATAAATAAATAAATAAATGAATAAATAAATAATAAAACAGCAATTTCCTGAAGAAACAGCTGTGTATATATATTAAAAGAAAACCGATATAATCTTGACAGGCAAATTTCCTCTCCAATAAGTCAACTGCATTCAATCTGAGGCATCTCAATGCAAAAACAAGTTGCAAAATTATTACGTATTTTAAAGGCTGAGCCGCCCGTTTCCTTGAAATAGCCGGCTCAACATTTCATTTTGACAGTGTACGCTATCTGGTGTGAGATGGCTCTCAATTTGCTGTTTCTATGTGTAGAAAAAAAATCAATAGGGAGAAATAACCAATAATTGAAAGATTGTCTTAAAACTGTGTCAAACACAGATATCAAGAAGGTTTGATGCGCACTGCAGCTGCATTTTAGTGACTCATCCCAGGAAGTTAGTGTACATCTTGACAATTTGTCCGATTACAGCAATTAAGAGCAGCTTATGTGTTTTCGGCAATCACATCGTGGTGTGTGTGCTCACTGAATATGTTTTTCACAGAACCCTGGGTTGCCCTAAATGCTGTGTGCTCGTGTAACTTAAGAGTAACACTCCAAGTGAGCTAATAATTTTGCTCCTGTTTATATTCAAACAATGTGAAGAGCTGCAGCCAGACTGACTGGCTCAGTAAACAAAGACAACAGAACATTTTCTCATTACCAGGTTGCAAGAGGGAGGCCAACGCATAGAAATCGGCAAGCAAAACTGCAAGGGAAGCAAACCTACCAGGTCATCTGCAGTGTTTGGCACCCACTGATTTTAATTTTAATATTACGGTACAAACAAGGAGAGAGGAGTGGATTACATGATAAACACATAGTTCACCCTCCTCACTGGCCACAAATAGCAACGTATGTGTTATTGACGGGCCTGGTTACCTGTGAAAAATAATTCTTTACTCTAGAAAAATAAATCTATATCCTATTGTTTGCCAATTGTTAGAGGCAGGGCGATACACAATATGAGGGGCACGGCCAAGGGAAAGAAAAGCGGCAATCCCTGGTGTCACACCTGCTTATCCTCACACACACCCAGGGAAACCCACAAGCCTTTACCTAGATAATGTCAATACACAGTCCAAACCACAGTGACACACATACATTTTTCCCCTCTAGCTTCCTTGTTTATTTAAAAAAATGTCCTAAAGCACACAAGCTCCTGATACACTTTTGAACAGTATATGAACACCTAGTAAGAGATGCCCCCTGATCAACAAATCTAAAGAAACTTCCCCAGCATTTTCCAGTAACACAATCTATTTTCTCTTGAAACTGTTAATATCCTGCCAAGCGTCTTTGAGTTGCAGTGTTGTAGATGCAGCAATGTTATACCTGCCTGAGATTAACTGCTAAGCGCTGCACGACAAACACAGGGATAATATGCACTCATCTAAGATCATGCTCAGAGCAAGCAATGGAATTCCACTTTTCACCCCTCTCTGACTTAATACTGCCCCACAGATACAGCAGGAAATGGGCTTCTTTTGGCTCAACTTCCACCATGGAAGGAGGTTCATTTTTTAAAAGAGAATACACCAACTCTCATACAATAATTGCTTTAACTATTGAACAACACAGCCTAGAAGCCTATGGTAGGGTCTGGTTTCATTTTTCAAGCCAACTAACATGTTTAACCTTATGAATATCAAAGGAATAAATCATGCTTTTGAGAGTTTGCTTATAATACTCTTTCTCCTGTAAGAGAAGAGAGAGAGAGAGAGAGAGAGAAGAGAGAGAGAGAGAGAGAAGAGAGAGAGAGAGAGAGAGAGAGTCTAATGGTGAGTTGGAAGTAGTCCATGATGAAGCCTAGTTGTACTGCACTGCACCTGAGATGAACAATATGACCCAAATTTCCAACTCTTCTTCTGCATTTTGTCAATGTGTCATTAACAGTTTCTTTTAAACACATGTCAAAGTGCTTGAGAGGAGTCAGTTTAAAGTCACATCATATCTTCTTAGATAAGCCAAGCTGACATTTATCCCCACCACAGATCACACTATAAACTACAGCTGAGCGAAAGTGCGGCGTGCAGAGCACAGTGCTATTACAGAGGCAGACACCCACCGCATCATTTATCCTGCCCATAAATCAGCCCTCTGCTCTACTGCACTACCTGCTCCTCTTGTCCCAGCAGATCTCACTGACGTATCATTATATCTCATATACCTCCACTAAAATAACCTCTACAGAGCCTATAAGCTCGGGATGTGTTCAGAGCAGTCGGACCTTCTCTCTCTGCTTGGATAATAGTTTGCATTAGAGTGCCTATTAGGCCTGTGATCTATGCAAGGTGTTTCACTACCTCCTATTTTTCTCTGTCTTCTGGTTGAAATGAAATAAAAGTGAGGTTCTAAAACACAACCTGTCTTGATAATTCTAATCTTGTGTCAGTAATACGTGTAAAAACGGTGACAGGTGAAGTAGACGCAGGGTTGAACAACTGATTAGAAAAGTAGTTTAAGTAAAAATCCAAGATGTTTTCCATTGAAGCAGTTCCAGTGCTGGTTCAGAGCCAAAACCTGGACAGTCAGCTAGACTCGGTACAAGTTAGGGGTGTAACAATACATCGATAAACATCGATAAATCGATCGTATGGTCTTCATCGATCAATATCGATCCAAAAAAATCGCTACATTTTGATTTCCATTGGCATGTTGTTTTCCCCACTGGTCTGTCTTTGTTGTAGGAACAGATTGTTTTTTACTTAAATTGATTCATTCAAACACCTGAGCTCAGAAATAAAAATGTTATAATATTCTGGTTGTTTTTTTTGTTCTTTTGATTTGAATGGAAATGACTCTGTTCAATTACCTGTGATATCGTTTCATGCCAATCGTTGAATCTTAAATCGAATCGAATCAAAATCGGATCGTGACTGAATTTGAGACATCGGCAATCATCGAATCGATATCCATTGAATTGATATAAAATCATATTGTGATCAAACTGGTGATTTAGACCCCTGGTACAAGTCTATGCTGTCTCATGATTTATATGGTCTGTGAAAGGTCCCCAATGCAACATCTAGAGGGATATTTATAATCACGTTTTTCTAGAAAAACATAATCTGTTGTTATTTCTGTTAAGATGAACTGTTTCCCTCTGCTGTTGTCATCTACAGAAATCCTAAACACACTGGAGGGAGGATTAAATGTGTATTGGAAGACATGTTTTGTTGTGAAGAGCAGAAACTCATAGAGCTAACATATCAGTATGGTTTAGATGTGAAGTTCACAGGGTGAGGAGAGGTGCTGGGCAATCAGAGAGATAGTGTGTGAAGTGTGATGAAGGAGTAGAGATGGTAAGAGGCTGTCAGCACTACAGTGAATGAGTGAAAATAGAGGAGGTGAGATAAAAAAGGGCCAATTTATTTTCAAAACTGTGAACTTTGAAATAAGAATATATATTTATAGAGCTAGCAGCTCCAAATATGTGGAAATATTTAAGGTAAGTATCAGTTTTTAACATAAATTCAGAATAAAAGGAATATTTTCATTTGTGTTCAACATCCGTCCACATTTTCCCTTTTCCTCCCTTGACTGCCCATGCCTTCCCCATTATTTCTTCACTCTCCTCTGCTTCGTCTCTCTCTTCCTGTCTGCACTTTGAAGAGCAGCGGTGTGTTTGTTTGAGAGGCTCTTGCATCACACCTGTTTGTTTAAGCTGCAAATGACGCTGGAGACAAAGCGTGCCTGTCTCTGTAGACTGCCCGGATATAGCCCGTGGTTGCCAACAACATAGGACTCCCTCTACCTCTCACCCTTTTTTTCATTCTCCCTCACTTGCTCTATCATTTTCTCCCCTGCTCTCTAACAGGGGAAATACAGAATATTGTGTCTCAGTAATAATTCCTACAAGCTCAGCACAGCACTAAACACTCCCAGAGCACCTCAGATTAGTCCCGTGGACAATATGTGGTAAAAACACTCTGGCTCGTTTAACTTGGACTTATCCAACCAATAATACCAGCAACCCATCAGAACGATAGCGAACCAATACGAAATCAAGGCAATAATTCTTTACCCACTGTATTATCATTTATAAATAAAGTATAGGCAGGAATCCAACAAAAGCAGTAATCCACTGTGAAAAATCTTTACCTAAAGCTATTTAGAATCACCAGAACTCCAGCCTTAGCCAGCACCTTTAGAGCCACATATTTACAATATGATAAGTAACAGAGATGTGGAATTTATTTACTTCAGCATTATCAAAAGAAAATGCCGAGCCTTTCTGATTTTACACTCACAATAGGTCACGGATCAAAGCCCTGCTATCACCAGTCAACATTATCCTCCTGAAATGACCTAAGAAGAATCACGCCGTAACCTCTGCTGTGCTTGTAAGATTTTTTTCCCCCACATGCATCATTCATAGACTCAATTCAGACTCCTTGAAACTGATGTACACTCACGCGTAATCTAAGTCACAGCACGTTAACATAAAAAAAAGCCATGTGCGGCCCAAAAAGGGAGGTGAAAGGTTAAAGGCATGGATACACTTTAAAAGCTAATGTGTTATCATTAATCCCTGATTTGGCTTCTTGAATAGACCAAACATCTCACCTCTTGACTGTCAGAACTTAAAACGAAAAAGGTAGCTAATTCCTCAGACTGATGAGTCCTGTAGCCATATATGCATCAATATTATCATCTTTTATTACATTTATCTAATCAAATGCAGACATTAATTTGCTATCATGACATGTTTTGTTTCCAACAGAATATACCAAATTACATATATTTCTTTGTATGTTGTTTCTTTACCATGTTCTTCTCAAGTTGGTTCTTTTCTTTCCCTTTTTCTTTGTTGGCTCTCTGCCTGTTTTTATGGCTTTCTGTCTGTTGCAGCAAATACCCCTCAGCTTTGTGTCTACCTGACAAGAGTGGAATTGAGGTAAGATGAGTACCCCTGAGGGTCTCTATCAGTTCATTGCTCGGGTGAAAATGTATCTAAATATTTTGCTATTTGCCTCCACTGATGGTCAAGCTCACACTGAAAACCTGGAGCTCTCTTTCACTAGTTTAGAGCTAGGGTGACCTTCACATAGAAACAGAAATCACACGTCCTAAATAAAGCTTAAATTGAGATTTGTTTTCAGCAAGTGTTGAAATAATGTGCCTATTTTTTAAGGATGTGGCAGCTGATCCCAAACATATTTGCTCTGTTCACATTAATATTCATCTACAACATTTGCTCTCATACCAGTAGTCAGCACAAGTGTAAATAACACTTGCAGCTTAAACATTTTAAATATGCAACTGTTCCCATGCTGCATGACATTTAGTGGCTGGGCCCGTCACAACATTAAACAGCCCATTGTAAGATCTATCTCACTGTTGCAGAAGGCAGGAGTAACTAAACTTTAAAAGAGCTGAATGCATTTGTATCTAACTCTGTGGTTTTAACCAAGGGGCAACCTCGCGTTCGAAAAAATGAAGCCTATGCGGAAGTGCCAAAAATTGCAGTTCCCCCCTCCTCC
>JAOXYM010000016.1:5973283-5995640 GCA_028567055.1 Leptatherina wallacei | reverse complement strand
CTTTAAAACTTCAGCATTGAGGGTTTTTATTGCAACTTCTACCATTTCTGTTGCATTACCTTCACTCATCAACCGCGATGCAGCGGTCCTCTCTCCCCAGCTGAGGAGCTGCAGCTAGAAGCATCAGTGTTGATTGGCTACACATCCCCTGACAGCCAATCAGTGAGGGCTGTAGGCGGGACATTGTCATACAGCCCAGAGCGGTGCCTTCAGGCAGAGAGAGATGCTGGATGAGAGCCAAAGATTACTGATAAACTGGGAAAAACGTCCGATACCGATTATCATAAAATTGCCCAATATTGGCTGATATTATCGGCCTTGCCGATTATTGGTCGATCCCTAGTACAGACGGTGGTGGGGCTGTCCATACCAGCAGCTCCAGAGCGGCATGAGGGGAAGAGTGCAACACACGAGGTAGACACAGAAAGGACGGAGAGTTGCACGCTGGACTCTCCTTCAGCCTGGAGGAGAGGGACGCACTGTGCGTACTCAAGTTAGAAATGTGACATTAGCAAAAAGGGTCAAATAGAAAGACATAATTAATGTCAGACTTAATAATCATTGAGCTACGCTGTGAATGTTGTTTTTTTGTTTATATAAAATGAATTGTGGTGTTTGTTTGTTGTGTTGATTATTGAATTAAAGAATGAATACTAAATGTGTTGCCTCCACCGATCATAAGAAAATATTGTAAATCAGACTGATGCACCTGCAGTCCTGCAGCACTGGGCTCTTTCCGCTCTCATCCAGAGGTTTCAGCCAGTTTTCACCTGCTTTTCAAAAGTGCTAAAAATAGATGCAGAAACAGTCACCGCACTTTAAGTAAATCACATTGCTCGTGCAAAGTGTATTTTTTTGCATCTCCTCCACCCAGTATTTTGCACGTTCTGGCAGAAACGTGTAGTAAATCATCTGCAACATGTTCTTGCATTCGCTATCAAGTTTGCACACGTTTTAACACACGCAAACCTTTGATAGATCCGGCCCTAACAGTGGCATAACTAACAACTTGACAGGCTCATCTAGCTGAAAGAATATCTGTCTAAATCTGAGGGGAAAAGAAAAGAAAAGAAAAGAAAAGAACGAAGCATCAGGACAGCACATAAAAACCACATATATGAACTGTCACACAATGTCAAAGTAAGAAAGAGCAATCTGGCAGGCAGGATTCCAGTATCTTAGTCTGCAATGACAACTGGATCCAATCACTACAGATCACTTGAGTGAGCTGGTCAGGCAATCTTCCAATCAGACAGACACATCCAACAAAATAATAATCACTCTCAAGCTTTACTTTTACAGTCACAAATAAACTGGAGAGGTGCTGGATTGACTAAATGTTTAAAAGCCCTGTGAGTTGAGTGAGTAAAAGAGCACCTAATCTAAAAAATACAAGAGACTTTTCTACAGCTAACATTGAACACAATATTGAACTGGTACTATAAACAAGCGTAAGCTGGTTTGGTACGCATGATAAAGACATGTCAGTATAACTTCACACATCTGGGCACATCCCAGGCTTGTCTTGCTGTAACTGCTATCTGATTCTTTTTATGCCAGTCCCAGACAGCATCCCAGACAGCATGTTTGGAAGCAGAAAAACAGAGGGGAAAAAAAGGGCCATGGACAGCAAGGGGGATGTCCCTGACCACACCAAAGGACTCATTGTCCTGATTAAACGGACAGACTTTTTTAAATTACTTCCTCTATTCCATTCAAACACAATCTCAAAAAGGTCACTGTTATAAAATCAGGGGGTGCATTCTTCATCAGCCTCTCTGGCTGCCAAAGCAACTCCCTGAAGTGATGACTTTTGAATTTAAGTGCTCCTCCATTTCACTGAAAATCCTTGTTTTTCACACTGGAATTGTGAGAGACTTGAGAGGAATGAAAAAAAAAAGATGTTACCATTAAAAAAAAAACAAGACCCCTAAATCAACACATCACAGCATTGCAGTAGCTAATGAAGAAGAGTGCCGCAGCTGAAGAGGGCCCAAGGTCAGTGTCACTGCTAGTTTGTGATGACCAAAGCCACTTAGTTTGTGACATTGTTGGGATGAGAGACCACTACAAAACCAAATAGCTAACTGCAATCAATGTTTTTTTTCTTTTCATAACAGCAGTGACATACAAATTACATCCCTGTGCAAAGGATTTGGGATGATCTACTGGCAGAAAAGCAACAAGCTATGTTTTAATTAATGTGCCTGCAAAGAAGAATAACTGCGCCTCGCAATGAGGCAATTAAATCTACAGATGGAGCAGGTCGTCTCTTCCACAGTGTGTGCCATGACAAACCGCCATGTTTTTACCAAACACTGGTTCAACTGAGGGCCTTTTACATTCTACTAGCTCTTTCCAAGCATGGAGGGAGACAGTGAATTAGGGTTTATTTAGCTGGCTTCAAAAAGTAGTTTCTCAGTTGCTGCTGAGTTCTACTCAGTGTTACTTTAGAAAAGACAAGTGTGCTTAAAAGCATATATTTGGGTCTTTAGTGATTGCCATCTCAAAATGTTTTTTCAAACTAGTGAATTGGAGAAGAAATCTTTCCATGAGCTACTCAGATGTTTAGGTTACTGTTAAGTCATACTCCCAGGTCAGAGTAGAGCTTTTCTGTCCTCCTCATCTTATCTCTTAAATCGTGCTGTATTCACTGCACCTCGGAAGTGGAAAGTCAGTCTTTTACTCTTGCTTTTTTTTTCTTTGCCATGGGGAGTTAATTCTCATCTACAGCTTATTCACAAAACACAAAAAATAGCAAACAATGTTCTGCTAGGGTTAATGTTTTATTTCCAACTACGAAAACTAAGTTTTGTTGTTTTTTTCCCAGGATTTATGGAGCCAATAAGTGATAAGTTACAGAGGCATTCCACCATATTTTTCTGACACCTCAATTTATTTTATTAGTTCAGCGCCCTAGTGGTGTGGTCTCTTCCTAATCTGGGTCAGTTCAATGCTTAAACTGCGATATTGTACCTAAAAGAGTGATTAGTACCAACTGTCAGCAGCCATATTGCAGACAATGGAAATTTAAAGTATGTGAGAATAAAACTACCAAGCTAGAATTTTCCTGCCAGTTTTAGAGTGTGATAGTGTGAGCTCAGTTTGCTGTGTGCTAATTTGAGCTCTCAGGCTAAGTAATGTAAATTCCCTCACACAGTATAGCATCCTTCAAGGGTCATTGACTCTAATTTGTGTTCATGTTTATGTTTGCATGGAAACACAAAGCTGCTCCACAGAAGAGAGGGGTAAAAATGAGTTGAGTGGTTCACTCCAGCGCTTAAACAAGCTGCTATGAACAGAGGTGAGCTGTGCTATTCTTTTTTTTGTTTGTTTCCCCCATTGTTAATGTAAGTTTGCATCTATTAACCATCAAGCTATTATCATTTTTTGAAGACAGAAAGCTTCACAAAGCCTGATCTTGGAGGAGTGGTTGTTTAAGTCAGTGGACTTTCACCCAGGAGACAGAGGTCAGTGTACCTTATAGCACCATTATGTTTTTAGACAAAGTATCCTTTTGAAGAGTTGTGTGTTACCATTATTTTTCAGAGTTCAATCACAATGGATGTTATTTTTGTTTCTTTAATGATGTTGATGAGAGCAGCCAAGCAAGAGTGGAATAACAGCCGTATGATGTCGTTGCCCACTCTATATTAAAGTACATGCTAAACTTGTGCGTGCTTGTGTTGTTTGTTTTTATTATACGTGTACATGTGTGTGTACGAACAGAGCCTTTGATAAGAGGTCTTGAGACGTATAGTGAAGGACCATGCCCTCCTCTCCTCTGCCCTCCTCTCTATCCTGGCTAGCAGGCTGTCCTCATTACTGTCAGTCAGCATCAGGTTTAGCAGTGCCAGGCTCCTGCACAGCCCTCTGTCCTTTCTGCCCTGCCAGCACTAGCCTGCCTGACTGCTGCCATTGGTAAGCACTGTGAGAGCCCCTCAATCCCCTAGAAAACCTAATTACTCTCCACCCGCAACCAAGGAGACCAGAGCAGGAAAAGAGAGAGGCAAGGAAAAGAAGAATCTCACACGCACATATCCTCCATTTATAAGCGCTCTGGCAATTATTCAAACAAAAGAAATGTGTGTTCATATTATATCTGCGGCGAAAAATAATTACACTAGCATTCACATTTACAAATCATTTATCTTTCCATTGAAGCATAAATATTGGCTGAGCGCATGAAAAAAAAGGACACAAGATACATTTAGAAAGTGTGAAACGGGGGGGGGGGCATGCATGAATCAAACTGAGCACCGCTTTGACTACCCGTTAACTGGGTCACTCAGTTGGTGATTGTGTCTGACCACTAAACAAACAGTCATTCATATATCTCTGCTCTGGCCCCATTTTCATCTGGAGCAGTTCCACTGAGGCCACTGAAAGCAAAAGAGCTGACGGGTCAGGGATTTAAACCCATCTCCAGCTTCGGCACAGCAGCCATTACCGCGGAGAGAGAAAAACTCCTCGCGTCACCCTCTATCTGAGGGAAGGTTTATTTATGTTGGCTGCACATGTGTTTGTTTCAAGGATGTGAACAGAGTGACAGAGAAGAATTCCCATCAACTTGCTTGTCACTCCTCTGACATCTTGGTCAAAGTTTTCTTTGTTCACTATCAGACTGTCTCTTGGACTCTTCACTGTCTCAGTGAAATCTCAGTGCAATTTCAGAAGTACGTTTATAAAGAAAGACAGCAAGTATTTCTTCACTTGGACATGTTGGTCACTCATCAAGATACGACCTGTGCCACATGCCTTGAAATGCAATGTCAGGTTTGGATAAAAGCCTGCACAAAACAACATTCCCTCTCTTTCTTCTGCAATGTGTGCTATCTGCACACCAGAAATGCTTTTAAAAAAATCTAATGTCTAATAGAGAAAGAATCTTCTATCTTATCAAAAACATTAGAGGGGACTCATTGTCATGAATTGAGATGCTCATCAAAGATAATGATACAAAATTCTGTTGCATTACATTACAGACTTTTGTCCTTGAATATTCTTTCGGGCTCATGCAGCTGTGCAGATTCGAGTTGGAACGGGGAAGCTGGTGCTTTTAATAAACTCACAGGGACATTCAAAGGGGCTGGCAGCTACGGAGGTTTCATTTTCCCAGCAGTGAGCTGTGTCATTTAAAATAAGGATCATTTTGAGAAGGGTAATATCATAATACAAAATCTAGATCAAATAGCTGAGCAAGGTGTAAGACTGGATTTACAAGGCCTTGTAATCTTTAAAGACTAAGAATGAAGGCAGAAAAGTGCAGAGAAAGGTAAAGACATGAGACACAGAACAATGGAGAATAATTACAGACAGCGTAAACAGAAATATTTGAATAAGACAGCATAAACAGTTGCTTAAATTTTGCATTAAAAAAAGATCCTCTGTCTTGAGTACAGTTTGTGTACATGTGGTCACAGGTACAAGAAAGATGTATGCAACTTTTCTTTTTCTTTTTTTACTACACTTCATAAAAAACCTGAGACTTGAAAGACTGAAAATCTCTAGAACCTTAACTTGGGAGTTTTATTTTTCCTGAAAGCAAGTGCATAAGCACACACCGTTCCTGAGAGAAATGTGTGGTATGCAGACAAGTGGAGGAGGCGGCACTGGTCATTTTGCCATTCACAGAAGAGGAGAAAGAGGGAAAGAAAGAGGCAAAGGGTAAAGGAGAATGTGACAAGTGAAGATGGGGGTGAGACAAAGAGGGAGGCAATGAAAGAGAGGGGGCTCCAGCTGCACAAGACAGAACAACAGTAACATTAGGCCATGAAGTGGGAAGCCAACGTCACAGCTGTGACATGATGAAGTAACATTTGGGACTCTGCTTTGATGATATTTCTAACTGACTGCCCAAAATGACCTTAATCAGTGCACTCACACTCCTATCCTTTCTACAGCTGAATGTGACAAGTCTCAGGAAAGAGCTGTCTGGAACAGAGCATATTTCTGGAAGTGTTGTCACAGCTGTTTCTATGCAGTACACATTTATTTGTGAACCAACAGTCTTTTTCTTTTCTCTTTTTTACCTCCCAAAGTCTGCAATGTGGGGTCAGTGTGACGACCCAGTGTGGATGGCGTACAACACAAAATCCTTTTGCAAGGTGTAAAGAAAAGGTTACGCCCATTGCTCTGTAAATCGAAGCTGCTCCCTCCTTTCATTTCCATAACAAGCCATCAGAACTCATCTCCCACTGAAGTGGCCACAGTCCCACTGGCAATTAAAATCATGCTGGGACATGCCGTGGTTGTGTGTGACTCCACTGTGGGAAACAAAAGCAGCGGCTGCAGCGGTAATGACGCCAACAGCTGAGTGGTAAATCTCGAGCAATGTCGGCAGAAGCCGTCTCTTTGATATCTCAGGACACAGAGAGTAGGCTTCGTTTACATGTTTCAGTTTGAGCCTTATTGGAAAATATCAAACTGGGAGACAACAACACACAGCATCATTACATTTCTGTCCTCTTCACCACTTTCTGTACACATTCACTCCCCCCCAGAATTACTGCTATCTAAACAAGCCAGAAACTAAGTTGTTTTAATGAAATGCCAACTTTTGAATATTTAGACTTTAAGTGATATTAGAGACCAGACATATTTAACAGGATTTTATCTAAAACAATGTTGAGCATTTACATGGAAAATTGGATGAGAAACATCAATATCTGTTGATTTGGCTTTAAAGATACTGATCAATCACACCTTACATTTACCTCACACTTATTAATCCAAGCAGTGTGTTGCAATCCTAAAAAAATTTAAAAAAATAAAAAAATAAAAAAATGACTCCCTCGCTGTAACTTGCCAGGCACTTATCACATCTACTAACCAATTTCCAGGTGTGAATCCTTGAAATTAGTTTACCATCGCTATGGGAAACAAAATAATGTTGTGATGAACTCATTTTACACATTATCTCTATTTGCATCCATATTCCAAGATTAAGCTCCAATAAATCACAACGATGCAGGTGATACCTACAATTAAATAGAGACATTTTTGTTAATATGAGGGTAGATAAACCGTGAGGTACTGAAACCTTTACAGAGAAATCCTGGCATTTTAAAGCTACTTCCGACTGCCTATCTAACAAAGCCGTGGCTATCCCCAGACAGGCTAGGAGGAGACAAGGCATAAATGAATGTGCATAAAGCACTTTGCATCACATCATGATTGTTTAATCCTTTCATTCTCATCTGTCAATCATCCTTGGATGCAAGCTAATCCCTGAATATTTGTGGACCAGTCTATATTGATACCTTTGACATGACTTGTAAGCAAAGCCTCTATTTATAATACAAAATGTTCTTTTTAAGTCTTAAGATAAGCTTTGGTTGGGGGACATTATTCATTTGTAATGTGTGTGACAGTCTGCATTTCTTTAACCTGTTTTCTTTGATTGACGGGGCCTGTGGTTATCTCGCCTATGTGCCCTTTGCCAATATTATGGTGCAGATGGTCACAAAAACATAAGATTACTCAAGTCATACATATACATGATTCTCAAACACAAGGTGTGATTCAGTGGCAAAATGTGCCCTGTGACTTATTTGGTCACATTTGCAGAAAGAAATATCTAGTGTTTGTCTTATGAACACAGGAACCTGCAATTCAGGCAATAATACCCTTAATCATTCCCTTCTCTCCAGAGTTATGCAGCTAGACAAACTGATTTTGTCATTCATGTTGGATCAGATGTAAATGAACTTTGCGGGACATGTGCATTTAAATAAAACATAACGACTCTTGCCAAACACCCTTGCATCTCTTTCGGACTCTACAGTGGGACTGTCCACGGTTTGGGGCAGTGTCAGGTATGTCTGCTACTAGTTGTTTTTCCTGTGATCCTGTCATCCCAGTGCAAACACCCACAGTTGTTTACAGTGAAATGTCCTCCTTGTTCACCTTCACCTCCTACCTGTTTTCAGCATTACTCTACGTGATGTACATACTGTATAGTTTTACTGTGCTGCAGCACTGAGCAGTGAGAGGTCATTGGCAGGGTTACGAGGGAAGTCTTGTTACTCGTGAGAAAATGAACGCTGATTGGTCTCGTCACGATTTGCTCCCTTAAGCTCGTGCCATGAGGCACCTGCCAAGCCAAGCTGCTTTAAACAAAAAGGAAACCTATTCAGCAGCTGCATGAGCAGCCAGCCAGGCAGACAGTGGAGGGGGAAAGAGGGACAAAAGAAAAGAAAAAGCACATGCAAAACAGAGAGGACTTTCTGAATGAAAACCTTCGAATGGGACTTCTTTTAAAAGTCTTAAATCAATTGAACATAAAGTACAAACCTCTGCAATGTTAATCTATCTGGCTTAATCCCATTGCTTAAAAAAACCTTCATAATCCACATTCAATACAACCATTTTTCTTCTCTAACAAGCTTGCCCTATAGCCATTTTACAAATCATTGGTGCAAGGCTTCTACAGTGCTATTTGAGTCATTATTCTACTGAGTAGTAAAGAAATATGTTTAAGACCAGTACAACACCTAAAATATTGTATATTCCTCTGAACCATTGCAAAAGGGCAGTATAATGTTGTTGTTGGTTTTTTGTTTGGTTTTTCTTAAAAAAAAAGCAATAACCAGAACAGCAAGCTGACTCACTTGTTAACTTAAAACTGGAGGCATCATCAAACATCCAAGCTGTTATATTGCAGCTTCAACTTTTATGAGCGGAGCGCAGAACAGAGAAATTAAACCGATACACTTTTCATGTAAGAAAACGTGGAAAAACACTGATAGTTTCTCAACCATATGCCAATATCCTTAAGTCACCATGTGCTCTGGCTTTGAAAGCATGTGCTGCCAATTCCTCATTTGAAACCTGAAAAACTCTTTAACAATGCCCCTCTCTGTGATCCAGGGTAAAGGAGAAAATCTATTATCGATTTCCACCTGGTTTAGGTGGAAGAAGTCCTGATAGTGATGCTGAAAAGAGCTACAGTGCACCATGCTATAGTCTGCACATTAATAGCTGGGGGATGGTGTAAGGGGGCATGTCAACAAAGCCCTTGACTATGCCACAGTACCATCTGCACATGCTGAATATTTAATTGTCAATAGAACCGCTCAAGACCAGTAATCAAGAAAAGAAAAGATATTACGCATCATGAAGAGCCCGTGTGACAGTTCCTGCATGATTAGAGTTTGGATTATTTCTTAAATCACCCATTGTTTCAGTACTAATTGTGACAATTTCAACATGCATGCGACACAATAAAGATATTTTTAAATCACTCATGTCATTCAGTCTCATTCAGCTCCAAATGCTGCAGAACAAGTCAGACTAATAATTCAGCCAGTAAATGTAATTCATCACTGTCAGTGAGAAGTCACCATTCATTTCTTGCAAATTCAGTCAGGCAGATATCAGCCTATTCACTTGAAAATAAAACTTGCCATTTAACATTAATGTGTACCATCAAAAACATTGTGTCAGCCAATGCAAGACAGGAGGGTCTTGATTCTTTTCCACAGAGTAAAACTTTCAACCATCAGCTAACATTCTCTGCATATGCATTAATCAAAACCTGTCTGTCACAAGCCGAGTCAACGAATTACCAAAGCAAGACGGCTCCACCGCTTATAAAAATAGATGGGGAAGTTTTCATTTAACACCACTGCTGACTAAAATTGGCATCCCTTACCCTAAAACTGGAACAAAAGACAACAGTTCATTTAAAAACAATGAATTCAAACACTTGAAACAACTATGATGACAGATTAAATATGGATAACATGATAGCATAATCTCAATATTGCTGAAAACGTCCTTGTCTAAGTCTAATATTTTGTATACCCAGCTAGGTATTTGTATCTCTGTATCTGCTGTGTGAACACACAAAATTAGGTACGCTAGGGATTCAAGCACATTAAATGATCATTTTGTTCTTACCTTAGGCTGGGCGCGTCGGGGAAAGGCAACCTTAGGATCAATCTGAAAATGAGAAAAAGAATGGTAAAAACTGTTGTTAATGAAAATGCTGAGAAAAGTATTGAACAGGTGTCCACAAAGGCTCCAAAATCCAATTTCAAAGCCTCTGTTATCAAAAATGGTTCCAAACATTTGAACAATTTAGTACAGCGAAGCTTTAGTTAGCGAATATTTTACAATTTTCTATATTTCTGTATGAATGTCATCTTAAACAGCATCATTTTTTGAAACAGTCAGATTGCATATCAATAAAGGTATTCAGGAAGTCAATAACGCTCTTTGGAAGTAAAGATCATTTCAATAGCAAGATTTTACATAGTGATGTGATACAAAGGGTAGTTCTGAGGATCTGTAAAGACCCCTCTCACATTGGCTGATGTTAATGTGTATGAGCTGACCATCAGAAAAACGTTTAACACTGCTGCCCATCTGCAGCCTGCTACAGATCAATTTGTACAAAAATCGGTAAACTATTGAAAATTATTTTTGAGGATTGTTGGGACTAAAGTAGAATGCTTTGCTTTAAATCAGACTGAAAAATTGAAAAGTGCTGCATCCTAGCTTGATAACTTCATCCCATCAGTGAAACATGGTTGTGGTAGTATCATGGTTTGAGCCTGTTTTGATGCATCTAAGCCAGGATGGCTTGTTTTCATTGCTGAATCTGGATCTCAAGAAAAAGTGGGTCATCAAGCCAAGACCATTCCAAGACAGTCCCCCAAATAATGGAATAAATTTATTGAAATGGCCAAATCAAAGCCCTGACTTTGTAAGTAGCAAAAGGAATTGAAGCAAACAATACAAGTGAGGAAACTTATCGATATCAAAGGATAAAAAACTAAAGGGTAAAAATTACTTCAAGCTGATACGACTTAACATAAAGGTTTTGTTATGCCAGGTATCCAAGCAAACTGTCCAATTATTTTTAAAATCCTGATGATGTTTTACATAATATTTATGCACAAATACAGACAATCTTGTAAACTTCACAGATATTCAAGCATCCCAGTAAATCTGCAAATGACTGTTTAAAATGTTCAAAGTAATTCAGTAATTCATCTGAACTACATGATTAGCTGGTAAAAAAAAAAAAGAAGCCTTTCAAACTTGAGTCATTCTAAGCATTGCGTTTAAGGTTGACAAAGTTATTCGATTACAATCTAAAAAAACAAACAAACAACAACAATCTGAGTGTGCATGAATGAACCAACAATGCTGTAACAAAAACACAGCTGATTTTTTTTTCTAAGGAAAACTGTTCTATTGCACTTATGTCACAATTAACAGTGTGTTTACCTCCCCTACCTCAATCCGGTTAAAATTACTGTTAACTTTTACCAAAAACTAGGCTAATACAAGATTCTGTGAAGCTTGATATCCTACAGAAGAATGTTGGATCTCCAAAAAAAGAAAAAATAACACAATAAACAGTAAAAGCAAACAGTACTTCAATGTTAAAGTCTTTAATTCTATAAAATTAATTCATATTTTGATGTAGATCCTTGGTCACAAGTTAATTTGTAAAATGCCATGCTGTAAAGGGCATTATCATTTGGTCTCAACTATAAAATAACTTATTATTTAAATTCACTGTTGCCCCATTACCTAACCTGGATCCTTATAAACTGTCCAGGTATCCAGTTTTACTCAGCAACTGGTTTTATTTCAAGCTAAGACTGCCCATCAGCAGTTTTAAGTATTTCAAAAGAGCTGGTTAATAACAATTACTTAACTGCTTGCTTTTGCAAATGATCTACAACATTTATTCCACTGGGAAATGTACTTTAGGAAGCCACACATTTATTACTGCAAATTACACAGAGCATCTTTAGACAAAAATATTGGTACTACCAAAAAATCAATTAGTCATGAAGCCTTATATATATTAAAAACAAACCCAACTGTGACAAAAAAAGAAGAAGAAAAGTTAGTGTGGAGGCCAGGCACATCAACAGTCTGCTGGCCATGGTCACGGCAGAGGCTCGCTTTTATTTTAGGCAGGAATCGCTGATTGAATATGACAGGAAGAAAATGAGAGTCTGAGGCCAGTGACGCTTCCAGATATTGCCAAATAACCAGGAGGATGCGTCAGATCAGCCTGTTTTTCCATCTTGTGCTTGTTATCTCATTAGCTTCATTTTCCTCATTAATTTCAGTGGTATGAAGGTATGTGGTGGTGACGGTGGGGGGGTCTCATCAACCTTGCACTTAAAGCGAAGAGCCGTGTACTGCCTCAAACAGCAATGTCATCTTAAATTGTCCTTCACTGAATATTAATAAATTCAGGAATGAATGTCTTAAAAAAAAGTACATAAAAAATCCTTTAGCATTTTTTTGTATACATTTAGCTGCATATAACACTAAAACATTTATTATTAGGGCTTTATTCTAAGCATTTGTTAAAGTTACTGCTTCAGCACAGATGGATTTATTTAAGAAAATGACATTGTATCCTGCTGTGGAAAACAATTGAAAGAAAACTCACGAAGAAATACACCATCTGCACAGATCAATTAAGCCATTGAGACTGACTGCATTTTAATCTGTTTGAAGGGAAGCCATGATGCGCAATGTCCCTGTCATCTTTTCTGCCAGTCTCACTTATTACCGTTATCTTTCTAAATCAGGTCAAAATGAGAAATGAATTCAATAACACCTGGGCACGGTAACCCTGCTTGTAATGA
The DNA here is from genome assembly GCA_028567055.1 of Leptatherina wallacei. Lineage (NCBI taxonomy): Eukaryota > Metazoa > Chordata > Actinopteri > Atheriniformes > Atherinidae > Leptatherina > Leptatherina wallacei. Next base: position 5,983,014 of record JAOXYM010000016.1, on the reverse strand, counting down.
ATTTCATTTAAAGATTTGTTTTAGCACTTAGCCCCAGGCATAACCAATTCAAACTCAATTATTTTGTGCACCCTATTTGAGCAAAGACAACACATTATGCTCTGAATACCAACGTCCTATACCTGGTAATGTATCTTACTTTTTAAGCTCATACAAAAAATATCAGACCTCATTTTGTCGCGCAGCATAAACTAATTGTTTTTCTGTCCTGCTGAGAATTTCCATTCTACATGAAGACTTCTGCATTCTACATGCGCAGAGGGATACTTGAAAACAGCAGCAATAAATACCATAGTTTTCTGACAGTTGTTTCCTTTTCACACAATATAATATCCTAAACTGTCTGCTCAGAGTTACATTAAAATTATGCTGCAGATTGTTTTAATCTCACTCAGAGCAAAACAACCAAATTATGCTACGAGGACTTGAAAAGCAATCCTTCTAAGAAATGCATGAGAACCATTTTAGGTAACACTGTGATGAATACCTCCTTTGAGATTTTAAAATTAAGAGGAGATAAGGTTCATTTAGAATCATCAATTAACTGTCCATGCATGTTTTTAGACTGTGGGAGGAAGTTGAAGTACAAGGAGAGAACTTAATGTTTGTAAAGTGCACACAGAAAAAAAACCCAGCCGAGATTCTAACCAGAAAGCTTCTTGCTGTGAGGTGACGGTCCTAACCACCAAACCACCCTGCAGCCCGAGCAGAATATGTAGCAAGAGGAATGGCCAGGACCTGCGATATGCATCACCGTTTGCAGCAGATCATCTTACCACTGAGATTTTAAAGTCTTAGTTTCACCTGATTCTTCCTTCCTGAATCATTTTTTTTTGTTATGTAACACACTTACCATCAGCTTTCAGGTCAGAGAAGTGGGTCTGGGTAATGGATTTGTTTCTTTAATGACACGTGTGCTTGAGTATGTTCGCAAATGTTATTTCACTGAAGTCTGTACAGTATGCTGATACGTTCTTCTGTTAGTGATTTGCCTCAAACATTTTGTCCTATTTTGTCGCTAAGGGAAGTATTTTTTCTTAATGGGCTGTCTAAATGTCCTATTGATTTCACCATTCCCTGTAAGCAGAATATAAAAAAAGTTTAGAAAATAATGTGAAACTTCTTGCAATGAATTCTGGGAACACACTACAAAGCTGATGTAAGAACAGAGAAGGCAACAGCAAGGAACATGTGTAATAAATGTTTTACTATTACATCTTAGAGTGGCAAAAAAAACAACAACAACAATGAAAAAAAAAACTTTTGGACCTTTAAGATTTGAAGTTATCCTAAAAGTGAAATTAGAGATGGCTTCAATCAAAATCTGTATGTATCAATCACAATGCATGTATGTGGAAATGGATTTCTCAAGAGTTTGGACCAATTCTGTGGCTGTGTAATAGTCAGCAAGGTCCCTGATAACTCTGAGTACCTTCTAAGCAGCTGAAGCCCTCTCTCACACATTAGCTGGTGTTAATGTACATAAACATAAGGACAACTATTAACAACAAGGGTGGGCATGGCAGGGCACTTCTCTCCAAAAATAAAAACATTAGGGCTCATTTCCCCTCTACTTCAGATCCACCAGACAACTCCCATTAAACACTTGAAACGTATTACACATGATAATTTAAAGACACATAAATCTAGTGTAGAAAGCTGTATCTCTGATTTAGCTGTAGCTCTATGGTCATCATATAACAGCAGTAAAAATATTTTATTAACCTCACTCTACTGGGGTTTCTTTATGAGGAGAAATTCAGACTCGGAGCTAAATGAACAATCTGTTCTGACCCAAATGGGCCGAAGACATGTAGGGCTGGAGGATATGGCACATTATATCATACTGTTATTGAGAGAAATGACCGTAACTGGAGGTGTGATGTGTTCAAATATAAACTGCAATCAAAATGCAATGCAGAATGAAAAACAACATCAATGTGTTTACCTATTATTTTTTTCCCACACTGATACAAAGCAAATATGCAATTTCAACCTAATGCCAGACCTATTACACATACATGATAAATGTCGCGCTTTTTTTGTGAGAAAATATTCTATTTTGTGCATAGATTAGGGCCTTATTATTACCTTAAACTGTTATCTACACCTGTCTATACGATGTATGAGGTCCTTTTTCCATTGATTCAATTACTCTAGTAATCTTATGGTAGCAGAACCTATTATGTACAATTGACTGGCAACCACTAATGTGATGTCATTTTCAAAGAGCCCTGCAATTACTGTATGTGTGCCTTTTGCAGCGTGAGTGCCTCAGATAAATCTTAACTATCTAACCAGTCTACACGGTTCAGTTCTTGTGGAGCACGTGAGCACGACCACTGACATGCTAATGACGTGCTTCTGGTGAGGTACCTCATGCGGCTATAGCCTAAAACCCTTTTGCATATTTGCTCAACTTTTACATCTACACAACAAGAATTTCTCAAATAAAGTTTGGCTACATCCACATCTATGAACTCACAGAGAGCAAAAGTGGACTTCCTCAAGACATTATACAACCTGATATGTCAATGTAATAAATGAGAAAACAGACCAAAAGGAATCCCCCCCACCCCACTATCTTTTTTTATCTTCCACTGCCTTTTACTAGAGGGTCTCCAAGGGCTGCTTTTACATGCGACTGTGGGAGATCAGGGCAGAGAAACAGCATATATCTTAAGTTCACATCTTACAAAAAGGATTTCATATATTAATGCAGCTCCTGGGTAAACTCTCTTCCTCTCTCTTAAGACATATCTACACCAGTGTGATGATGTGGTGTTTAAGCTAAAAGGAAAAGCCTTATCAAAGCTTGCAGCTTCTCCCAATAAAAGTGTTTGAACATGCCCACAGGTGTGCGCGTGTGATAGCAAGAGAAAATGACAAGAAATTACAACATAAATGTGTCATATCTCCACTGTCAATCTTTACTGATTTTTTGCTGTGGAATAACACCTCAAAAAGTCAGTTTGTTATGATTCGCAAAATCACTAATGAGAATACTACCAATCCCACACTCAACAAGAAAACCGTCTCCTTTAGTCGTGTTCTTAAAAACACACACCGTAATGGATGTGATCCAGAAAACATCCGGTGATCTGTACGTGACAAGGCACATATTCAACATGTACTAATATCGCCTTCACCCTTAATTAACTGCAGAAGACGGAGCACCTGCTATACTTAAAAGCGAAGTGAGCGAGTCACTTTAGCTCGCTGATTTGACTTTATGTCCAAATCCTATCGAGCTGCTGCTCATCCATGCGTCTTCTCGTGATTTCCTCTTGGGCCGTTTCCTGCTTCACCGAAAACATCCAAACTGCCAGCACCGGTTGACCTGAGGTCATTCAATAAAGGCTGGAATTACCCCGCACTATAAAAATATGTTTATGTTACCAGAAAAACATAAATGTTGCCAGCTTTAACAGCTTGTAATGATATAAGATTGGAAAACCATGTATGCATTTCAAAGTATGACTGATGCTTATGCAGTTGATATTTAACTTTTGTGATTAATCTTGCTCAGATTAATATTTCATATCTACTCTACATAGAAATATATACCAACTAGCAATCAGTTTACTTTTTTTGCTACGTTTTTCAGCAGTTTTCTGTGGAAAGCAATGTCATGTATGATGATCAGCTCTGTTTGTGGCAGCCTGCCTTGAAACATCTTTGTCACCAGATGTTATGAGTTGGACATTTACGAACTGAATGAAACGTCATGAAAAATGGTAAATATGTTCTGAATTACCAGCATGTGTGTTTTGAAGCCCACAGGCTGTGTATCCCCTTATGTCTCATTCACATTCATCCTTGTCTGAGTGTTTTCATAACCGGACAAAAAAAAAAGCAAAGCATGCAGTACTAAAAAAAAATAAAAGAAAACTGTGATGATGTGCCCATCTGCTATCTATGCTTATCCTAGTATTTTGGTGAATGCATCATTGATTCTCTGGCTCTTTTAACCTCAACTTGAAGGGGAAATTATGCTCAAATGACAATCCATACTGGTGCAGAATTTGTGGAATCAAAGAGATGTCTCTTTTCAGTTTGATTTTGACAATAACACTGCTGGTCAGAATTTACAGCACCTGCTTAATTTCAAGTACATAATTCAGAATATCTGAATATCAACTCTTTTTAAAATCATCTGAATATTTCAATAAAATGTCCAAGGTCACCAAACAAAAGCAAAAACAAATACTTATACAAGTAGCGAAATAATCCAAACAGAATATGAATCTCTGGTACACTTATTGGCACCCTTGTGACAGAATTCTTCAGTTAGAGAGGCTTTGGCAACATTGATCCTTTTTTGCAACCATTCAGACATTTCTTGTGCCTGCCAGCTGGAAGTTTTTTGCCACTCTTTCACTCTCGTGTAATCAAACTATGTCTAGGTGTAATTTTTTCGCAGACAGATTTCAGCACTCTCCAACAGTTTTTTGTGACTTTTAGGTCAGAGCTCATTGCTAGTCTGTTTCAAAGCATCCACTAATGTTCCTTTTTAATCTTTTGATCTGTGGTTAAAGTCTTTATCTTACTTAAATACTTTTTTTCTAGTTTTCTGAGTCTGGGCAGCTAATATCATTCAAACATATCTTGGTAATCTTTTGATTCAATCATTCCCTTGTTATAATCACAACTGTTCTCGCACCAGAAGCAGTAAAGCCGCTCCACAGCATGATATAACTACCACCATGCCTTACTGCAGGTGGCTGAAATAAACATTAGTTTATTTTATCTAAAGAAAATAACCACAATTAAACATTGTTTTTTTTTTTGCGCCTTTTGTTCAGAAAAGATGCCGTGTTGGCCTTTGTCCACTGAGCTCTGGTTGTTTCAGTGTACAAGGTAAAACCACTAGTCAAGTATTTTTAACAATTCAAACCTACCTTAACAAACTCCTCTCAATGACTTTTTTCTCCTCAGCACTACATCCTGGAGACATCTTTAAAATTTCATGACAGCAAAACTTTCTGATAACATTAAAAACTGTTTATACAACTGGTTTGGTTTTTGCTTTCTAGCCCCAGGAGGTTTTTGTTTTGTAACAGCTTTTCAGAAACTGTTGAACAGAAACAGTAAGCACCCCAAACCATTTTTTTTTTTTTATGCAGCAGAACCATCATTCACTGATTAATTCATGTCCTTTGAACAATGAAAATTAAGCATAGATGTCTCTAATTCTTCTTCTTTTGTTTGAACAACACATTAAAATTCCCCAACAAAGGAACAAATAATAGTGACAGCAGTGCATTCTCTATTACAGTTTTTTGTTTCCTTTGGTTATTGTTCACATAATATTACGATTACACAAAACTGGTTTACTGGCATTCATGTCTATCGATATCTAAAACTCTGTTCTATTAATTCAATAATAATCTGGAGCAGGCAGTAGTTGCTAAGATATCTTTGTGTGTGCTTGTTAAAAACAGAGAAAGTACACTAATTTTAGGCCTGCATGATATAATGAAAATATGCTAAATGCAATACCGCCGTTGTATAGTATAATGACAATATGACTTATGATGTACAAACAAATATTTCAGTACGGTGTTAACCTGAGGCACATCAATGAGGCCTGTATTCCATTTCTGTACACATGCATGCTGGTGAGTCACTGAACACGCACAAAAGCAGAACGTCCTCTAAGTGGAGTGCAGCCTTTACTAATACACCTGCGCTTGTCCAAATCAAAATGTCTGCTGAGAAAAAGGTCGACCATTTACTGCTGTCCAGTCTTCAAAGAAACTGTGCTTTTTAATATTGTGATACAATAACATTTTAACATTTTAATAACTGATTTAATGTTAAATATGAAAATAATAATTCTTTCAAAAAGAAGTCACTTACACTGTACTACTACGATGATCCAACTTGTTCCCTGTCACACCACCTCCAGGCATTCACTTCTTTCAAGGTTAATAGAGACAGAGAAACTAGTAAAGATTTATTCGAGCGCTATAAAAGAGGGAGACTAGTATCAAGCCAACATCTGCAAACACATCAAGAACTATTCATATTTGCAGGCCTGGCTTATTTTTTCCATTGCTGCATTGCAACTTTTTATAAGAGATATGACAGATCCTAATGCAATGCTATCTTGATAGCGTACATGTTAAGGTACACAACAGCAGAGCAGATGCAGCCCAGTGAAGACAACACAAAAAGCTGACATATATGTGACGCTCTGATACATGATGATGGATGACAAACTGTGCATTAACAACTAAGAAATATCATTTTCTGCATCTACTTGAGTAGACCACCTCTTATTAATCCAACCTAAGTTGCAGCCTCCTCACATTCCTTTGAACTCCAACACAACCCCTGGGGAAATGTGGATGACATCCCAGTAACAGATATTAGGGGCCTTCCATTTGAACAAAACAAGCCAACAAAAAATTAAGTAAAGAATAAAACAGCCAGGTATTGCATGACTCCTCCTTGTTTAGAGATTCCAGGTCATCTTCACATTACTCCGGTCAATATTGTGCACCACCTGTTCCACATCTACACAAAATCCACAGTCAAGTCAAGAGCTTAATTTAAGATTTATTTTTTATTTTATTTTATTTTATTTTTTTTGGCTTTAAATAATTATAGTATTGGCAGTGATTTGCAAAGCACAAAGCTTAGTAAATGACTCTGTGTGACTAATTAAAATAATCCCATCCACAAATTTGTGATATTAAAGGTAAGCTTTAATAAATACATATGCAACAGGAAGATGCCCGAAGATCACCGTGTACCTTTGTCACTGTGCCTTTGAGTCATTTAATTATCATAATTAAATAAAGACAGTAACAAATTAACACCAAAACAGAGTTTGCGCCAGACACAAAGCCATAGTAAATCTAGGCTGTAGACTGTTAAAAGTCACTGTCCAAAATAATTGCCTCATAGTCATTAAAAACTATTACTGGATCCTGGTGACTCAAGACGGTGTTCATGTAAACACAGCGCTGCCTGATCAAGTTTCGCCAAGCCTTTCTTCCTGTTTAATATGAGCTCTCTATTGGCTTTTAAAGGGGAAACAAATACTCCCAATATGTAAAAAGTCTGCCTCCAAAATTTTCTTAATTTTCAATTGAGAAAACCCTGACAGAGGGAGTTGTAATAAATACGGAGATGTTTTAAAACCAGCTTTATTAGCAAGTGACTGGCAGTTAGGTTAAGATGAAAAACCTTGCTGTGGCTTTGCATTTATAAGCAATGATGGTTTCTGTCAGGCCTTAAAATGTCACTGTTCCGTCCTCAGATACTGACAAATCTGAAATATGAGACATAACTCTGCCAAATGCGGCCTCAAGCCAACAACAAGTACGATATAATATGACTATGAGTATCTGAAAAATATTCCTGAACCTGTATCTTTTTATAGTACAGTAAGTGTTTCACTACCATAAATGATCCTTCACATTACTAATATTCCATACCACTAGAATATTAGACAAAGGCCACCAACCTTTTGATAATGACACATGTCTGCTGGCTATAAAAAGAAAAAGGATTCATCTTTCTTCTTAATGCAAAAATAATTCTGCAATGAGTAACTATAACATAAACACAGCCCTGCTTTTGGAGTGTAGTATTAGCAGGTCATCAATGTAATCCAATCTTAACAGACTAATTAAAACAACAGGAGGAATTTAACTGTTTCCTGTTTGCCCCCGTTCACCAAGCATCTCTGGGCAAGGCAACACAGCATCACCTGCTCCATTTATCAAACATCAACTGTAGACTGAAGCTGTGCAGTCCAGCTCTCAGGTGTAAGAATATTTTTATGTGCAACCCTCCCTCAACAACCCCCCCCCACACACACACACACACACACACACACACACACACCCATCCCCCGACCTTTGCTGTAAGTATATATGCTGTCAAACTGTCACAAAGCTGTTCATTCAAAATGTCAAATTTGAAGTTATCAAACTGCTCTAGATTCAAAGTGTGTTTGAACCGTTAACCCCTTCAAGCAGCCCCCTAATGTGCCTGTATGGATTCCCCTCTGTAGATGCTTCCGAGTTTTGCAATGCTGTCAGCTTTACTTATTGGTCATTTCACCTTGCCTTCACTCTATATTCACTGCTTTGCTGCAGAAATTGAAGCCACGGTACGTCCTTATCACCTTCATTCCCATAACACAGTAATAGAGCTGATAGGGCTGAGGACATAACAAATAAAATGCATCTACGCAGGAACACTAAAACACACCTCAAGTTAGAGACTGGGAGCGACTAACCTTCCTCAGAAAAGTAACTGGGAGTATCTTAAGGACGCCATTTCCCCCTATTTGTTATTATCTGTAATTTTGTACAGGTATGCTTGTTTTTTTTTCTTTTTAAATGAAAGTAAATTACTCAATTTTATTCATCTAAATATTAAGCCCCTTTAAAGACGTAAAGCCTCCAACAGTGAGCTGCTCCGTAGACTAGACAGAAAGGTCATAGCTCCTTAATATAAGAAGAAAAAAAACAGCCACCAAACTACAAATCTTGCAAGTAATATTGTGTCTTATGTCCAACACAATTGAGCTTGGGAACATTACTATGGAAGACATATCTTAAAGTTGCATTACTTGCAATATTTCTACCCAGAATTGGAGATTTCAAAATCTGCATCTCACACAATACCACCTGAAGTTTGAGCTATTTATCTTTTAAAATCCTCCAAAATATCCTTTGATGAACAGTTGACTTCAGCCAAGATAACAGACACAGCATGTCCCCTAAACGTGCACCGTGCCATCACATAAGCCAAGCTGGCATATCTGGATATCAAGAAGGAGAAATCTCTGACAGATATAATGTCAGCTGAACCTTATCTAATCCATTACTAGAAACATCTCTCAAAAAGGACAAGCCTCTTTAAATATTCATCCACTGACAAATTTCTAAACGAGTTCTAAATTTCTAAAAGAGTTCTTGACTAATTTTTTTTAGACGGGGAATTACAATATTCAAATAGTGCAAATAATCTTTTATTATAGTCGGTAGTTATTTGGAACAACATATGGGCTGTTTAAAAAAAATCAATGTAGTTTCCTTACAAATAAGTAACTGCTTTTTGTCATGATAGCAATATTTTTTTTGGGGGGAGTGCAATGTTTCAAACCTATTTTTCCACACTTGCCTTATCAGCACATCAGAGGTGATACAGTATAATATCTGCTGGGTCAAAAAGTAGAAAGGCAGCAGTCCTGAGACTGCACGCCCTTCCGTGTCCACATGAGATATGTGCACACTGCACATGTGGCTGCAGCAAAGAAGGGGGGCGTGTCAGCCCCACTCAACCAGTGAAGTAAAAGTGAGCACATATAATATTCACCCTGGAGTTGTGTTTTATTGCTTGGCTTGTGCTGAAGGGGGCCATCACACATTTAGCCCATGTACCTGGCTTTGATCGACACAGCCTGTTAACCTAATAGGTGCATGCCCACGAGGCCTCGGGCAGCGTTAAGTCACAGAGCGAAGACACAACATGGAGCAAACACTTACATAAGTGTAGATAAAAAATGAACTTACCGTCTTTGAGTCTAATTCGTGGTGCTGTTGAGCTAAGACTTTATCTACACTGGCAGCATCTGTAAACGTAACAAATCCAAATCCTCTGCAAAACAGACACAAAGATGAAAACAACAACAACGTTAAAATACAGAAACAAAAATGACAAATAATCAAGATTACAAAGGAAGATGGGGGGGGGGGGGGGGGGAG
>JAOXYM010000016.1:5953962-5973183 GCA_028567055.1 Leptatherina wallacei | reverse complement strand
GAGAGGGTGTATTGGGGTAAGGGGGGGAGGGGGTAGCACAACTTTCAGCAATAGTGTGGAGTAAAAGCAGGCATAATAGTCCTATGACCTTATTACTGTTACATTATTTCTTTGTAAATATATCATAATCCAGATTATGGACGTCCTGGAGCAGATTTGAAACCGACACAGAGGACAGTGCTGATCATTACTTGGTATGTTACAGTGCGAGACGACGCTACACCAACATTGTGGTGCAGTCACAAAGTCAATGTCAAATTGCATTCGGCCGCAGCTTTACAGCAGCGAGCATTTAAGCTTATCTGGCTTGCTGTGAAACCACACGCAGGCGCGCGCACCCAGGGACACACACGAACACATGGGCGCGCGAACACACAAACACACATACACACGCTGGATTAACACTAAACACGGTCAAAGTGAGCGATATCGTCATGTGCACTGGAAAGGAAAAGTAGAAAAGCCCTGTATTTACCTTGAGCGTTTTGTCGTGGGGTCTCTCATCACCATACATTCTCTTATTTCTCCGAATTTACTAAAATAGTCTCTAAGGCTGTCTGTGAACAGAAGAAAATATGTCGGGTCATTTGACAGAAACATATGGGCATGCTGTTGTCACTGCATTTCAAAAACACCCCGCGATGCGCATAGGGGTCGAATAGAGGACTTCAGATGGACGGAGATCAAAAATAACATCGTGCGCACACACTAGTCAGATATCCCATACAGTACACTACTGCACAGTGCACATTCGCACATACACCGCCAGCAGCTAACGAGCACTCAGTCACAGCGACAAAACAACAAGAAATATTGGACACGGTGTAAAAGAGAATAACAGTCTCACCTGGTGAGGTTTGCCAGCTGAGGCCACCGATAAACATTTTACTGTAAGGGGAAAACACAACAGAAGTGAGTCCAGATGTCAGTTCGGCCATTTTGACGACTAACTACTTCTAAAAGCGACCTTAAAGGATAAAGGAAGACTATGAAAACACATTCGCGCTTAGTAATTACACTCTATCTACATAAAAGGGGGAGGCCACTCTCGCTACAAAGCTGTGGTCTTTAAAACTGCATCTGGAAACAAACCCGTGCACGGTTTAAGTGCGTACTGTGAGGACGAATCCAGCACGGCAGTCGAAGTCCTCTCCAAGATGTTGTAACATGAAAAAAAATCGTACCTTAGGTTTAAATTTAGAAAGATTCTTACCCCGGGTCATGTTGTGAATCATTTAGGCTTCCGGATGTGGCTTGACTCCCGTCTCCTTCCATATCTATTCCAAACTATAGGCTGGGACTACAGTAACAGTGACAGACACACACAGATAGGGCAGGAGATATGCAAAGCCCCGCTATGAGAATATTACTGAGCCGGGAATGAAAGCGTCACACGTGGGATCAGCTCAGCCCCCTGCTCCCTCCTCCCTCTCTCAGCACGCTCTACCTTGGCCCATAGGGGGCGGAGCCTGGCTCTGTCACCTAACCAATCCAATTGACGTCAATTCAGGCAATCTGCAAACCAATCCTCCGATTTGTCATTTAATTAAGCAATAAGCCACGAGAGGTGCCAGTGGCTTATTGGTCTTCTAAATCAGCGGACACATACCACGAGGAATGTTGTTTTTAATTAATATTGTTTACAACGTTGTATGCAATTGAAAACTGACCCTTTCAAAAGCGCCAGCGAACTATTTTCCATTATTTACAATTAATTCTTACTCTTCCGCGGTGCAATATAGTCCCTTAGAAAGAAAAAAAAGTGGGGCAATTCCTGTTTTCTCGTTAGTATTTAGATAATCTCCATTGTTATGCCTCAGAAGTGTTTATTGAAAAATAATCAGACTTTAATTCAGCTGAGAGCTCCATACTGTGTGAAGCAAAGTGTAAAACAGGTATTTTGCAGCACCAGTAAACTTCCATCTTGTTTATAATTGAATGATAATTGAATACTAACAACTGAATAAAAACAATTATTGGTTGTTTTACCCTTATAATCACAGATTTTTATTTTCTTACAGGTAGCTAGCTAGCAATATCATATGAGGGATACATTTTACCGATGTGACGTGTAATGTTTTGTTTATTAGTAGTGCATTACAGTTTTAAGCAGCACCTATACTTTCAGTCTTTACTCCTTTCTTAGAAATGTTAAAACATGTTGAATTATTCAAACATCTGACACCAAAAAATGTTCAAATGCAGCCAAGATCAGGCAAAGATTTTAAAATACATTAAATGATTGATAAAGAAAAGTCCTCAGACCCATAAAATTAGTGTTTCAATGTTGTTCATGTGCCCCTGAGCAAGATAGTGAATCTCTACAGCTGACCCTGAGGTCTCACCTTTAACTGCTACATACATTATTATAGCAAAAAAAAAGAAAAATCCCCATGGGGATCAATAAAGTATGGTTCCCTTACCTACACTGGCGTAATTATGGATCTTTCCGTGTAGATGACCTATAATGAGCTGTCATCTCTGCCCTCTGCACAATGTATGTGTAGATAAGCTGCCTCTGCCCTCTAATAACCTTGAGGAAGAAGAAGCTGTGGTAAGATATTAAGAATGAATGAATGTGCACGTGTGAAGCAGGAGAAATTTTACATTTATTTCACAGCGTGCTATTAATGAACAAGAAAAAGAAGACCATGTTGCTGAAAGTCAGTTGAAATCCTGCACCCACCTCCCTATTTTTTATTAATGCCAGAAAAGTTAAGCAACAACTATTCTATAAGTGCAGTTTTCATTAACATGAACATGAGTTGCAAGCCCTCTGTGTGAAATGTGACTTGTGATCCTATTTTATTATTCACAGTCAGTGTCAGTTCTTTGAATAGGCCTGTCTGTGGTGACTGTTGAGGGTTCTACCAGGGGGAATTTCTTATCTGGCTAGGCAGCATGTTTTTGAAACAATGACTGAGATAAAGCCCAAATAACAACACTTTTGTCTGTTATGCGGCTAAAAGTCTGTCATTAGTTATGGGACTCTCCATACTGCAGATGTCTGTGGCTCTAAAACAAAGCTAGAGAGGCAAATGCTGGTAATTCCTTCTAGCATGGGAGCATCAAAGAAAATGGAAATATGACACCTCATGTGAAAGACTATTACTCATTATACCGTCTTTGCACTGTTGCTCAGTCCCATGCCATTTTGTGATACATTTATGATTACATTACTGTTGCCAGATGAGTGGTGGCATGTCACGGTATATACCTAAAAAACGCGAATACAAGAAATCAAACGTGCTCATGCAGCAGCACAGAGACAAAGAAGTGAAGGAGGTTATAAACTGATGTTGAATGTGAGCTCTAGGGAATAAAAAGGTTTTAAAGTCCATTACAAGGTGTGCAAAAATCACTGTGGATTTAACACATGAAGAGCAACCTCTGTTTTATGCTTAAAAAACAACAACAACAAAAACACTAGAGGCTATGGTTTCACTGTGGGGTTGTGAATTATTCTGTTTTCTGAGTATTTTTTGTATTGCCTTTCTCTTCCCTGTTATCATACCATGAAGACAACCAAGTTAAATGTGACAGAAAGAGTTCAGCAGGCGTGACGTTTTACAATATCTTATCAAGGGGTCAGGAGCCAGAATTGAAGCCAAAACCACCTGATGCCAAAGCAGATGGGCCATATTCTGTTTAAAATCTAAGACTGACACCACAGTTGTGGGTTTCTGCCAAAATGTTGTCTCTTAACGGGTGATGCTATTATTTAAGCTTTCAGTGTTTTTTTTGTGTGTTTTTTTTAACACTGACTGGAGGAGAAATCTTCATATTTTTAAATAAAGCTTTGCTTCCCTTTAATCAAACAAGCATTACAGGCTGATGAAAGTGCTTAAAATGTTTTTCTTCTTCATGTCTGACAGCCATGTACGGTGGTGCAGTTTAGCACTGGCTGATCATGAATAGCCTTTTTTCATTTCATAAAAAAAGATGAATGAATATTTCCTTTTAAACTGTTTTGAACACAGTTCTATCACTGTTACTTGGGCACATTCATAAAGGGGGTAACATATGACAAGCTTTTAATGAATTAGTGGAATACGTTTTTTAAGAAATAAACATATTTTTGTGTCCTGCATGCTTAGAACTCGTCATCATGATCAGAATATTCGAGGAAAATACAGATGTTCCTAGTGTAACTATAGCCTGCTTTCAGTTATGAAAGATGAAGGGTTTCTGAATGAAAATGAATGAAATTCAGCATGCAAGAAACCTCTCTTGCTAACTCAGTCGTCGCACAAAAACTGCAGAATTGGAGAATTGGAGAAAGACTCAAATGTGTGAAAGAGCTAAGGGGGAAAAAGAAAGTGAGAGAAGCATCAGACTCACTGATGGTGTTATGAGGTGCTGCTTTGAGAAGAAGCATCCTGTTTCCTGTTGCAATAATTTTTTGTTCACCCTTACAATCTTCTCTTGACCTTGGAGAAATTGTTCTCACATCAAATGTTGCCTCTTTTTCTGCAGAGATTCCTCACATGTAACCTGGTAGCAAAGCAGGCATTTTATTTCCCATTTAATCTCAAAATGTTTGCATGCATTAATGCCTGTCATGATAGATGACGTCTAATGCTGATGTGTACATACAAAGTGAAACTTGAAGTGTAGGGGGATTTTGCATAAATGTAACAGAGGCTCAGCACATTTTCGCAGAGAGCACTCAAATGTGAAAGAACCTGCTTCTTAAGGAAAGCTCACTGTAAACACCTTTTATTACTTTTATGAATGTGTAATGGATACTGTCAGGACGCGACGGAGATGTTGCTGAAGTAATTCTTGGGATAACGTGAATGATTTCTGATCACTGTACATCCAGAAATCGCTGCTTTTCTCTGGAGAGCTTATTACAGTGAAAATCGGAAGCCAAGGGAAAGCTGTGGAGAAGGCTGCAGATGTGAACAAATTGTCTCCCTCTAGTGTCCTTGTCTTTCTGCTTCTTCTTTCGGAGCTAAAGTACCTCTCAAGCTGCATGGACAGGGCCAGACTCAAACATACATAATTGACAGCCCTATTTCGGGAATTAGCCACCCACCAACCTGCAGGCTACCTGCTCTTTCATCCAGCCTGGAATAAGATGGCATTTTGTAAGTCTGTTTCTGCCATCCAGGAACGAGTGATGAATCCAACTAACAACATTTTTATTTTTTTACTCTCTTCATTGATTTGTACATTTCCTCAAGGGTGGTTGTGTTTAAACCCTGTCAACTGATCATGATTTGTGAGGATTACTGGGATTGTGTATCTTTGTTACCACATAGAGAAACTGTTTGAAGTAAGATCAGTAGGAAGGATGTTCTTATGATGAGTGACTTCTCTCCCCCATTATAGCTTCTGCAACGGCACTGATGAGTTAATTAAACTGTGCCAGAGGCTATGCGCTGGCATCCCAGGTAGATTGGCCACTTTGATATTCAGACATCCACATTATGAGAGAACGAAATGATAATACCCATTTTGAAATATCTATGCTAAAGGCTCCTCAATACTCACTAATTGTGCTTGGAGATTCCTGAACATACAGTATACATTTGTACTAAGTGCTCAAAAGCACCTCAAGGTACCACAAATTAGCCCGTGGTACCCAAAGGACCGCTGATTGTTCCTTGAAGTAAAACAAAAAACTCTCAGCCCTTTAAAGTATGCATGAACAGAAGATCCAGTAGAGCTTTTCCACAATTAACTTCATAATTTCTGTTTCAATATTGCAGTCCAAGCAAAGTGAAAAATAAAATCTGCATTCCTGACCTCAATGGCTCACACTTGCATGCAGGGCTCTTTTAGCCCAATCAGGCTACTACACAAGTGGATGATGACGACATCATTTACCTGCTCCACTGGGCTGGGAGATAAGCTCATGCCCCTGCAGCTCCCTGGAATGTTCTGGCTGCTGTTTGTATGACTCCAGAGAGAGCTGTGCATTACAGACGATGATGAACGGCTTTAAAGCACAGTGAGGAGCCGTCCTATCACCTGTACAGGAGATACGCGCGCGTGTTGACAGGGGAAAATTGTCCATCTTTTTTTTCATTAAAAAAAAAACGAGTATGAAACTAGATCAAACGGGTAAGCTGTGTTTTGCATTTGTTGAAGTTTTTTTTTCAGTTCATCATTATTTTCTAAGTTTGCGTCTCCCCAAATTATCAGAGTGCATTTGCTTAACTCTATTTATTGTTGCCCACTGACACACAATGAGCTTTGGATTTACTAGAAAAAAAAGGACAGTGTTTGAGTTCGTTTATATGAGTGCATATACTCTGCCTGAGACATTTTTAAACACCTTGCAGAGGCTAAGAATGGTCAGCAAGCCTCTCTGGGCAACCAGTTAAGTAGTGTTTTCTGGCTTATTCTTTGTTTTTAAACTGTCTTTTTTCCCCTTGCCTCATTTTTACTCTCTTTTTCCCTAACTGGCTGCCACTATATATTCTCTCTGTTGCCAACCACTTCCTATTCTGCAACCACTGACCTTAACAATGACCTTGCCTTGTCTGTGCCATTGAGATGAGAGTGGGAGATACCACATCCACAGCTTTCCCCCCACTATGCTGCAGGGTTGAATTTTGCCTGTCTCATCAGTCTTTCTGGCTGCTGGAGAATACTGCTTGTTATTTCTTCCAGATTCTTACACATTTTGCTTTTCAGCTAATCAGTACCCCGACTGGAAAACATTGCTCTTGGCTCAAAGAAATATTGAGTTTTGGCATATAGACCAGAGCTGTCAATACAGATTAGGTTGATCAGATAAACTTTATCTGCGGCGTGTGAGCGTCCTTTGGTTGGGTACCAGCCTAATTCTGGGCTACAATTGATAAAGTGACCCTGGCTCTAAGGAGATCGAAATTGGCGCCATTGTTTCAGCTATAAACAGGCTGCTGTGGCCTTGTCAAGGTAAGTCACTCTGTGTACCAGCATGTGTGTAGTACAATGGTTCTTTGGTCTGTGATAGTGGTTGGTGATAATAAGTTACAAGAGGTGAATAACAGATCTGTAGGCTGCTGGTTATTTGTGATAGCTGTTATGATTTTCCTTCCTTATCTTGGACAAACTTCCCCTTGAGATGAAAACGCTATAAGTATTTCTGTTTGCTTAGTTTGGCGTTGTGTGACAACCACCATCAGAGATATTTTTTCATGAAGGTCTCGAGAATAATCTCAGTCAGAACCGAGAGCACAATCCCTATAAGGATCATGTCTAACTGCAATGTTTAATGATAAACAATGTCTGTCACCACAAGAGGGCACTTAGACCATGTGTAATCATACAGTAAGTAGAACAGATTATATAGTCTATGTCTCATTGTATGCCTGTACTTTTACATATGTTACTCAAAAATCCCAATTTCTTGTATTATTTTATGAGTGTTGTGTGCAAAGCCAAACATGCACCAGGATCAGCGCTTATAGTGGCACCGTGACCTCTCTTCAGGTAAGGACTGTGTGCATTCTTCAGATGGCAGAGAAAAAGCTACAATGACAGGCTGTTTTATGCCCCCCCACCCCTCTGTATTAATACTCATAGAAGACATGCAGTTCCAAGTTAACTCAGGTAAACGATGGTGACAAGACAGCTTTGCATCTTTAACAACGGAAGAAAATGACCATCCTGCAACAATGCTGAAGAAAGTTAAACCCCCGCATGCGACCTAACTGTAAGTGCACAATTGTTAAAGTAATACATTATGTGTTCTTAAAGTCTTTCTCTATCCAACCGTCTCAAGTGATACATGCTGAAGGGGAAATTAAATGTACGAGAACACAAGAGGGCAGTACAAAGAAGTAAATCAAGGGTGAGTCTTATTGAATGTGGCTGGAAGAAAGTGGGAAACTCAGTCAAAACAAGCTCGGGTGGTGAGATGAAGAGGGGAGGCATGGCAGCAGTAAATGATGCTCCCCCTTTACACCTTGTCAGTTATTAGGAGAAGCCAGAGGAGAAATCTGACATTACTTTGTGCTGTCTACAGAGAAAATAATTGGCTCGCAGGCCGGCTCACTGGCACCTAAAGTACAAGGAGGAGAAATGTTTTAAAGTTCCATAGCTGAAAAGAGGCAGAGAGACAAATACGTATATATAGACATATGTTTGCTCACATCCTGTATAAAATTGCACTTATAATCTCATTGATAAGGAGAGGAGAAAAAATATCAGAGTATGACAGCATAAATGTTAAATATCTATTAAGTTTGTTTTAAAAGAAGAAAATATAATCCAGGCAAATTTTGGGCACCGTGTAATGTTCAGCCACTCACATACAGTGACTTTAACAAAACTGTCAGACCTCGGTTAATGTTGAAATTAAGACCAGTACTTAAAATGACCCGTAGACATGAAATTGGGATTTGGAAAACCATGAAAGCAGGATTTTCAAAGGCAAATCAAAAGCCTTGCTTCAATGCTTCAGAAGTATTTTACAAAAAGAAAAAAAGCTGTACTTTTGTTTTTCTGTTACTGCTTGGCCATACCTGGACAAATCTGACCTTCATGGATGAATCATCGGAGGAAAGATGGTATCCTCACCCTGAAATTCTGCATCAGAAGTTTAGAAGTAGAAATAGAAACAAGACAAATGCACTTTAGAAACAAGTCCTGGAAACTAAAATGGTTTAAATTGATGTTTTTCACTGTGATGTGCAAAGACATGTTTGAGGGAATCAAGGCACTGAATTTCATTAAAGGATTTAGCTCTGGAGGTGAAGTGGTTGTCTTAGATGGAGGGTTGGGCTTATCCCCAGATCCCCCAGTTCACATGTCAGTGCCCTTTGGCAAGAGGCACACCCCTCATCATTTAACAATAGAGAAAAGAAAACTTCTGCAACAACAAGAAAGTGGATGGATCAAGTTTTGGTTTTGTGTAGCTGCCAGTGCTTCAGGAAACATTTCACTGGTAGAAGGAGGAATAGATTTAGTTAAATACCAGCAAATTCTAAAAGCCAACATAACACTTTTTGTAAAAGATGCAGGAGATGAAACCTCGATGGTTTTGACAACAGGATAATGATCCTTAAAGCATCACAAAATCCACAACGGACTGTACCTTCAGAGGTGAAAGCTTAAGGATTTGCCATGGGCTTCGCAGTAGCCGACCTACACATCATCAAAAATCTCTGGATATCTCAAAAGTGCAGTACAGATAAGACATCATGAGACTCACAAAATTGGAAAAATTTTACAGGAAGACTTGGTGAGAATTTCCCAAAATATGAAGCGATTGACTCTTATGTGACCATGAGGGTATATATATCACTCTCCTTTTATAATATGGAAAAAGATGGAAACAGACAAGTAATATTGCTGAAAAGAAAATGCCTTCGGAAGATAATTCATCCTCCATTCAACATAAACTTTTGGCAGGGTAGTCCAAGCATTTTCATCGTGTATAAATGATGCCATGTCAATTAAAAGTTAAAATCAGTCACACTTCACCTTCTGTTTTCCTCATAACTTGGCTCTTTGTGTTCAAACTGACTGGATGCTGGCAGAAGTACAGACTGTGTTATGTGAGATTAGAAACAGAACAAACAAAGAAAATGAAAATAGATAAATAAATAAATGAAGTCTTAAACCAGGGAATTGAGACTAGAAATGAAAACCAATTTAACTCTCTTTGAATCTTCTTGGAACATGTTTCTTTCTGTTTCTGTGTCTGAACTGTTAATACAAAGACTCAATTTGACTTGTGTTTGATTTTTACTTAAAATAAGCTGATTGAAGCCCATTGTGCAGATTGATGTTCAACCATTCTTCTTCTTAAGAAACATATGATTTTTTTTTGTTCTTATGAATTATAAATTACTCTTTACTGAGTCTAAGTCAATTTCCAGTGTTAAAACAATCACACAAAGGAATGTATTTCAGTCATGATTCCAGGTAGGATAAAGGGCCTTGGCTATTTAACAGCTGTTTATCATTCAGTGTGTGACTTGTGACATTAACGCCATATTGTTGTAACAGGCTAAACTACAGGGTCACCTGTTCACCAAGCTCACACCACTCTGTGTCATTCACAGCCGGGAGGATTCCTACTTTCACCATCACAGGTGTTCCTGCTCCTCAGAATTTCTCACTTCTCCTCAACACAGTGAAGCAACTTCAGTGAAACTTCTGGACTGTGGCCAGAAGTATATATATATATATACTGTATATACATATATATATATATATATATATATATATATATATATGTATATATATATTTTTTTTCTTTGCAGAAAGTGAAAGAAGACCAACAGATAAAACTGTTTGATCTGAGTAGTTTCCTGGTGTGACTAACTTTGTGTCTAAGTGCTTTTCTGCTCAGTGAGGATTCCCTGAAACTATAAACTATAAAACATGTGAATAAAACCTGGGTTTAAAACAGTCTGAATTAATGGGGGGAGCAGCTATGAGTTCAGTACTGTTAGCCTACAGAACAGAGTCTAGTAGATTGAAGCACACTTTGTATTAAAAGAAACTATTTCATGGTTGCACTAGGTACGAAAAAAAGGAAAAAAAAGAAAAAAATGTCACGTGAAGAAAAGCAGTCATCAGAGGGTGTAAATGATCACATTTTATTCTACATTCACTGGATTCATTTTGCAGAATTAACCAACAAGAAACATATTTCCTGGCATTAGTTTGTCAAATTCAGCCATGTGATGCATATGTTACTATGATGGCAACTTTTGGTTCCTTATGCAAATGAGTAAAATGTAAAAAATAAATTAAAAAATCTGCTGGCTGATGCATCACTTCTGTTTAATGCAATAAATATCTGAATATCATTATATGATATGTTTTTTAAGAAACAAATAAGCTCAAAATTGTCTGTGCTTTAATGTTTTTCAGCAATATATGAGTAAGTTAACATTCTTGGAACGTTCAGTCACCATGCAGATAATTTTCACACACGTCACTGAATCATGAAGGACACTTAAGTCTGAGATGTGATCAAAATACAGATCAGCACCCTGTGCTGAGTTTGTTAAATATAGTGATGCAGCATTGTCCATTTTTATGCCATGTGCGTTACAGACACGCAGTGGTTTCCTGTTATGCACATGTCATTACCAATTTATATATCCTGTACCCAGAAAAAAACTTCTCGTCTAGTAAACATTTGCAAGAAACAAACAGGCAAGCATCAAAGAACTTCTGCTGGATGAGTAAATCTGAAACTTTTTCATGTTATATGTTTTTGGATGCAAATGAAAAAATAGATGAATAGAGTGCATTTGAAAAAATCTTGAATACAATTCAAGAGCACTGCCCAAGAAAAATGGAAAATCAAAAATAAGATCCATAATAAATCCATGAAAAGCACCTTGATCAGCCTTGAAAGAAGGTCGAGGTGCAGTAGAACACTGGACACTTAGTTACATAACAAACTGTTAGCTGAATGTATAGTGCCATCAAGTGCTTAGCTGCATTCATTACAACATTTTTTTAATCTTTTGTTTTGTTTTATTTAGTCAGTGACATTCAAGTGGAAGGTTGTTAAAAATGTCAATAGAAAAATTGCATTACTGTTTTCCTTTAGTACAATGATAAAAGTGACATCATAGAATATGCAGGGTAGCAAGGATGATTTAATGCCAATCATGCCGAAGAGAGCTTTCAGCCCACATCCCTAAAGCTAGCATGCTGTTGAGTTGCTGAATGCAAAGAGCATTGTAAGAAGGCTGAAAGACTGTGCAGACAAACTGTAATGGAGCTTTCTCAATGGAAAACTGCAAAAAATGTGGGGAAATAATCATCTCTGTGCATGAGATATGAGACTGAATAGCTGTGATCTTCAGGTTCTCTTGAGGAACTGTCTTCAGAATGTCATTATCCGTGAACACAGATTATCACTTCAACATAAAAACTAATCTAATCTAAAACTCTACTCTGATGAAAAGCAACAACAAAGGAACAACCTTAGTTCTTTTTCATCAATCATCAATACTGCACAAAATGTTCTGGTGTTTGGTTAACATATGCTGACATCTAGATGGTGTTCTTTTAAGGGATCACCTGCTTTTCCCTGAAAAGCAATGCCAGACAAGTGCTGCACAAATGACAACAGCTCTGTTGTAAAATAGTCCAGGCACTTTACTGGCCTCCCTGCAGTCAAGAGCTATCACCCCACTGAAAACATTTTGAGCACTTTGAAACAAAAATGACTACAAAGGAGACTGAACTGTTGAGAGAGGGGGATCCTAAGTAAAGGAAGAATAGGAAAAGATTTTAGCTTTTCAAAACACAACAATTGGACTTCTAAGCTCCAAAAACGTGAAAAGAAACTGTGATATAACACAGCGATAAACATTCCATCATCCCAAGTTTATGTAAAATATGTCGCCGTTCTGAATTAGCTTAAATGTAGGGATGAAATGATTTATGAACCAATGTATTCTGTTTTTACTCACATTACACACAGCTACCAAACTTTTTTGGAAACACTGTTGCTTAGATGTAATGGTTTTCCAACTATCAAACAGTATTTGTGCTTTAAATTGTCAGTCATTAACAAGCTTTCATTTGTCTTTCAAGATGAATTGAGGCACTATAAGAGACAGAAGCCCCAAGTTGTGTAGAAAAGGAGAAAGGAACACATGGTGAGAGTAGAGCTGCTGCTGCTGCTGATGCTGCCGGGGTTCTGCCTTCTCACGCTCCTCGTGCGAAGAGTGGTTGTCTTCCTTGTTTGGATGGAGGGGCTCTCTGTTGTAAAGAATCGATCTGTGGCCAGCGCCACGCCATTCGCCTTGGATGTTTCAGTAATGAGACTTTTGTCAGAGAAATAGGATGAGTCTGTGGTGTGGAGAGAGTCAGAAGGCGACGTTTCCTTTGTGCCAGAGATGAGGTGATTTATGGTGGCTGGGCTGGCAGTTGCAGGCAGGTGATTAATTGTTAGGTGGGGGCTTGTGGTTAGAGTGGAAATGGTGATGGGAGTGGCCGTGAAGGTGTGGTCCTGTGTGTTCAAGGTCTCCCTTGGGGCGTGAGGTGTGCTTAGCAGAGCAGAAACTGAAAGGTACCACCACTCGGTGATGCTGCCTTCAGGAGGCATGGAGGCACTGGCAGCCAGAGGGGGCAAGTTGTAGGAGGCAAAGTGCCACCCTCCGGTCCTGCTGGGGCGCACTCCTCCACAGACAGGCTGGGTGTGGCATGGGCATCCAAGGACCCGTGCAGAGGTGCGCTGACTCCACAAGAGTAAGTAGTCGATGTCGGCATAAAGGTGGCAGGCCCATGGGTTGTTGCCTAAAGTGATGATTCTAAGTGATGTCAACCTGTCTAATACTCCAAAGGGCAGCGAGGAAAACCGGTTTGCATGGAGGTACAAATGAGTTAGCACGAGGAGTCTGTCTAGAGAGCCTGGAAGCACCTTCACAAGCAGGTTATGGGACAGGTCAATGGTCTCCAGGTGCGTTGGCAGGTTGGTGGGCAAAGTCCAGAAGTGATTGTGGCTGAGGTTGAGTCTGCACAGATTGATTAGAGTGTTATTGATGAAGGTGGCTCTCTCCAGCTTGTTATTTGAGAGGTCGAGTATTCTCAGGTTCCACTGGTAGGCCGTGTCGTTTTTGTCCAGCTGCTGCATCCGGTTAAAGGCAGCGTGGAGCTGCCAAAGGGACCGAGGCAACTCCTTGGGTAGCCAGCTTAGCCTGTTGTGAGACACATCAAGAATGCGGAGGTGGGTATACGGTGTTAGCTCGCCGTCCAGGTTGTGAAATCGGTTGTGGGACAAGTTGAGGGAGCGCAGGTTATGCTGCAAGCCATCAGGCAGCTGCCTCAGACCCTTCCAGGAGCAGTCTACCTCTCTGTGGCTGCGGCTGCAGGAGCACACGGAGGGACACACGGCCAGGACACTCGAGGCCAGCCACAACACAATCGCAAGTTCCAGAAGGGCCTCATTGGGAAAAAGCTTCAGCAGCGCATGCCTACTGAAAAAAAAAAAGTCAAGGAGACAAGACTATTAGTGTACACAGCGCACCTCTTCAGTGCCTGGAGACACTGTGTAAGTAGAGCTGTGCCTGCACTGTACTTGGATATTGAACACAGGACACACATTTAAAGTACTGTTACTATAGAGCTCACTTTATATATAGAGTGTATATATATATATATATATATGCATTTCATACATTAACACGCTGGTGGCTTAATGTTTGCTGCACATGACTTCATTATTTACAGTTACACACATGAATGTTACACGCCACACTAACTCTCTCACTGTATCAATGTCCTTTGCATGCACCATTA
Source organism: Leptatherina wallacei (assembly GCA_028567055.1). Lineage (NCBI taxonomy): Eukaryota > Metazoa > Chordata > Actinopteri > Atheriniformes > Atherinidae > Leptatherina > Leptatherina wallacei. Next base: position 5,958,963 of record JAOXYM010000016.1, on the reverse strand, counting down.
CATGAGCATCGAAATGTGTCCTTTTCCATAACCGATTAACATTTGACCTGAACTGTAGGATGATATTTCAACTCTATTGAAGACTATCATTCATCAGCAAGGAAGAGAAATCCCTGCAGTCATTTTCCCTGGCATCAGTTTGTGTTCAGTCATCAGTGGTTGTCAGTGAAGTCAGTCCCATGCTCTCAGAGGAGGAAAACTAGCTCAATAGATGGGTTTTTATTAATGACTCCACAGAGAACCCATGCATCAGCTGGTACAAAGGCAGGCAAAAGACACGGCCAGGAGCTCTGCGCTGCTGAAACTGCAGTGTTTGCGAGCCAGGGTGTGGCTAAATGTGCGTTAAAAGAGTCTTTAAATGTGTCCATAACTCACCTTTTCATCTTATCATTCCAGTCACTTTCCTCCGCTCCTTTTTGCTGTCCAGCACCTCTTCCCTCTCCTCTCCTGCTTTCAAGTTCGAGACCAGCTGGTGCTCTGCTGAAGTTGAATTTTTTTTCTATCTATGATTATTTGCCTTCTATATCCCTATTAGAAATTGACCCCTGCTCTCTTGTCCAGTGCAGGTGTTTAGCTTTCCCTCACTGGCTTTTAGTTCAGTCCTTTTGTCCTCCTTGAAAGCCGAGAGTTTACTACTGCCTGTTATGGATCTTTTGGGTTGGACCGATCGGGCACTGCAGACTCTGGATTTACTGTGTGCAGAGGAAGTGAAAGGGAAAGGGGGGGGGGACTATTGGGAAGGGGGAAGGAGAAATGAAGCACTTAATGGAGGGGTCTCTGCATACAAGAACTCCACAAGGGAAATTCCTAAGTCCCTTTTTAAATCTAACAGCTTTCAGGATATACTGCCACATTTCTCATGATAGCGATTGTTGTGCTTAGATTAACTGGCTGTGTGTTCACAATAACATAAACTGTTATCAGTTATCAACTAAATCTGTATCATCCTTTGCTAAAGTATACCTGTACAGAGCAATGAAGGGCTGTAATTGGCTGTTATTTTCCTGTGTAAATGTACAGGCTGCCACAAAAAGCCTCAAGATTTATTGCAGAGGAGTCTCCTCCTCTGCAGCATCCCACCTGTCATCAGCAATAAAAGCTACTCTCCATTTTGTACTGCATTGCTGCACTTCTACATCCCAGTCAGGTCCCAAGGTCCAGTTAATCAGGGTATATGCTTATAAAATGTGACAAATTCAAACTTAATAATGTTGCATCATTTTCCTGATTTATGCAAATACATCAGCTGAGTCTGACATTTTTCTTCACATATTTTTATTCTTTTTGAGTTCTTTTGGTATGTATTTGAGCCTTCCTCATCCACCTCCCTCTTTAATTTATTTTCGTGCCTGCCTGTATGCCTCCGGTAGCTGGTTGCACAAAGAGTGAATCGCATGCATCCTGCCACTAATCCTTCTAGAAACCCTCAAAGTCGCATCATCACACCCCGTCACTCACTATTTAATACAATATGCTCTCAGTTGGAGCTATGTTACCAAATATCAAATAAATACCCCTAATATTTTTCATTGGCTTGTTGAATTTAGCTTAATCTGCATCTAATCTTCTGCACTTGCACAGAGCAACATTTTTTGCATTCCCTGTTCAAGCTGTGGACTCTGCAAATAACAAACTATTTAGTCTCTTTAATGAAAAGTGCACATCCGTCATGATGTCACAAGTAAGCAGATGAACAAATATCTGCACATGACAGCGGAAACAACCTCATATTGGCTTTTTGAAAAGCTTTTTTGTTTGGCTTTGTCGGATCTGGCTGAGGTGAAAGGGAGCGTTCTTTCCGAATTGTGTGGCGCTGCCTGGAAAAGGCACATTCTCTGCTTGCTAATCAAGCAGATCTCCCATTCTCTCCTTTTCTCCAGTACCCACACAAACATGCACACATTACACAAGTTAATGGGTATTGACAGTATAGGATTCAAATCAAAACTGAGGCGACAACTTGTTTTACATCATTCCTTGTTAACTTGAAAAGAGGGAAGCATGTGAAATAATTAGATTTACACAAAAGAAAAATGACAATATCAGGGTGTTTTAATTTTCAAAAGAGACAAACGTCAAGTCAGTACATTTAAGAAGCTATTTTTAAACAGAAAAGCTACAGAAAGTGCACATTTGGACAGATTTGGGAACTCAGAGTTGTTTGATTAAAAGGAAATTAAAAGCTACTGAAAAATATCGAAACCATATTCACAGGCTTAAGGTTAAAAAGCTACACGGAGGTGTAAGTAGTTGCAGAAGAAATTTTTCTGGTTTCACATATGAAGCTCTATGCTACATCCTTTGGTTCCTCTATGACCTCAGAGGAGGAGGTTGCAGCAGCTGCAGTGGGCTGGGAACTGCCAGCCTCTTCTTGGGGCTTTGAGGGGGATGAACTTTCAACAGAAGCTGAAGCCTCTTCAGTGTTTGGAGTCTCTTCCTCATCCTCCTTCTCCTCTCCGGTTTGTCCATCACCATTAACCTTCCCTCCATCATCCTTGGCAGAACCATTCTTCATCTCCTGATTTGTTTGACTTGAATCAGCCATTAACACAGTGGTCTCCTTGGCTTCTGTTTCTGGCCCACTTTGGTTTTTCTTGTCCGTTTCCATCCAGAACTCGGTGCTCTTCATCTTGAGCCGTCTGTGCAACTGGCACACCTTCCATGTCAACAGCAATGTTGTTATCAGGAGGGAAGTGCAGATTATGATCAGTCCAACACACACCAGCGTCACATTGAGACATTCCTTCTTCAAGAACTGTAGTAAAGGGGAGGTGGTGGTTTGGATGAGCTGTCGTGTAGGTGAAACTGAAGAGAGATGTTCTGTTTTCTTGGGGCTCATCATGCTAACAGTTGATGGGCTGGGCTCATAACTGATGACTGATGAAGCTTCAGATGAATTATAGAACTCTGATGAATTCTGGCCTTGGTATGAAGGAGTTGACCCTTCAGCATATGCAGACCAGGGGATAAACAGTAAAACACCCAGGATTTCGGAGCAAAACAGCAGGCAATTCATGTTGGTATCTGAAAGACATGGTAATACAGTTCAGGTTATACATGTTAAAACAGCAAGCACAAATACGGAGGCCGTTCGCCTGCTCAACTTGACTCATCACTCATATCTTAAAGGTGAACATTGTACTTTTTATTCCACTAAATGTGCTAAACAAATTTAGTCACCACTAGTTTCTGTATACTTTCAATGTTAAGGTCAAATCTATTTCTATAGCACATTTAAAAACAGCAAGGTTGACCCAAGTGGTTTACAAGTTCACAATATAAAACATGAACTAATGAAATGAAACTTAAAAGCAAATAAATCTAGTAAAACTGAGTTAAACACCATGACTTTAGAACCTGCTGGGAACCAAACTGAGCTCTTCTCTAAAGCCAAGGTAAAAAAAAAGAAGACGTTTTGAGATGGTATTTAAAGGACTGAAGTACGAATATTGAGTGGTAGGTTGGGATGAATGAAGTTGGCTTTGACTAGAGGTGATAAGGCGTGAATACGTTTCTTAAGGTCTTTTGGAGGGAGGTAAGATTTTGTTTTGGCATTTTGTCATAAGTGATAAAAGCTGGACTTGGCTACTGTGGCTACTTGCGTCTGTAGTTTAAAAGATCTATCTAAGAACACTCCAAGTTTTTTAAGGTTTTGGCAAAAAGGAGAAGCAGGAGGACCAATTGAATCAGATAACTGATTCAAAGGGGAACGATGATCAAAAGCAATAACTTCAGTCTTGGTTTCATTTAGGTTGTATTAACCAGTCTTCGACGTCCATCAGACAGTTAAACAGAGGCTGCAGAGGGATGGAGACCTCAGATTTAAAAGGGAAATACATTTGAATGTTGTCAAGATAATAGTGATAAGAAGCACTCTATAGAATATTGCTCAACTTTAACCATCTACAATATTTAAGAACTGCTGACACCCCCATGTTAATCATGAAGGAATGTAAAGTAATATACTTCTGAAACTACGTATTTTGAGTAAGTTCTGATGCAAATTCCTGGGTAATAATCTTTGATTTGAATGTTAAAAAACGTCTCTCCCATGCCTCTATTTTCACAGAATACTCATACTGACTTGGAAGAAAGCATACATTTTTTCCTTCACTAATAAGTCAAATGGACTTTGTATTACAACAATTATAACAGTTACAATTATATTATATTATATATTAACCTCAAATAAATTCATCCTAAATCCAGGAGGCGTTCTGATAAAAAAAACAATACAAACCATTTTTGAACTAACACAGCATTTGAAAATATTGTGTTCCAATGCTGTGCTATTTCCTCAGCACATCAAATGTAGGTGAAATTTCTGATGAGCTTTTTCCAAAAGGTATTTTCTATCATAATTCATTAGATTAAAAAAAATGCATTTCACCTTGCATGCAAAGGCAAGTGAAGAACAAAAATAACCTTGCACAGATTAGTTAATCCATCACCGTGAGCGTTTAGAGATTTATGAAAATGTAGATTAATGTGAAAGCCGGCTGGTCTGACAGAATGTGCGAGCTGGAAGAAATGGGGGGATCAATGTCAACTATGTTTTGGTTTTTTGGTTTCTTTTTTGTAAAACCAACCCTAAAAGAAAAAAAAATGAAGCATATATGAGCAGAAAGAGGGATCATGTCAATTTAGAATACTGAAAATTGGGCTGGTGAAAAGACCAGGACAAAATGTCATTTTGACCAAAAAAAAAAAAGATAAAATACTGCACTGACGGTTGTTAGTGATGCATCGCTACATCGAATGTCTTTACATCAGTAGATCTGTGGAAACTAACAGCTGACCTTTAAATATCTGACTAAACAAAAGAAAACAAATGCAAAAGCTGTAAAGGATGCAAAATACACCGTAGCAGTTCATCTCATTTAGATAGCATCCAGATCCATTCACACTGCTTTGAGTTCACTAAGGTGTGTGCTTTGCCAAAAGTCAATGAAGTTTGTGTATTTGAATGTGGGGGGGGGGGGGGGGGTGGTGGAAAAAATA
>JAOXYM010000016.1:5924667-5953862 GCA_028567055.1 Leptatherina wallacei | reverse complement strand
GGGGGGGGGGAATAAGAAACTTTAAAAAAAATCATCAAAAGTAATGATCTAATTTGTTTTGATTGTTTTCCAGGATTTAACTAAGATAAAATTCGACTTCAATACCCATAGAGTTATCATCAGCACATTTACAAATATTTCATAGTATTTTTAGAGTGCTGCTGTAAAAGAGACATTAAAACCAATGTTTTCACACATTTCAATCAGAATACTGACATCAGATTTAGTTGACCGCTTAAGTTCATTTTAAGTTAATGCTGGACGGCACACACAAAATTTGAAGAGTTCATTAAAAGAAACAATCCATCACTTACGTTACTGATGTGCCGCCAAAGAGATCACGAGTTTGTGTCAATTACTCTGTGCGCAACTTGAAGCACGCACAGAGAAATGTCCAGTGTTTAAGGGAAGTGAAAGACGATGACAGCAAACTGGGTCAATTACACGCTCATCTTACTGCCTTCCTTTGGAATATATTAAGAAAAGGAAGTGGTTTTTGCTTTTTGCTTCTGTTCAGTGCTACTACTGGTCGTTGAGACGTCTATGAGGTATCAGAATATAGAAACTGACATATAATGTGTTTACAGAGTAGCTCATTTACATTGTTCTAACTTTGAACACTGTAGTCATCTGCATCGTCTTCAAGCCTGTCACAGAATCGGACATGCTGGTAAACTGTTTCAGCCATTGCACGGCAAATGACTGTCACAGATGCTTTTCTTGCACCACAATGTGCAGAACATCCATTCCCAAGAGAAAATTAAATACATGCCGTGTATTGTTGAATTTGCATTGATTGAAAATATAGCTATTTTATGAAGTTCCTCTTCTGGTTTCCTCCTTTACTGTACGCTCCCTGTAATTTCATTTCTGCATTTTGTCTGCACCTGCATTTCTGATGCTCAAAATCAGAGGGAGATGCTTCATTTTGGCAAGATGCTGCAGATGATGAATTGGCAGCAGCAACATGACTGAGGAGCTACCAAACTCAGGACTCATAAATCCAAACACCCCCATGAACCATGAGCATCTGTTTTACAGGAATGGAAATAAAGATCCCGTAGTTTGGAGTGTGTAACCGCCTGCTGTTCAGCCCGCTGCGCCGTAGACGGTCTAATCATCATGACCATCTTAACAACTGATAATAAATAAAAAGGAAACCGAATAAAAATGACAAACATCTAATTTCTCAGAGGGAAAATACCCACTTTCATTTAGGCAGAAGGATGAAAGCAATAAGCTCACAAATGTGAAAAGACTGATGTCTTACATCATGTGTGAAGTCACTGAGGCTGACCTTTAAATGAAACAAAGTGACATGCTGTTGTAATAAACCTTAATCTACTTTACACATCAGTGGTGGTCATAGTTGCTGATGAAGTGCAAAAAAAACATGCATTAAATTGCTGTGATTCCTCCCCCCTCACAAAAGAAAACAGTAAATCAGTTGAACATGAAAGCATTCCTTAAATTTCCCAGTAAATTTACATCATTAAAAATGAGAAGATAACATCAGTTCAGCTCGGTGATGCCATTTTAATCTGATGAAAGCATCATCATCACACCAAATAAATATGTTAGAGGAAGCGCAAACAGAAGGACTATAAATTGCTTCATCTAAAAAAAAAAAAAACCCCACACCTTCCACTGAGACATGGAAAGTCCCATTTGTCAGTATTAACCGCCGTCATCACTTTTTTTTTCTTCCATTCAACACTAACTTCAAGTGTATAAATAGCTGATTTGCTGGCTGCAATGGTGGACAGCTTCATTACACACAATCCTAAGGACATCAGTTGATGGCTGACGGTTGCAACAACGGGCTCAGCAAATGTCAAAATGGCCTCCTGAATGCACCGTCCCCCCCCCACACACACATATGCCTTTCTTTCTGTCTTGCTCACTCCTCATCAGGTTTCAGGATAAAACTGCACAATGTGTTGTACTAATTTTAGGAGGTTTTTTTTTTACATTTTAAAACAGCTTCAAATTTGTACAAATAACGTGATTTTTATAAACAACTGTTAAATCATTAAGGCCCCAAATGTGGTGTCTGAAAATAACTAAATCAAACAGATGAGTAATTGTCATTGCGTGACTGACCTCCTTGTGAAGGAAAGCCTATTTTTTCCCCCCCGAAATGCTGGTCATGTGATCCAGTGCCAGTTGGTGTCATAGCACCGTTGGAGGGTACAAAGGCCTCTCTTTTTCACTGAATTAATACCAGCACACAAAAATCAATCAATCATTTCTTGATTCAAAGTCTCTCTTCACATGCAACTTATCTGGTAGTAGGTTTCAAGGGCTGAAGACAAATGTACAGCATTTCTAATTGTAATGACAGCCCCCCCCCCCCAAGCCCAAGCCCAAGCCCAAGCTCCTATATCCTAAATTTTCAAATTATCTATCACTGATAATCTGCCTACAATTGATTACAAATATCAATATGCAGTAAGTCGATTGGTCACTTTATATAAAAGACTTTGTTGGATATGAATTTTAAACCAAATGTGGTGCTATTTAAAGAATTTTAAGATTCATAATGAATCTGAGTAAATATTGATTATTGCTGAAGGCATGTTGTTCCACAAAAAACTGTGAATCAAACTTGTAAAGCATTTTGTCTTTCCGCATTAAGGCTTTATTAAGACAGAATCTGCAGTCGTTGCTGGTGTGGGTAAATTATGTAGCGTGCACTCAAAAAGTAAAAACTTTTCCCTTACTGATCTGATCAAAGTTAATGGTAATAACTTTGCTAATGTGCACTCGGGGCACCAGCCCCGGCAGGCCGAGATCGGCAGCCGCCAGCTCACTTTCTGTGGGGTTTTTATGCCACCTAGAGGCAAAATGGAGTTTTGACTCTCATGCAGGTGTTACATTACATTGATCTTCTGAAGATGAGCTAAAGCTCATTTTGGAAATAGGAACTTTTGTCCCTCTTGGATTAATACAGCATTTTTCATTTCATTAGTTTGCGTTTTCGGAGGTTTTCTCTGCACCCAACAGCTGAGTCTGATGTCTAAAAAATCATCTGGTGTCTAGTAGCTCTTATTATTAGACAAATACAGGCTCAGATGATTGACAACTCATGACATATCATTACACAGTGATCATCATTAATATGTGAGCACCTCTATAAAAGTAGACATTTCTTCTGTTTGCTGGTCTGAATCATCCAGGTGTGTGCTAACAAAATGGCAAAGAGGAAAAGCATCAGCAATGATTTTAGAGAAGGAATCGTAGCTGCCTGTCAGCCTGGGTAAGATTATTTGGAAACAATTTGGGGTCCATATAGTGAGAAAGCTTATTCACAAGTGAAACACACACAAGACGGCTGCCAATTTTTTTCAGAATTGGACATCCCATCAGATTTACCCCAAGGTCGGACAGAGTAGTGTTCAGAGAAACTGTGAAAAACAAAAACAAAGCAAAAAAAAAAACCCTCAAAGTGCTACAATGTTAAATGTCATGTCCATGTGGTTATAAAAAAGACTGTGCAAGTGGTTTGTTTGGAAAACCTATGGAACAACCTCCTTTGGATAAACAAGACCAGAGTGGAGATCTTTGAGCACAAAGCACACCATCACGTTCGGAGAAAATCAAACACGGCATAATCAATACAAACGACTCGCATCAACTGACAAATTTAGAGGCGGAGGGTTGATGATTTGGGCTTATCTGGCAGCCACAGGACCTGGACACCTTGCAGTCATTGAGTCAACCATGAATTCCTCTGTATAGATAATGATTCAGTCCAAGTCCAGACCTGAACCTGGCGGGATCTTAAGAGAGCTGTGCTCAAACCAATGCTGCAATCCTCAATGAACTGAAGCTAAATTGAAAGATGTGAGAGACTGATCCATCCATCCATCCATCCATTTTCTGTACCGCTTAATCCATGTAGGGTCGCGGGTGGGCTGGAGCCTATCCCAGCAAGTATCAGGCGAGAGGCAGGGTACACCCTGGACAGGTCGCCAGTCTGTCGCAGGGCCTGAGAGACTGATGTCATAGAAAAAATAAAGTTGTTGCTACTAAAAGGTGGATCTATAAACTTTAGAATCAAAGTATTTTTCTTTCATAGAGCTAAATGTGACAAGTCATGTGTTGTTGTTCATTTGAAACTGTATATTTAATTTTACGACCTAAAAAGATTATGTTGTTTTTTAAAAAAACAAAGGAAGATATCCTAACAGATAATAGTTTAGAGCAGAGTGTATTTTCTTTTTCTGCATCGCTTTACCCTGTTAAGCTCTTTTAAGGTCACTGTTCAGCTGAATGATTAAATGCAGTCCTGTCAGGTCTGAAGTTTGGCTCATGATCCCAGTCTTTACATTCACGGTCTGAGAAAACATGAATACATACAAATTCCTTTTGCATGAGCCAGACGAGTTGATGCTTTCAGTTGTTAACAGCTTCTTTTATACTAAAACCTTTCCATTCTTCATCAATTTGCCATTGTTTCACCAGCCAAACTCCACATACTTCATTTAATATATTGCAACTTGGCCTCTCTTAGGCTGTGTATATTTTGGTTTCCACACATTCATGCATAGTTTCAGAAAAAGGTTTCATACATCTTTTTTATGTTATAGCCAACTGAATTATTCTTGTAATTCATTCATTCATTTCACACCTGCCATGCACAGCTTAACTGCAACAAAACAAATCCTGGTGTGGTATGTGATCACTGCAGTTAGAGTCAGTTTCTGTAGCATCAATGAAAACAACAGTACCTTCTATGTTATTACATGACAAGCCAATTTATTGTCCTCCATGGATGAAAACAGAAACTGTGTGTACAGAATGGTAGTCACATGCAATACAAAAATATGAATTTTCACAACAACATAAAAAACATGTATTGGCCCATTCTTAAAAAAAAAAAAAGGAAAAAAAGAAAAGAAATTGTACAGCTTTTATACAGTATTTTATACATGGAAAAAAATATAAATATATATACATATCTGTAATTGCCAAAGCAGTACCTATTCAAAAATGTTGTGATGTATTTTACATATAAAATGTTCATACAAATTATTAAAAGAATCATGTTAATTTGCTTTATATTAAATAATGTATCTACATTACACACCATTGGGTTTGCAACACATTTACTGCAATCTCTCACAAAAAAGAAACAACCTTACATATTCCAACTCCCAGTCACCCAGCTGCACGTGCAACCACAAAAATAAAAAAATATCTTAAAAACAAAACAGAAAAACCACATAAATACAAGCACGTCAACTGAAGCCAGCAATCACAGTCACAAGTGCCCACAAGAGGTACTGTTCAAGGAGGAGATAGGACACTTTTGCGCCAGGTTCCCGATTTGTTTTCCTTTTCCTTTTTTTCTCTTTTTGTTTGTTTTGCTTTGCGCAAAGGAATGAAATCAATTCCTTTAAAGACAAATCTTTCTAAGCAACTCTTAAGGTGCACTTTACACTTCAACAGATGGACATTATTACTGAAAAGTCTTCAATCTTATGTAGCCAGAAGTATCTATCTCCACGTAGATTGTTTTTTTTAAAACCATAGTTTAGCACACACACACATCTTTGTTAGTGCCCTGCATTGAAATGCATCCAATAAACAAGTGATTTAACAGATCAGACTGTACTCCATAATGACAACATAGAGGTGAGCACATTACACCGTCCAGCCTCAGAGATTCTCCTGAAGAGAAAAACTATAGAAAAAACCTGCAAATATCACTTTGCAAAACTAAATTAAACCACAATAAAAAAAAAAGGAGTCCATGATTTTTTCATTTTTTTTGTTGACAAAGTGCATATTGTGTCTAGAAATGGGCCAGTGAACATCTCAGCACATGCCATCACACAACCCTTAAGAAAAGTGGGGGAGAGGAGGCGAGAGGCAGCTGGTTTGAGAGCGTCACTCAAGCAGCCTGCCCAACATGTGCCAAATACTCTGGGGGGGGGGGGCAGATAAAAGAAGTGGTCCATTCAAAGACTGGGTCCATTTCATATCCAGCAGAGTGTTTTGTGTGCGTGCGCAGTTTCGGAGAGAGAAAAAAGTGCCGTGTAGTCAGGACCGTGGCAAGAACAACCACATCGCAGCAGCAAAGAGAAGGTGAGCGGGCCGAGGACAGGGCAGCCATCAGCAGGCACAGATCACGGCACACCAGTCAGTCTCAGTCACAACTACTAACCAGTTATTTGTGAGTCCCCACTGACATTATAGAATGAAACAAAAGGGAAGGCAAAGAGATTCTAGATGCGTGAAGGGAAAGCAAGGAGGCCGGTAGTGACTGTCCTCCAGGCCACGATCCAGTCCACCCATCCTTTCTTCTGAACAAGAATACGCAACAGTTAGACATGGAAGATCAGACTGTGGATTAGTGGAAGCAGTGCCCGTTTCAGGCAGAGGCAATGCTTTGATCAATCCTGTAAGAGTTAAGGATTCAGGAGCATGCAAGGCAGACCCAGGCTTTGTTTTGCATTGCTTATGTTTCAGAGTGACTGCTACAACCTAGATTAGAAAACAGAAAAAGAGGAGGGAAAAAAAGCAAAGGAAAACACAAACGTTAGACAGTTAGTAAGAGTGTAACAGAGTTACACTGAATAAAAGCAAGACATCTCATGCACACAGATTGATTAGTTTAAGGACATTCACAGAATAAAAACAGGTGTGGATGTACGAGCTCATTTTGGGACTGAAGAGATCTCCAAGTCAATTGCATTCTTTCCTCTATAGGGTTTCTGTTGTTAGACATGTATTTCTCACAAGGTAATTTTCACCAAACTATGAGAAAACTGGTCTCTAACATACACGATCAATAGAGATGCACTTGAGGACAGATAATACAGGTATAGCCTTGAAGCAAAAGCAAAAAAAAAAAAAGGTGTGTGAAAAAGCAAATCATAGATGAAAAGCAGAGAAGAGAGGCGCTATGGGTGAGTAGCCTCTTTTCTTAACTGAAGGAAATGACCCAGACATGTTGAAGTGGTAGCCGTGATATGAGCAGATTTCTCTGAATGCCAAGGAAAGGAGCTTCAGTAACTTCTTTTTTTCATCTTTAACAGACAAAATGTTGGACCATCTTGATGAGAGATAATTGTGTGTTGTGGCCACATCATCTAAAACAACAATCATTTCCAGTCAGTCACATGAAACCTCGCCATTTTTTATCCTGGTTTGTCAGCCTCCACAAAACAAAACTGCTAGAATACATGGGGTTAACTATCTAATAACTAAATTTACTGTAGCCTGTTTGTGGAACACTAGTATCACTATGGCAGACTCAAAGTGGTTCATTTCCTTTTTTTTCTGTTTTTTTCTACTGAATTCAAGTAAAAAATACTGACTGACAGTCTGGGAAGCATGGTGTGGATGTGTGATAGTCATTTGAATACACAAAAGATGGGTGGGTGACTGCAATCCATCCTACTGAAGAAAATTACAGGATTGTCATCATTTTTGTTCAAAAATACACATAACTAGCTTTTCAATGTAACCCATTCCCACAGAAAAACTGGTAAAATGTGTAAAATGAAAGATTTCATCAGTTCATAGTTTGTTGCATCATTCGTTTCATAAAGTTGCAACGTTTTACAGTTTAATTTAACCACAGAGGCATATTATCCTATTTTGTGTAAAATGTTGTTTGACATTGTCTTTCTGAAACAATCAAGGTTTTCCTGAAACTGACTGAGTTTGAATCCGTGTTGCTGTAAAACCTTTATGATAAGTTCTTCGTTAAGGGTGCCGGGAGTTACTCTCTACTTTAGCTGATTTGTCATTTGTTTGAAATCCACTTTTCCAGGCAGCCTTCTGTAAGACCTGGAAATTGTCACTAATCCCTACAAATAATCCTAGAGATTTTTTTTTTTCCTATCAAAGCATGGTTTGATGAAGCATAAATTAAACTTAACAAAATCACATATAAATCTATGAACCACAAAGTTCAAATATTATCTGAGAGCAAAAAACATACAGCAGAACTGAGACAAGTCAGTGTATTGACAAAGTCCACCCTAAGCCTAACTCAGAGTCTGAAAACGGCTCTGCTTCAATCTAACTCTGTAGAGTTTGGAGTTCGAGATGAACAGGGTCATGACTGACCGGACACTGTACCACAAGGAACCACAAGATGCACAAAATCAAAATCTTTGTAGTATTCACATGTCCAGTGTCTTCACATCCTCCCTGACTGCGAGATACCTACTCTGCAGACTTCCAGAAGTGTCCGGGGTGGGAGAGTCTGCGGTTGAGTTTGGGCAGCTTCTCAAGCATGTCAGCTAGCTGGGTGAAAGTGGGCCTTTCTGTTAGGTCATACGCCCAGCAGGCAGAGAGGATCTCCTAAAACAAGAGGACGCTATGTTTCAGTAATAGCAACACCTTCATATAGATGCAGCATCAAAAAAAATTGCATTTGTTGCTCTATAACAGGCAGAAGCAGCAGCACTTTTCTGAATTACTGACACACTTGTGCACCGACTCACCGTGACCTCCTTCCCCAGGCTGATCTCTGCCAAAACTTTCTTTATGCCCTCTCCGCTCCCAACTTGCCAGATAGTGGCTTCCACAGGCTGGTTGGTGATTGGCCAGTCCCTAGCTTGAAGCTCATACCAAATAGTTCTTTAAAAAAGGAAGAAATCGTTCAAATAATCATAAATGTAAGAAGGGCCTCAGGTATCCAGAGCTTAAACTGGACTCACTCTGTGTAGAGAACTTACCCAAAGGCGTACACATCTGCCGCCGTGGAAAAAGGAAGGCGGTCCTCATTGTTCCCTGGGCTCATCCGACGCACAATCTCCGGTGCGAGATAACAAATCCAGCCATGTGGAAGTTTTAGCTTATTCTCACGCCTGAAAAAAGGAGGCAAAAGTTTTCGGCAATGCATAAAATGGAGAATGGAGTGGGAAGATACATAAGTTAAATGCAGTAAATCTTTGACTCCTCTAAACAAAACATCTATTTATAAAGCCCAACACAAAGGCGAAAGTGTGCACGGAATTAGACGGATTTTACTATCAGGAATGGTGACGAGTGACCTACAGGACTACTGTATGTATGTTTAAAAACATAAAATCATTGGATCTGCCTAGGTTATTGTATTGTTGTACAAACAGCACCTCTGCTGAGCTTGAGGTTTTAAGATTAATTGTTTACCTCCCCTCCTGAACAACTCCAGAGATCCCAAACAGCCCGAAATCTGTGATAATGACTTTGTTGGTATCGTGGAAAACGTTCTTCGACTTCAAGTCTTTGTGAACAATGCCTTTGGCATGGAGATAGCCCATTCCCTGAATCAGAAGAAAAACGGGTCATGAAGTGTTGTCATACAGACCCCAGTGTTCAGGCAAGGATACGTATGCACGAGATATAGATGTTGAGATAATATCAGTCACGGTTATGTATTTAAAAAAAAAAAACAGGCAACAACATACCTTTACAATCTCTTGAGCAATTTGTCTTGTTTTGTTTATATCCAAGGTGTTTTTAGTGTCCCTCACAACAGAATATAATGTTCTCCCTTTACAGAAACTGTTGTGGAAAAGAGTAGGAAAAAAAGGCTATTCTCATTAGAACATCTGTGTTTGAGTTCAAATATAATCTGAAGGGTGTGCTAGTTTTTACCTTGTGATGATGGCTAGATGGGGTGGAGCCATGCAAGCCCCCATGAAGAGCACCACATTTTCGTGCCTGGTCTGCCTGTAGTTCATCACTTCCTTTTTAAAAAGCTTCAGATGGTCCTGATTGTTCCCATCGATCTCAAGGAGTCTGATGGCTACCTCACCGTGCCACCGACCCTTGTGCACTTTCCCCCAGCGGCCCTAGACACAAAATAAACTACACTTAGTGACAGCTCCTTGTCAGACGTTGATGATGGTAATAAGTAGATCTGATTCCTCACTTTTCCTATGAGTTCTCCCAGGTCCAGCTGCTCAAAAGGAATATCCCACTCCTGCAGGTAGACACTTGTCTGACTGGCCTTGCGCGAGATGGGGACTTTCCACTGGTTTCCTCGAGTGCAGGGCAGATCGTCCAGCTCATCACACTCACCGTCTGAGCCCATATTCATCCTCATGTCCTCTCTGTCATCCTCATCTTCCCCTCCCTCTTCATGGCCCTCATAATAATCTTCGTTCTCCTCCTCTGCTTCAGGACCTTCGTCTTCAACATCAATCTCCTCCTCCTCTTCCTGCAATCATACGATAACATCTTTGTTTAAGTACCGAGCATACGTAGGAAAAATTGCCACTGCAGTGGAGCACAGCAGGTTAATTGTCAGTAAAATCTGTGAATAAAGTCGATTTTTTGACACGGCATATTCAACGTTACCTCTTCATCTTCGTCTTCTACTAGCTCAGCATGCGTGTCATCACCCGACTGCTCTATCTCACTGCTGTGAAACAGAACAATAATATCAGAGAGGCAGAATTCGAGAAGAATGAAATAATTCAACTTCTTGCTCATCATTGAAACTGACTGAACTTAAATCTTGGAACATAAATGTCTTACACTGTGTCTTGAAGGATATCAGAGTACATATTTGCAGGACTGGAGACATCTACGGAGAAAATGAAAACTTACTTTTTGGAAGGAATGAAAGGACAGAGTTTTTCCACTTGTCCCACAACATACAGAACAAAACTACTCATGTCATTTCCCCACTACCTCCAGCAGGTGGCGCAAAATGCTACCAACAGTCAATATGCACTCAGTGCAGACACTCAGTAAAAAGATAGTTACACTAACTCCTACAACCCACCAAAGCAAGCATGCAGGGGGAAGAGAAAGCTGCAGGGAATCTAAGGTTTGCAGAGCGGGACAATGAAATAACAACAATTCAATGTGTCACTTGGAGACAGTCAACTCACCAGGGAAGATAAACTGCTGTCTATGCTGAAAGTAACAGGCAGCTTTTGCATAAATAAAGAGGGGAAAGACAGATAAGCATGGCAGGAAGAGATTCTTGGTTAGAGAAGCTTGAATTGAAAAATCTTTAAAGTGCAGCTCAGAGTTAACAAATGCGGAAAAAGAAGAGGTGAGAAGTATGTGTGTGAGGACCATACTGTTAAAGAAGTCAAGCAAATTCACAGAAATCTCTATAAATCAGGGGAAATCAACAGGTCATGTGTTTGTATTTGTCCATGTTTAACTGGGACTTCTGTAATGGTGGATTTCTGCACCAAGGCTTACCGGGAAAGTTAAACCGGCTGTCGCGATGGCCTTTGGGGGAAGGGTTGGGTGGAGGGGTTGCACTTGGGGGGTTGCTCTGCTGGAATGGTGCCGGAGAGGAAGGTGTGGATGAGGTGGTGGAGGATGGATTACTGCTCGAGTCCAGTTGGTTCATTACAGGGGGATGATCCTGGGAAGACATGGATTCAAATACTAATGAGGGCCTATACACAACAATCCTACTTCAGACTTCAGATTACTTCTTACACTATTAATTTTCTTTTTGAGATTGTTGGAGTCTTGTCATTTTAAGGCTGAATTACCCATAAGTGTGATATTATTTAACCCAACAATAATTCAATGCTGCTCAAAATGAAGGCAGAACTCCTTGTTTTTTATTTTACCTTTTTTGTAATGGCCTTTGGTAGCGTGCCAAACTGTGGTGCTTCTGCCGGCCGGTCCACAGGGTTGTTTATATCATTGGGAACTGACTCAGTCCTGCGAATTTTGGCAACTACAGGGGAGGAGAAAAGTTTTAATATAGGCATTAAAGACAAAGATTATGCCCATTAATTGAAGATGAAAGGTGAAACAAAACTTACTTGGCAGAAAAGAAATTCTGCAAGATGGAGCTTCCTTTGTGCATTTGTTGTGGCACTTCAGTCTGCACAGACAATGGGCAGATTACAAGAGGCTTTGTAGCAACTAGCATTAACAGTCAAAGGAGTTTAAATGTAAACAAGGATTTAGTCAAGCCATCAGATTAAGGAAGGATGTTACACAAATTGCAAAAAAAATTATTAACTAAAATGACCCAAAGCCAAAATATGATATATGGAATAGTAATTATACAGCTTTTTTTATTTGACACTTTCAAAATGTTTAAAAAAATAATTAGGAAGAGGCTCTGTTTACCATTGTGACACATTACCTCATCTTAACAAGATTCTATTAGCATTTGGGAACTGAACAATTGATTCCAGTTCCTTTGACTGTGGCTGCTCTTAAACTGCACTGTGATATCAAGCTAGAAAAATGGTCACTTCCTTAACCCATCATGATTTCCAAGACCAACACGGGACACAGAACAGTTTTCCAGTCCATCTTTAATGACCTTTGGATCAAAAAAGGCTTCATTTTGTGTGTAGGAAGGTTTGAATTTGAATTTGTGAAAGCAGCAATGAACTGTGTGTACTGACAACGGTCTTCAAAGTATTCCTGAACTCTTGCAGCGATCGCAGAATTGCATCATGTCTTTATGTAGAAAGATTTGTTAAGATTCTCTGAGTCATTCAATGTAAATTTATACTTTTTTTAACTTTAATCACAGCTCTTCAAGTATTGAAATATTTATCCATAACTAGATGATCCTTTATACCTGATCTTGTTTCGAACCTGTTGCGACTAATTTAATCTGTAGTGAGATATAACATTAAGAGTTATATTTTTAGCAAAATACAACTTTTACAGTCATTTGATCACACTACCCCAAATCTATTTGAACCATAAGGGCATCAAAATCAAGATGAGAAAATACTTGTCTTTTTTTTTTTCTGTTATTGCAACATTTGATACACTGTCTTCCAACACTCTTTAATTGATTTGATCACAGAATTTCATTCCTTTTTTAATCCCAGCACTCTAAATTAATACTTTTTTGTAGAACGGTACTGTACCATGTAACATGCCTTTAACATAGAAAGCACTAAACTTACCGACAGTGTTTGCACTTAACCCCAAACATCATGTTCTTCTGGCACACCTGACACGTCTGTGACAACCAGGACTTCGTTGAAAACCTTCACAAACACAATAACTTTGGTTAATTTCATAATAGAAGGTTACTGTTATTATTAATTATTTTTTCTAATTTAATGATTACATTTATCTAACTATAACAGCTTACAATAAAATATATTCAAAGGTCTACCTGTGGGTGACTGCTAAACCTATGTCCCTCCTCACTGCTTGTGGGGAACTGCGATGCACTGCTACATTATCTGGACAGACAAATGGAAACAGAAAGATTGACAGTGTATGATGGTAGACTTACGACAAACAAGATTGGCATCGAATGTGGCGGCCTTGTCTTTTGGAGATGCAAGTCAAAACTATTCAGTCACATTCAAGCTTCATCTCACGCACAAACAAAACCAAGCCATGCTTAGCAAGTCCAGAAATCCCAGTAATCTTAACACAATTTCAAAAAGTGCTTAATCCCAAAGTTTACTTTTAATTATGCTGTGCTCCTCCACTAGGGTGGGTGTCCCTGGATGGGTGTAAGGTGCTGTGGTTGGAGCTGAGGTGACTCCAGGGGTCCGTGTGGACATGACGGGGTAGCGAGAAGGTGAGTCCTCACATCCATTCCCATTAACTTGCATATTCAGGAACAACTTGTTCTTTTTAACACACCTAGGAAGGAAATTAAAAAATTTAAGAGTTTGTTCAGGATATCAGCAAAAACTAGACTGGACACAACAACAGGTCTGCAGATATGCTGGAGTACAAGACAGCACAGGGAAGGTTACATAAGAGCAGGGGGAAGGCACATTGGAGCACCTTAATCTCATTGACACATGATTGCAAGAGTGACACACCAGACTGAGGTCAAAAGAAGAGCAACAAGCAGCGCAAGATCTGTGATTTATACACAAGCGAAGAAAATATAGAAGAAAATATAGTTGTCTAATTTCAGATAAAAATCTGTTTAATGAGAACTCTGACCCGTTTTCAGACTGCTGTGATTATGTACACAGCCAGGACAACATAGTATTATCATCTGCTTGTGTGTTGGATGCAGTGGATCTGCGTCTCTTGCCATTTTTTTTTCTTCCTCCAAATAAAGCTTTCCATAAACAGACAGGATATTATGGATAAACATGTGGCTTGTTTGTATATGTGCACCCAATCACAATAGAGTGAGAGAAAAAATTGTGTGTGCGTTGCCACCTCTGAGCATTAGACTTGGGAAATATTTCCTGTTTTGACATGACTCATAATCTCTGGGAATCTGTGTGGGATTAGCTACGCTCATACAGTGAGAGCAGAGGAGCAACAGGCAGGATGTGACAGGATGTAGCACAGAAAACTAGTCTCTCTCAGGAGAGCTCCCCCCCCCCCCTTCTGACACAGTTTAAGATAGATTTAAATGATGAACATATGTGAAATACCACATGAAGTCATTTGACCAAATACCAGATATCAAATGTGTCCTTTCATGTACACCTAGGGTTTTCTCCTTTCTTAGCTGTTTTGACAAATGTTCTATTTTTTTTGTGATTGTTTCGGTCTCATCTTTTGTATTTAAGAAGTTAAAATTGACCGTGGATAAAAAAAAAACAAAAAAAAAAACACTTTTGGATCACAATGTTTTGGATCATTGCCCTTTTTTTTTTTAACCGTAAAATCAACTGGGCAACATGTCGCTGAATTTGAGTGGATATTTTTTCCCAATACACTTCTTTATTCATCCAGTTGTTTCTGTTTCTGATCACATTATTAAATTAAAAGTATGAACTCAGTGCCACTAGAAGCAACACCTGTCACCAAATTAGGCTATAAATGCTTAAGTTAGCAGTATTGGCTAAAGCTAAATCATCTTTATAATTTTGATTTGGTTTCATGTTCAGTTTATGGTGCAGGCTAAAGCCACCACCTCATATCGCTCCAGGTCAGCATGAAGCTCTTAAATATATTTTGTTTTACCCAAAATCTGCACCACACATCTCACATTTCTGAAACCGATTTGTTTTTTTGTTTTTTACTGCGTCATGTCCGGGGTGATACTTGATAGTTTTCTGACTGTGAAACTTCCTGATAAAATTGCAATCTGTCGCTGCAAGGATTTCAAGATCTTTGGCGATTGTCTTGCAGCATATAGAGCCACTATGTTTACTGACTCTATGAGACAGCTGTTGTCTTCACCATTTTGAACCATTGTACTGAAAACTTAGAATTTAGGAGGGCCAATCAGTCTGACCAAGACCCGTCTTTATATTTCCTCATGTTTAAACATGTGCAAACAAAGCCAACAGAGGCAGTCTGTCATAATTACAGTGCTGGTCTGAGGGTCTGGTTAAGCTCTTATCTGACCAACTTCTGAAAACCTGTGGACATGGAATGTGTTGATCTTTCTAATAGTACGTAGACCACAACAAAGCACGTACTTGCTGGTGGGAGGGTCCTCGATGCGATTACCCAGCTGGGACTCGTGGCTTTTGCTGCGTGTGAGAGTGATGTTGGGAAGTAGATGCAGCACCTTGCGGGATGGAGGTGGAGGTGTGCAGGGGGGCTTCAGACGGTGCCGTCTCTTTGAGGGTGGAGTTATTGGTGGAGTGGAGGTGTGCCCATGGAGCCGGGCTGCACGAGATATAGACATAGGGAATGGATCTGTAAGAGGGCTTTCACTGTGGCCGTAAGATGCCAGCGCCTCTGGTGTGGGTGCTGCTGAAACTGAACCCGAGCGGGGATGGGGGAAGGTAGCGCAAGGAGTGGATGGGGTAGACTGGATGGTACACGGGCGGGCTAGAGGTGATGGACTGTGAGGGCGAATGGGAGTTCCCAAATTGGTTAGCTGGTCTGCGGTCAATAGAGAGCCACTGTCCCTCCTGGTGGGCTCAGACGACCAGGAAGTGCAGTCCTCTCTCAGTTCACCTCCTGTAAGAGAAAACAATGCGAGTAGGAAACCCAAAGACAATTTGGTTATCCATTTAATATATAAAGTCTCTGATCATGTTAACACATACCAGATTCAGTGGCCCTCTTCAGACAGGAGAGGGCAGTGCTGAGTCTGGCACAGTCTTCTGAACTGGACCCTAGTCTTCGCATTGTATCTCTGACCTGAGCACCAGTCATCTGCAGTAAAGTATCCAGGGACAACTTTGCTTCAACAGCCTGCAGGGGATTAATGAAAAGGAAAACCTTACAGATTTTCATTGATTGATCAAAATAGGATTGAACAAAAGCAACATGCAAGAAGAATGGAGGTAGAAGCTTGTACTGGAGAAGAAAGCAACTCTGTTTAAAGTTAATTAAAAAAGAACACAACACGATGGTTTAAGAGTGCAAATACAGTACTACTGAGCCGTTCATTCAACCTCTTGCTTACACTTAACTTTTGATTATCGAGATCAATGCAGGTATAGTTTTTAAAACCTGCTCTCACACTGGTTAGCCCAATTAGACCAGAAAAGATAATAGTTAATAATTTAAAATATAACCGAAAAGTAATGAGCATTTCAAGAGCAGAAAGTCAGAGGTGCAAAAATTCATACAGACAACACCACTGAGACTCACAAGTAGCTTATATATGGGCCAATAATAACCAATGAAACTGAATACAGGGAGGTCTGTCTTGCTATGCAATCATGGTGGTAGTGTGTGGTCTTGCTTTTCCACACCATGAAATTAGAAAATTGACAGCTAGCTACAATATATCCACCAGGTCTGACAACTTAATGAGTATTTTGCAGGTTTAAGTGGCTTTTTGAGGGTCAAGATTTGGTTTTGGAGTTTGAATTAAGCCATGGTTAACGTGAGGGAATGCACTTCATCTACGTCTGTTTCTATTTGTGTATTAGTCTGTGATTGTAGAAATATGATAATTAAAATAAAGCCATGCAAGTAGAATTACATGATTGCAATACTTGGTCACAATATGAATACAAAAATAACCAAATACAAAATGTCAACAGATAACCGCAAATAAAAAAGGTGAAAATCACAGATCAATCTTTTTTGAAAAGTCAAAGTTTAGTTTAGTTAAATATGGTAGCATGTACGTTTTCACATTATGCTCATTACAGTCAAAAAGTAAGTCTGTCAAATCAGTCCCTCAGGGTTTTACTTTGATCTGAATAGCAGATTGGCTTCGGACTAAAATTCCTTTGATTATTCATGAGAATAACCACACACCAACCAAGCAATTCAAAACAAGACTGAATAGAAACGGAGTAACATTTATCTAAAGTTGAGTCACAAAGGAAGGAGTTTTTTTTTTTTAAAAACCAACAAAAAAAAAAAAGAGCACAAAGCAGATTCTTCAGAGCAAACAAATAGGAAATTGGACTTTCTACAGTAGATTTAGGATGTTTTTTTTGTTATTATTTGGAATGGGAAGTGCGTAATCACTTATCAGTCAGGTTAAACCCTTGCTCTGAGAGGGCAAACACTGGTAGCAAAACTAGGGCAACCTCCCACACTCGAGTGTACACTACAAGCAAAGCAAAGTTCTCACAGACACACAAAGACAGGCGAGAATGAGAAATATTTGAAGTGGCCGTCTGTTTTCTGCTCATCTTCCAACTTCTCACAACACAATCATAAATCTAGATACACAAATACTATAGAATTTGCACAAATGCTGTAATGGGGCCTCCTGTCCTGGATATATTGTTAGTGGTCAGAACTGCTATGCATGTAAAGTACACAAACCAATAAACATTTCAAATGTTTTTCTACACATCATTTAAGGGTATTTTAGACAGTAAAGGTCCTCCCACAGGGTGGCATTTTACAAATAATACTCAAATGTTATACTAGTAGATAGTTAATTAAACATTTGTAAGTTTTTATTATCTCTTTTTTAGAAAACACTTCCACAGCTATAAAGATAAAATCCCCAAAAAACTTAATAAACTCCCAAGAAAACACTTAAAAAGCTCCTCATGGGCCTCCTGTGGAATCACTCCTTGCAAGTTGAAGCAAGGGAACAGAGAAGTTGTATTTAATAAATAAGCCAACTACAATCAATGTTATGTTTTCAGACCATCCATTACATAATCCAGTCCTCACAGAATAGAGCGAGAAGATGCACTGTAAAAAATCTCAGTCTAATAAGGTGTGAGGATCTGACATGTCATGACAGCTCCGCATACATTACAATTACCCTGTGCACCTAGTATTCTATCCAAAACACTCTTCTTTTCTTTTCTAGCACAAAGACGAATGCTTTGAAGGGAAGCAAGGCCTAAACAGAGAAGCAAACAAAATAAAACTGAGCAAGACAGATAAAACTAAACTGTAAACAGAAGGCAGATGTGGAGCGAGTCCTTAAAACAAAGAGGAAAAGCATGTACAAGCTGGGGACAAACTGAAGAATAACAAGCACAGAAGCATTAAAAAATAAGCAGGTTACAGTTCAGTCGCAAAGCAAAAATGGAAGGACAAGAGCAATGAAAACATACAGTAGCAGATGGGGATTAAACAGTTTATAGCAGCAAATGAACAGACATCAGCGAAAGAGGACAAAAATCCCAACAAGATTAAGAAAAAAAATAAGGAAAATAAGTTAAAAAGCTACCAAGTTAACTTTAGTACGCAAAGGCACAAACCGACTTGCTGAAATAAATCAGATCATACAGGTCCGTACAAGAAAACTGGTTCTACTACAACAATCACTGAAATATCCTCTGCTTAATAATGATATCTAATTTCCTGTGAAGTACTAACTGAGAATCAAACTAGTCAAGTACTCCCCAGGAACCACACTCATTCAGCGATCTTAGGGGTTTATGTTTAAAACTAGTCAATCGGTAGCAATTAATACCTTAATTTCCATTTGTTTCTGTCTGAAAAGTTCATCTGTGATGCCACTTTGGGAAACAGGCTGAGACATGACACAAACGAACCAGATACAGTTTCCACAAATACAAATATCAAAAACGCAACTTCACTCCACCAGAAACCAATTCAAGACAGCTTTCACTAGCGCGTTTGAGTCTTTAACAAACGTTTACTTTTGAGACATTCCTCACACACTTGTCAAAAACTCACTGTTCAGTCTCACAAACACGGGGTCAAATTATAAATGGAGGGATGCATTGAACTAGCTCTCTAAGCATTCAATGAGTGTCCAAGCAAGTCTATGTGACAAAGTACGAATAGTCACTTTGTCGTATCACTCTGATGAAACATGTTTAAAGCGTTGCATATTGATCAAACTGAAAAAGACCCAGCTGAATTTGAGATTTTACTGCAACAAAATGCCTGACCAGTTAGCCTTTTTGATGACATTCCTCATGCACATGAGAACATGGACTGAGTACACAAACCAAGTGCACAGCAGTGTGACACAAACACAGTCGCCCCAGCCAGAGTAGACTGGCATTCGTACAAAAACGACATGACCTACCTCGATGAGCTCTGGTCGCAGGTTGATGGTGCGCAGCCAGTCTCGTAAGTGTGGGTAGCTGTCCAGGGCCTCGGGCCTCTCTGTCTCTGGCACTTTCTGCTTGCACTGCAGCTGTTTACAGATGTATTTCATCAGTTTCACCTGCAGGGAGCAATAGAGAACATAGCACAGAAGGGAGGGGCAGGTTAAAGGTGAGGCTCACTGCCTGCAAGGAGGCTTTCACTGTGAAGGGTATCTGCCACACCTGTATTGGCAGTAGACTTATTTTTGTAGAGACAGAACACAAGTTATGCTGACTATGGACTTCATGCCTTCCATTCTTTGGGGGTAAAAACAGTTACAAATAACTACTTCTGATCTGTGAAAATAAAATGACACACACGAGCCTCACAAATATTTTCCATTAACAGATGCTCCTCCAGTACAGAAAAGCTAGATGCATGAATTATTCCATGCTCACACATGCTCAATATTTTCCATTCCGAACCCAATGTACCTGCAGTGACAACACCACCGTTTGTTTCCATGTGCCCTCTGCGGACAAGATGGCTAATTAGATAGAAACTGCTATTATTGTGCAGGGGCTGGTCATCTAATGAGAGCAGCTGCGGTGCTGGAAGAACATATAAGTACATTTGGAGAAAATACGTAGCTCGTACACAAAGTACTAAGACATGGTGAAGATGCCACATGACCTACCTATTTTAAAGTTAGTAACGAGACTATTATACTTCCTTTTCATCAGTAATTCCGAGACGACTTGCCGAAGTTTTAACCTTTGGTCACAATCAGGGCTATCTCTAGTAAAAATGAATTAATAAATTCAGATCAAGAGATGCAGGGAAGACTCCCTTTCCTTTCATTTGTACCGCATCTTCCTCTCTAGACATCATTCACAATGCAGCCATATTGCGATGGCTCAATGGAGTGAATGGAGAGAAGAACAAAAAGCTGCCTATATACATAATTCTGCGTAATGGCACTGATACTCAGGAACCTACTCACAAACTACAGTCCTCTTTTTAATGCTTACATTTGCTAATCAGACCAGTAATGACTAAAACCTTAGGGCGATCTTTACTACAGTGTCAGATGACATCAGAAACATCAGATAAACCTGCTTCTGTTCAAAACCCAAAACCTCCAGCCAATGTACATGATTACATTGGAGTCTTGTTCTCAAAGCCTCTACACAACTGTGAGACTTCAATGCTTTAATGTCAAGTGCAGTGGTCCGTCCAGTGAATAAGTATTACAATGAACACCACGGTGTTGGTTTGCAGGAGCCTGCATTGTGCGGCTCAGCATGACTGTATAGTGTGTCCTTATCTCACAGTCTATCTATAAGAGTCCATTACAGCAGGCAGCACCTTCGGATGAGCTGTGCAGCAACCAGCTAGCTCACGACCTGCCACACACCTTTAGAGCGCTGCAACAACAATGGCAAGCGCGAGTCTTTCTCTGCTCATTCAACCATGTCCATGACACAACCACTCACAAGCTGGATAGAAAACACTACAGCTGCGCTGCTCGTTGCAAGTGCGGCCTTGGGAGGTAAAAAAGCTGCTTCGTGGCGGCGAACAAAAACATCTCCTTTGTAGTTTTAAGAGATAAAGAGGATGGAGAGGAGGCAAATGCTCTATGTGTTGACCCTGACTCTTCTATTCAACTCTGTAGCCACTCACCAATTATCCGATGCAGAGAGAATATTTAACGGTAAAAGAACCCTGAATGTAAACCAATGAAAAGCATCACTTTCAACTGTGAAAAGCTGAACGCTCAAAATGAAAACAGATATTAAAAAGCATGTGCCTAAATGCAAATTTCCAGCTTTAAATAATGACAATGTTTGCTGAAATAGGTTAAAGGGCTGCAATAAAAAGCTGCTCCTTCTATAGGAGCTTTCCAGGCCATTT
This sequence comes from Leptatherina wallacei, assembly GCA_028567055.1. Lineage (NCBI taxonomy): Eukaryota > Metazoa > Chordata > Actinopteri > Atheriniformes > Atherinidae > Leptatherina > Leptatherina wallacei. The sequence goes on along the minus strand of JAOXYM010000016.1, from coordinate 5,932,667 downwards.
TCATTTGGCCTGGAAACACTTATACTTCTGTACACATATGCAAACACACAGACAAGTATACAAAGTGGATGGAAGATACAAGCTGGATTGCAAAACATGAAGCTGCCATAAATGGTAAGCTACATTCAAATCCAATCAAATATAAATACATATGCTCTCATCAAATATCTCAATTCCTGTAATGAGTCTTTAGAACTGGATGATCATCATTAACAGTAAGGGCCATTTACTTAATGCAGTTAACAAGATAGCCTCCTTCTTTACCTCCTATACATTTGTGCAGCACTGTGACGTCAGGTTACCTAGCAACCTCTCTTCTGAGTCGTCAGCAACATTTCAGTGGGATTTTCCCATACATGTGAAACGCAGAGCTCAGACACAATACATCTCGACATACAGACGTCATCATGTGTAGTAGCTGCAGTACCTACCAAACATGACCAGCATGTTTATCTCCTATCACTCACAGCACAATCACTTTACCAATTAGGGCTCTAAATAAGTGAGATGGATAGGATTACACAAGCACACAAGTCCCCAAATCCCTCACTGATATCAGAGATGTTTGTGTTGGAAGCGCAGCGAGGCACACCAGTGAACCAAGAGATAATGACAGGCCCCTTGCGTTTTATTTTTGGTGCAGAGTGGAGAAAAACAGCGTTTGACGTGTGGCCTGGAGGTGGGAGGAGGGGGAGGAGAAATGGCGTCAGAGCCCACCTGTCAGCGGAGCTAAACAACACCATGGCAACGGCCTAATGCTGCGCAGAGATGAGTGACAGTCGGCGTGTCAGCCACCAGAGAGGGCGGAGGAGTCCCAGCAGCGGCCGGCCTGACACAGCAGACTCGGGGAGCCGATCCCACTGCCTCAGTTGTTTTCTCAAGGCTCTTGCTGACACAGCCACTTTGGTGCACCTGCCAAGGATAGCATGGCCTATCGGAGAACGGAGCAACAGAGCTCCATTCCAGAAAATGATATTTGTACAGGAAGGTCAGATCATTCCTCCCAGACTAAAACACACACGCATACATATTTCTTGTTGCCAGAACAGACCCACTACATAACAACTCTACTGATGTTATATCAGCCATTAATGCATGTCCTCTCTAAAGAGGCACAAGAAGCTATTTATGGAAGTCAACTTTTGGTAGACTGGTGTGTTTGGGGCTGAAAATGTATTTTACGTACATATAACAGAGGACTCACACACACAGAGACACACGTGCATATATACACAGTTATGCAGAGGTCAGGTCGCAAGAGGGGGGTTGGTCCATTGGGGGTACATGGCTGATAGTCCAAGACAATGGTCAACTGCCCCTCCTCCATCATTGCTGCAAACAGTGCAAGCTGACGCTGGGCTGAGGGGGTGTCAAAGAGGTGACAGAGTTGCTTCCAACTCTGTGCAAATAAGTGCAAGGTGTGTCTGTCCAAGCCTAGGCAACACACAAACACCTGGCCTTGTTTAAGGCTTACACCTTGTCATGTTGAACAGAAGTGGCCACTGAGGCTTTTTAAAATATCTCAAGATAGATGTACAGTTTTTTTCTGGCCCTTTTTTCACCAAAAGAACAAACTCCAGTACAAGAAAGCCCACCGTGCATGCATACATATCCAATCATTTTAACCATTTAGTGTACAACCTGACATATAATACTATCTTTTCAATGAGTGGGAGATAAGAGCAACCAAATCCTCTCTTTCCCACAAAAGAAGCAATGCAGAGACTAAAAATGACAGGATGTAATGCAACTCTTCCTGAGCCAGTTCAAGAATATATCATGGCCTGCCTACACTGTTCAACTATTCTGATTTCCACATCATGCACTCCATTTTTATTGGCTACCCCCTCCCCCTAAGGAAAAAAAAAAGGAAACAGTCAGGGTCAGCTCTGATAGTCACTAGAGTTGTGTTTCCTCCATTTCCCTGATGTGAGCGACATTCTTGGCTGTCTACTTCTAGGCCTCCAACAGACACACAAACACACACGCAGTGGTTGTCATGTCACAAAAGGCAGCCCAGCGGATTGGCTTTGATTCTCCCCTCCCCTTTCCTGCCTGCTCTCCCCTCTCGCAGAGGCTCTTTGCGCGTCATTTGATTTTCTTATTTAACAACCAACCCTGAAAATGCGTAGGAAGAAAGATGTCTAAATATAGATGCAGCCACAACAGCTCGCACCACGAGCGCACAGCAAACTCTCTCCAACACCATGAGGAGACAAAACAGAGTGACGCTTTGCTTGTTTGCAGATCATTACAGAGAGCACTGATCAGAAAGATAGGGCAGTGAATCGCTTTTATGGAAAGATTTGCAGGTATGAATGCATACATCGGAGCATTTACTTCAGGTTATGCAAAACATGGCTGAAGCAAAACTCAAATTCTTTTATAAGGATGCTTTTTAAGTTGCCACTTTTGTGTGTCTGGATCATGCAAATTAATTTGGATATTGTTTGGAAGCATACAAGCAGCTAAGGCAGCATAAGAGGATATGATGAAAACAAAAGTCAGGAACATGTAAAGAGCTCCAGTCAAAGTAACACGTGGCCAGCATGTGAGGCAGACAGGGACCGAGCTGAGTGGGATTAACATGTGAAAAGTGAAGTACCAGTTAGCACTCCATTTAAGAGGCCAGTATCATTATCCTCTCACTGGCAAGGCAGAAAAAAAAACACACACAGTTCAAGTGGAATAATAAAGCTCACTCAATGAGAGAATAAAGCCATTTCAAGCCGCTCTTGATTGCACTCTAGTGCAATATGGGAACGATAACCCTCACCACGAGTGAGACAACTTCCCTGACCTCACACAGATTGCACAAATTCAACACATGAATTAAAAGCTTTGATTGTGACGATATCTATCACATGTTTCTCCAGCTACTGGACAGGATTCATACTTATAATATATAATAAATAGAAATATTCACAGGAGAGTTGCAGACCAGTGTGCTTGTGAGTTTTGGGTCTGAGGCAGGATACTATAGTATCACCTTGTGCTTCTTTCATTTCACAGGAAATAAAACAGGAAACATAAAATCTGAACTCAGAATCACATAAGTTTAGCATTTAATGGGTAACTCAATATTTACCGCCAACTGCCTAGCCTTGAGATTTGTGATATCAGAGGCATGTGGAGGGGAAAATTCTCAAGAAGGGGTGAAGGAAGAAGTGAAAGTGCCTACCACGGCAAGCTGCAACACAGTCTGCCAGTAAAGGCCTACAATGTCAGAGCAGCGTCAATGTCACCAGTAAAGCTCAGTATGTATGCGCATTCACACCACTGGCTTTTCCTCCACTGTAGCTACTGTCCATACAATCCATTTAACACAGCGATGACTTCGGAAATGGTCTCATATACAAAGTTTTACATAATCTATGATTTGAAAAGTGAAGACATCAAAGCTGTCTTTTGTAACTGTTGATCAGTCACACACACAACTACCTAAATTAATAATAAAAAAAACCCCTATTGATCAATTAACATCATAATAACAGAGAATATCACATTTCACGTTTGTGCCTACACACTGATGTGCATTTTTGCCAATATGAGGTCAATCTGATGACCAAAAAATGTCTCTGCAGTGTATTTTGCTTAAAAGTTTCCTAAAACATGTGAAAACTCTTTATGTCGAGCAGCTTCGACTCAGTTTGAGACTAAGCTGAGACACACGTCACGCAGTCGTTGTGGAGGGTCTAATCTGTTAACAAGGAAGCATAATGTTCCACACACACACAGCTTGAGACCACTTATCTACACGATGGCACCACCAGCTCTCCCATGAAAGACATCCTTGACCATCTTAACAACGACGACGGATTTGTTTGACGTTATGCCCACTTGATCTGTGATCACAAGCTTAATTCAAATCCCAGTTCTAATGGTTAAAGCTCCTTTTTTACTGTGAGATGAATTGTGATACTGAAAGTTACAGGTTGCCTGTTAAACATTTCAACCTGAGCTTTATGATATTAAGGAATGTTTATTGTTCTTCGCTGGAAACCTCGTCGTTATCTTGTCCCCTCTTGGACTGTTAAAGACACGACAACTATTTACCAGCAAACATGAAAGTAACAGACTTGATCCCATATTTACATTTTCTAATCTGAACTATTATATTGGTTATAAAGGGAAGCCAAGCAACTGGAGGCTCACTTCCTGTCAAAATCAGTTTCTTGACTTTCTCTTTCATCATTTTCTGTACATCTATTCACCTTTTTAAATAGTCATTATCGTCTGCCTTGTTGGACGGAGAAGAAATCAATCATACAAAATAATCTATCATCATACTTGGTTTTATCGTTCTTCCCTTTCAGATAAAAAACAAAACAAAAACAAGATAAACTAACAATTGTACACAGTGTGGTAGGATAAAGATGTGTAACACATCAGTACAACAGACAAGGAAAAAAACAAAACGCCAATACACACTGGAAATGTACTCCTTCACCCGTTTTGACTCATTTGGGTAAAGATGCCAGAATAAAAAACAGATAAGAATCAGTAAGCAAGGGAAAAAAATAAAAGGTAACTGACGTTGATGCCGAGGAAAAAAGTTCAAACTTTCCAACTAAACCAAACATAACCAACCACTGCAACTTATGAGCATCACACTCTAGGCTCTCAGACTACCTGATCAAAAGGTGCATTTTGAATTTACTCGAGACTTTAGGAGTCACGACATCTGTGTGTATGAATATGCCCAGTAAAAGTAAATCAACAAATAGAAAAGGTAAAGGCTAGAAGGAGCAGCTGCACTCTAAACTCACTCCTGACCAGAAATGAATGATGATTGTACTTTTGCGTCAGTGGTCAATCAGTGAAAATAAGATTTAATAAATAAAATTAACAAAATACCATTAAGACATAGAATTAGCTGTGCTGTAAGCCAGAAAATGTCTACAGTACCCGTTTCCAGTACTTCCGTCCAACTTCAAGTCAGTGAGCACTTTGAGGCTCTTATCTCCACTAAAGGCACAAGAAGATTTCAATACAAAAAGGTTTCTAGCTCTTCTTATTCTCGAGGTACAATGTTGAAGGAATCTGAGCACGGCTAGACCACAAACCAGCTCAAACTAAATTCAAATGACCCCATCCCCAGTTTGAGCGAGCATCTAATAACAGCTTCACAGGCACGGGAAAAAAAAGACCCCAAAGCAGTGTTTTGTAGTCTTCAAGCAGCATGTGAGAGCAACGCTGCCCGTCCATTGTCATGTAGAACAATGCTGGTGCAAAATGTATCTACGAGACAGCATACCTCAGGAAGTCCTCTGCCAGATCACGTCCTGTTCTACCGACGAGGCGCACATGACAACGGATAAAGAAGAGTTGAAGAATGTAGGCTAGGACGGGCCATGACTCCACAAGTCCCTGTTACCTCTACGTTTTAACCAGTTCAGGCATGCATTTCATAACCTGCAACTTGGCTTCAGGAAACAAAAATGTAACTAGGAGTTCAACTTCATTTTCCTCTCACTGCACATGAGAAATGGGAGGGGATTTAAGGTGGGCTCAAACAAGACAACTAAAAAACAAGCAAACCGATTTTTTTGTCTGGTATCTATCTCAGTTAATAGTCGGTTTCATCTAATACCAGGCTTCTTCACTTGAGCCAGTGAAAATGTGCTCCCACGCAGCAGCTTGCCAACCTTAACCTCATGCCTGCCAGTCAGTGAAGGAGCCACATAATTCTTTTGAGAACATTCATATTCCCAAACCAGATGAAAAATTGCACTGGAGAGCTTGAGACCGATTTGTCATCTCTCATTGTCCTTGGGTACATCTTCTTCTGCACTGATGTGTCGGCCCTGCTGAGGCAAACGAGCTGTGAATAACAAGATTACAGATAGGATCTAACTTTGCAAATAAATAGCCCAGCTTTAAGGAGCTACTTTACCTATTAGGAATGATTCTTTAGCATTATGAAGGTCTTTTGAAAGCAGTTTGCCGTGTCTCTCTGTGGCTGAAACTAAACGCCCCGCACTTTCTGGAACATAACGTGTCAGGGAACAGCATTATTGTTCATCGGGGTGTTCAGCTATACAGAAATAAAACAGACATGGATAATTGATAGCCTCTAGCCAATCAGAACTGAATATTCCCTTTAGCCAAGGTATAAGGCTTAAATAAACCATGACCGAGAAAAACCCATTTACTGTCCATCATGTCTGGAGCGATCATCTACTTTTTAATTGTACGTAGCCTATTTGTAGGCATCAAACTTTCAATATCCCACTGCTTTCTACATCTCCATGTGTACCATCTCACTCAATTATATCCACTCACAGTTCTTCCCATCAGCCTCTGGTAAAATCAGGGCCTGATGTCATGTGGAAATATGCAGGCCTGAAGTAATCAAACATTTTGCAATCTTAATCTACTTTAACATCTCGACATAAGGCATCCATATAGCACAAAATGTCCATGTATCCAAACCAGAACTGTTCAAAAACACCCCAAAGTGCCCCAAAACAGACAGTAGAATAAAAGCAAAAGCAGAAAACTACATGTTATATCTGACTGTATAGTAACCCTGGCTGAGTGAAGCCAAGGATGCCTCCTAGAACATTTTTGCTGTTAAATGACATTGCTTGATCTTACCAGGCATGAATTTTCTGACACTGCATGCTCTAGTAGGATATGTTGCCCTGTTTCTCAAAAAGAAATAAATAACGGAAACGGCTCTTGCGCAAAGCATTGTCAAGTCATCCCAACACGACAGTACTGAATCTGCATCCAGATGGAGGAGAGCATCAGCTTTCCCTGCCTACGGTTTTTTTGGGGGGAGAAGCAGATAACCCAGATGGAACACGTCGTGGGCTACGTTTCATCTTTTATTTTTCTTTGCAGGCCCAGCTGCATCGCCACGAAATCCGGAGCGGAGCTGAATACAGGAACATAAATAATAGCAGTATCAGATTATTGAATGTGTGCCATTAGGCCGGGCTGAAATTCAGTTGCACGGCACGGCGATGTGAACCACCAAGAAGAGCTCCTGACAAATAATAGAGAAGGAGGTCACACAAATAGCTGGATCAAACGCATCATTGTTGTCTTCATTATTTAGGAGCAAATCAAGCCCACTTCATAATCATTTTTGAGTCATCTTCGCCTCAATGCATCGACCTAGTAGCACACTGTAAGCGACAAAATATGCTCGGCTCACTTGACACCGTTAGGGCGCCTCACTTGCAGCCCACATTCAACCCGGTGAGGCGGACATAGCGTTAGGGCTTCATGACTTCGCAATTTGACTATACTACTTTCTACGGCAAGACGCCGCATTTGACATATCCGAAAAGCTTATTACCTCTAAAGTGCGTATTTCTTGCTGTGTAAGGTCGTTGGACGCGGCGCATTTGGTCCGTAGCCCCTGTAAACTGGAGATGGAGATATCAATCATATTCTGGATGAGTTCGCATTGATGTAGTGCGGCCATCGCTGCGCCACCGCCGCTGTCCCTCTCCGGCTGCTCATCACTCTCGACCATCTTCCCACCTTTGGCAGACACACTATCCATTCCTCAGCATTGGGCACAGCTGGAAGGGCTGGAGTCAAACCGCTGAGCACAAATAAAACATATGCAGCAGTCCAGCGTATCAGCGACCTATTGTGGAAGTTAGCTGACAGCAACTGTCCCCAGCTCCCAGTCTGAAAAAACAAGTCAGCACGCAAACTAAATAGATTTTGTAAAGACAATGTGCTCGACGGTAGCCCGTTTCGCAAAACGGTCCGAAGTCCGGTAATGCTAGACTTGTATTTTCAGTCCGTGTGGGCTTCCGACAAGAGGATACACTAGCTTCCACCGACAGCTCTGGCAGAGGCTTCACCGTCTGTCAGCTGTTGGGAACATCATGGTGAGCGGTGCAAACTGGGAAATGAAGTCATACAGGCTACACAAACTACACTCCGCACTACACCTCCCAACAAGCTCAAGCCAGGAAGAAATTGTTTTTCTGGTTTTTTTTTTTTTTTTTTTGGGGGGGGGGGGGGGGAAAAAA
>JAOXYM010000016.1:5873020-5917535 GCA_028567055.1 Leptatherina wallacei | reverse complement strand
TAAAGTTCGACTGATGACAAGGCACATCGATTTCAATTGATGTAATTGATAAGTCCATGTGAAAAAAAATAAAGTTACACGAAGTGACACCCTCGCTTTAATGCGGCAGCGGGTCAAAGTGACCAACTCTGGTGGTAGTAGGGGGTATTGGAATGTTGGCGGTTCCAGTGTTAAAAGTAAAACTGGATTGTGTCTTATATTTTCCCTTTAATGCCAGGGAAACAATGACATATGTAACAACGGAACAGTTTTAAAACATTTCAATCCTTCATCACACTACCGTTGAATGAGCACAAATGTTTTTATACAAACCTTTATTCGAAAATTTCACATAAAAATATCTGTTTCACAAAGTGGTCAGTCACGGACACTCAAACCTGTAGAATCGTTGTACAAAAAAGTCCCACAATCTTTGACAGGAAAGATATTATCACTGCTGTCATATCTTGAGTAAATATAAGTCTTTATCTTTTTTGTTAACATGTTTGTATACTTATCCTGTGGGATTGTGTTTTATCTTGCATTTGAAAAACTACTCTCCAACTTAATGCACTCCAAATATAGACTATAAATCCTGCACTTTATTCAATATTCACAACTGGTTTGCAGTTTACTCTTTATTTGTGCTGCTTTGTTTTGGTTTGTCCAGGCAGACAAAAAAAATACTCATTGGGCTAACTGGTTTACAGTCATTTTTATTTATATATAATGTCCCTGTCAGTTGCTACCAAATCAAGTACCTTTCCATGTTTATGTGACCTAATGAGTTTTCTGTGCCCATCAAAGTTAAATGTAAATAAATCTTGAGTTTCAGGGCAAAGTCAACGCAACTCTACCAGGACACATCAGGTAAATATTAGCCACTGCCATCAGTGGATGTTATCCTATTTGCAGATAGCCTGATTGCAGTCAACAAGCTGAGTATTGGCTGATACTGCTGTTAGGCCGACATGTCTGTGCATCCCTATTATTTATGTTGATGCACAATGTAATCACATACACAGATCCTGACAGAGGGGTATTGTTTATTTGCAAAATGGCAGCCAATTCAGTGGGTATTCAAAATCCACATGGCTCTATTCCAGGATCCATCTCTATGTGAGCTCAGGAATTGATGTGATACTTTTCTTTTTTTTCCTATGGATGTCTGTTACATTTCACAATTCCTCATTTATAATTTACTTTTCATTCCCAACCCTAATAAAGACTGGAAATAATGAGGGTAAAAAGACTGAGGCTGGGGTGAAGATTAACATGTATAAGTCAAGAACCGGATTTTTTTTTGTTTTTACATTTTGTTTTACTGAAGTATACCTTTAAGTGTGTGCAATGGTGGTGCTGTGTTAACATTGAACAGTTAATACATAACCACATTTGATAATTTTCTTTTATTTAGACAACCCAAATAAAAGGCACATAACATTGCGCATGTTTAATAATTTGACAAACGTACATTTAAAAAAAATGTAGGAATGTTTGACCTTTCTGCTAATCAGAAAGCCTAGCTTCTCATATATACAAAATTATCAATGTTAATGTTCTAATACAAAAGATTTATAAAAAAGGTTATCTTATCTTTCACATCTATTGTAACTACCATATCCTTGGAACTAAAATAGTTTTGTACAAAGATATACATTCAACTGCTTTTCACAAGGGTCCTGACATTTCCAATTCATTGTTTTCCTTAAAATAAATGAGATGTTCAATTCCACAAGAAATATTCAGGTTATCACATTATTGATTCAAATTTGGCAAACAGGCTATTATAGTGTATCTACGTAAATGCATAAGACCGAGGAAAAAAAGAAAAAAAAAGAAACTACACTAATAATTTGTAAAAAACTTTTTTGAAAAAATGACAAACATGCATATTGCATTTCAGTAAAATCCGAATCAACTCAAAGAGCTGCAACACTGCTGAGATAACATGGCATTCATTTAAAAAAATAGTTAATGTTCAACAGCTACAGTGTTCAGGGTCATGCAACGTCAATCTTTCTTAAACAGACAAAAATCGCATTTTTCATCAAACTCATCCAGTTCTTAGCCACATACCTATGCAGACTGAGAACTTGAAAGGAAATGTGAAAAAAAAGAAAAAAAAGTACAGCATTCATTTCATTGTACAGTAAATGATCATTTCAAATGGACGGCAATTTCAAATATTTAAATTGGACTTTTGAAGTTTTGTTAAGTCTCAACACCACAATGCCAAAAGTTTTTGGGAGACCAAAGAAAGTCGAGTGTAAAGGTGAAGAATCATGATACAAGTAGTTAATGAATAATGGGCTTCTCTGTGTGCTTCCTGAGTGAAAGGTCCTTAGTATCCTATTGGGGCTGTAACAGATTAATGATAAATAATTAGAAGAAAACAGTGTAACAAAAGAGTCCGCTAAAACTATTTAGACACCTTTTTGATGACATGAACAGCCTGAAAAGCTTCACTACAAGGCCAGGCTTTTACATAAATCAGCCACTAGATGGCCCTCAAGTGCAGGCTGGCTGACCAAATCACTTAAGACTCTGCTTGATCTTTGATAATACTGCTGTTCACCTGCATGTAGGATATGCCTTCAGTGCAACACTCCATTCCATTCTGACTTCATGGAAAAATAAACACTACAAATAAAAACAAACCTTTGTGTTTCCGTACAAATAGAAAACAAAAAAAGTACAAATATTTCAAAGTCAAGTGGACAGTGTAGAGATGTCCACTTGAATGACAAAAGCAAAAATTTAAAATGCTGACATGAAAATACATTACTATGTCAACTGTACAAGTTAGTCACTGTACCTCAAGAACATACCTACTATCTGAAAAGAAAAAGAAAATTCTATAACATAGTGAAAAAATAGTCTTCCATGCAAGTGGAAGATGCTGTCCCTTTTACTAGACTCATTTCCTATATAACATTAAATAGTGATTAGCAGGCTATACTTTAAAACAAAAAAACCAAAAGAAAAAAACAAAACAAAAAATAAAAACACTACATACAGAGTAACACCCAAAGGCTTTCAGGAGAACTTGTAAAAGATCAGAAACAGCAATTGAGTTATTGCTACAGTCCATTTCACATCTCCCTCGCAAAAGCACAGGTGTGTATCCGTAGAGTCCTCACGCTCGCTGGAGGAATCCTCGCCTCTGGTTTTTTTCATGATGCAAATCACAGTTTCATCATTCTAACTGACTACACTAAGTCTTACGGCTGTCCTGATTCAACGATAAATCCTACTCAAATTCTACTCGAGTGTCCTGCATCACGTGCCAGTCACTTCACCTTAGTTGGGACACAGTTAGGACTTTGAGCTCCTACTGACCTCACAGCTCATGTAAATGTTCACTTCTGGGCTTGATGAACTGAACATCTTCGGGGGTGGGGGGGAGAGGAGCTGTGCTCGAGGTGCAAATATGAGGGCAGGAGTCTCTTGTTTCACTTCATTTTCCCTTTATTTCTGGCCAGTTAGATGTCAACTTTTTTTTTCTTCTTTTTTAATTACCAATGTGGAGAAGAAGGCAAGACTTGGGACAGAAAAGGCATGCTATCCACTGGCCTCATTGCGATGTTTAGTGGACCGGCTATATTCATAGGCATGGGGGTTGTTATTGCAACTGGATGGGCAATATTCATGGACGCTGATGCAGGGATGTTCACAGAGGCAATATTGACGGGGCCGGTGATGGTGACTGGGTGCTGCAGGCTGACTGGAGAAGTTATGTTGACTGTGTTGGTGCTAATGTTCATTTGTGCGGCTATGGTGACAGGGTGGTTGTTGTTTGCGTTGCCTCGGTTCATCGCTGAGGTGATGGGGGCAGAAATGGTCACAGGTGTAGCTGAGGAAGAGTTGCAGACTTCATTACCCTCTGGAAAAACACAATATACAGTTAACTTTTCTTTGCAGAAAAGTTAATTATTTTTAGATGAGAACAGAAGCAAAACCTCCTTTGATAAAACCTAATGGCATATTGTTTTCATGACAACTGCGACAGAGAACAATGGCTAAAATGGTGTCTGAATCACAAATAAGAAAATAAGACAAAATAATACAATATATCAAAAAGCTGGCATTTGACAAGACCAAATCAAGAGTCCAAAATGACAAAAATCTAATGTTGATAAGGTTGTAAAAGCTAAGGAAGCTAATATGAGACTTATGCTGGAGTCAAAGTTTTCAAATAACACATCTTTTTGTTAATAATACTTATATTGGTGAAAAGTAAAGCTTACAATAGCCTTATTGACTTGACTAATAAATGTTTTGCAACTTCTCTGAGATTACATACATGACCATTTTAGCTCAGAAATATCAAATATTACAGATATTTTTGGGATGACCCAGAAGAGTCAGCAAGCCATTCATTATTTCATAATTTAAGCAGACCACGCAAAAGCCGTCCAAGCTGAGATATCAGACCAGGCTTCTCCTTGAAATGTGTAAATTGGGGATAAATTGGAGATTAATGTAGTCCGAGTTCAGTATTACATAAACAATCTTGGTTATTCTGATGTAGTTTAAAGAAAACATCTATTCATATCCACTTTACATAAAGGTAAACTGACTTTTTGTATGATCACAATTGTGAATCTTTACAGAAATACAAAGTGCTGCAGTTAAAGAATTTAGCTTCAAGGATCCGATAAATATTTTTTGAAACTGAAGGACTTATCAAAGAAGATTTCGCTTGCACTCACTGAGACTATAATGTTAGGGGTGTGCGTTTGACAAGTGTGACAAACCTTTGTTACAGGAGTTAAAGTTGGTCTGACCATGAGTCTTCAAATGACTGGTGATGTAGGCTGCACTGAGCATCTTCCCACAGATGCTACAGGTGACCTTGCCTTCATGCCGGATCATGTGGGAACGGAGTCTGTCTTTGGTGGCGAAAGCAGAGGTACACGCCTGCAGTTGCACAGCAGATGGAGGTCAAAGTTCAGTGGAGTGCAAGAAGAATATTAACGATAAAGATCTGGAATCTGATGATAAAGGTTCTTACCGTTACTTGACATTTGAACGGTCTTTCTGAGGAATGCACATGCTTCACATGGCAGCTCAAGTGGTCTGGCCTAGATAAGACAACAAGGGAAAGAGAAAAGCAACATGTTTAATCTTTGAAAGGGGACGCAGCGAGTTTTACGAGGCTGTAGGTGAGTCATGCAACAAGCTTTTATGGTTCTGCCATGTCAATGAAGTACAGGATCTGTTAAAAGGGTTTTTGCTTCTCACAAAACAAGACAAGAAAATCCTACTTGCTGATTTATGTTCTGAAGTAACACTCTGATGATCTGAATGAATAGTGGTGACTTTTAAAAACCACACAACATTTTATTAAAAAACAGAGATCCTGCAATTATCAACTGCAATTCCGAAAGCTCATATTCAACAAATGCCTTACTTCATAAAGATAATTATAGTTTTGACAAGTCGTAACGTGACTTTATCAATAGTAAGTTTGAATTTACTCTTATACGAGCAGGAATACTAATGAATATTTGCAATTCAAAAACTTATTCAGAAGCTAATACAATTTGCTGACTAGAAGTGCCATGTAAGTACACAAGCAGAAAATGAAAAACTTATGTCCAACCTTAATATGCACTACAAATGCAGAAGTGGATGGATGTGCTTTGTTTGCTTTGATAATGAGGGGATGGGTACAAAAATCCCTAAAATTTCAGTCAATGGCAGTTAATTCTCCAGGATCAATGGTGCGTGAATTAGTTTGACCTAGTTTCAAACATGCATGACAATGAAATGGAAGGGTTTTTTTTCTTCCCTCTCTCCCCTTATTTTCCACTTGACACTTCAGTAAACTGACAGTTGCCTCATCATTAAAGTATGTATTTCTCAAAGTTTTTCTCATTACTTCAAGGATTGATAAGATTTAGCAATGATTTCAATTAAATGTGCTGGTGTTTTTTTTTTTTTTTTTTAAATTAAATAGTCATGTCGATATTTCTCCTAAATTAGGACAATACGATTTAAAGAGTAAACTTACAACTTTCATAAAAAGGGGTACTAAAAAACTGTACTTCTTGCAACAGAAAGAAAACTATGAGGAAGTACATTTTCACTGTCAAAAAAGATGCCTGCTAAAAAAATAAGATAAAAAAAAGCAGACATTTCACTTGCACACTCATCTCACAAATTTTTAAAATGTTATACCCCTAAAACCAATTAAATCATTAATGGCTATAAAGAAAAATGGACTATAAGTGGATACAATAACAGTTATAGCAGTTTACATGTATGCATTGCCTCTTTTGTCCAGGGTGGGATTTCTAAATTAGAGGCTTAAACTTAAACATTTTGTTCATCTTACTATTACCAAAATTTTTATGTTAAAAACATAAAAATCAAGCAAAGAAACATCTCATCTTGCATGTTTATTTACATGTATTTAACGCATAATTGACAAAGTACCCTGGAAAACAACTACTTGTAAGTTGACCTTTACAGTCAACATTTGCAAATTCTTCTTAGCACTGATCCTCTTCAATCAGCATGTTAGTGAAGCTGGGAGCTGAATCATGTTAAAAGTGCCATAATGGGAGTCAGTGCTACAGCTTTGGCAGCTGCTCCCAAACCGGAAAGTTTCATGCTGCTGGAATTCTTCTTTTTTTCTTTTAATACAAATGAGAGGAGTCAAGTAGAATAATCTCAGTGGTGTAATGAACCGGAGTGAAGCTTTTTTTTTTTTTGTCCCATTGACGAATAGACTTCAGACAGTGCATGCCTACATATCTGGCTGGCTGGCAGTGACTCAGTGCCCTGCTATTCAGTCCTCATTCTCACTTTCCAGTATGCTGATGAATCCCTAGCCCACGTCACGAAGTTGGAGGCATGCCTAAAACTGCTGTACACAGCACAGTGCTAATGTTAACAACTTGGCAAGGGTACTCTGCTGATGTTTTTGTTGAAGTTATGTCTCAGCAAAGGACTTACTGAAGTTACCAATTTTCCTTGATTAATTAACACTAAAGTTTATACTCCCCAAGTTCTCAATCTGTGGTCATAATGAGAACTTCTTCAAGAAAATGTTTATTTACTACTTATTAGTGTGTTGACCTTAACATTAAGCATGGTTCAGTGAATTCCCAGGAGAAAAGAGTCTGTGACATGCTGGCGGAAACTGCAAAGTGACAAGTGACGCCTCCCCCTCTCTTGATACTCCATTGGTACTCTCCCATCTGAGACCGTTTAAACGTGTTGTTGAAATGACATGGTGGTCATAAAAACAAATCTGAGTTTTTATATTTGTTAATGTAGTAAGTAGCTCAGTCACAGAGATGCAACATGGATACCACACAAGTATATGGATCAATCCTAAGAATTTGGATCAGACAAGCCAAGACTTTTCTCTGTGACGGAGGAATGCAACCACCAGAGGGTGAAATTACTTCAATTTCCCTTCCCATAAGAATCAATTAAATCTCAGACTCAAACTTCCTGTTCATAATAGCCTTGTTGTTTGTTGTTATTTGTAGATTGAAATCATAAAAATAAACAATAATTGTTATAAAAAAAACAACTTTTTTTTTTTCCTTTGCCCAGATTTTCTCAAAATTTAAGGATTTGCTCTTATCTCTGTATATTGCCTCTGTTGCTGAAGATGATCCCGTTGTAACCAAATGCCTCTTCAAATATAGAGATTCAGGCCGGTATAAAAATTTGGGACATGACAGCTCACATTATCATACATTGCATGACATTCAAAAGTAATGTGCAGAGTTGTGCACATGAGAAGCATGCATAACAAAAAAAATAAACAATAAAAATCACACAGCTGGCCAATCAACATTAAGTGGGTAAAATTGTCACACTGAAACTTTCAGAAACTTGTCTCATAACCCCCACTAATCTGACATTTAAATGGTGAAAGGGTCTCAGAAGTGATCTGACAGCTACTCTGATGAAATATACTGGTGTGTTCATGGCAAGCCTTGAGAGAATCATAACAGACCAGTGGCTAATCCAGTGACAAACACCGGATATCCATCTGGCCCAAACTGAAGCACACTTGCAGTCAATTTTAGGGGCTAAACTGAGCCTGTCTCAGGATAACTGTTATAAATATAACTTAGATTTAATGGTCAAGATGCTCAACATTTCACTTGTAAAACCTTTTTTATATAATTGTTTACTCCTGCTCTGCTGCTTTATAATAATTACCACAAATCTTGTCAAATATCTTAACACAAGGTGCAGGAAAAAAAAGACTAAACTAAATCAAGTGATAATGTTTATGTATCCCTAATTAGCTAAAACATCACACCAGTTTTCCTTAAAACATGAGTTTAAAGTTAAAATGGTACGTGGAAGATGTTTTTTTGTTTGTTTGTTTTAAACCAAACCTTTGGGAAACTTTCCATGGTGCTCTGGTGGATTTTAGCATCTCACTTCTATCACAATTCAGTATGGGGGGCAAATTATTTTAATCCATTATACATTTCAAGATGTTTTTTTTAAGAAAATTGTTATATTTGTAGAGATGTCTCATACCACAGAATGAATCAGGGGCTAATGATATCCATAATATGACATTCCATGATGAAGAAAGCAATATGCAAAGCACTATATAAGCTCTTTTTCCCCAGTAGTAAAGGCCTACTGATGACAATTAAGTTCCAAATTGATTGATATAAATTAGTGTAAACTTCATTTTTCAATATGTACATTCAATTAGTACATTTAACAGTGACTGAGGCAATTTCTGCACAGATAAGGTTTAAATAAATGACCCTTACCTAGAAAAGCCTTTCCCGCACACAGAACATACATAAGGCTTGTGGACTCCTCCATCATGAGAGCGAACATGGTAGGTCATGCGGTCCTTCCTTTTAAAGCGTTGCTGGCAGATGGGGCACTCAAAAGGCTTCTCGTCTGAATGGGATAACTTGTGGCGATTCAGGTGGTAGACGTCGCGAAAGGCTTTGCCGCACATCTCACACCCATGGTTTTTCTTCACAGGTTTGGCAGGTTTTTTGGGAACGTGTTGCTGTGGCACATTGCCCATTGCTGATGATGTCATGATACTTGTGCCTGAGGAAACAGAGGTGGTTGCTGTAGAGAGGATGCCTGCTACCGTGGAGATGTAGGAAGAGTTGCCATTGTTCTCTCTTGGCATGGAAGCAATCATGGGTACCATGGTAGGGGCCGTTTGGGTCGTCTTCTTCGGACGTGAAACCATCTTGATACCGGTGTGGCTGGACTCATGACGTCTCAGATGGTAACTGTCACGGAAGGCCTTGTTACAGTAACCGCAAACAAAAGGTGTTTTGCCTTTGTGTTCCTTCTTTATCACAGGCACTGGTGGCCGCTGACCTCCTCCACTGGCCACATTGTCTTTCAGGAGATCAGCAGCACTGACAGGTGGCTTCTGGTCTATTTGGATGGGGAGGATAGGCTTCTGGTCAACTTGCTCAGCTCCTGCATTAAGAAGTGGCAGCAGGCTATTCTGGGCCACCTGGTGCTGGTGGTGGAGGGCTTCATTGGCCTGCTAATGAAACAAACACACATGGTTTTGGTTGAGTCTAAACCAATTTCAGACATTTGGTAATATAGATTCAGCTGTAATGCACAACAGAAGTCAGTGACAACAGCATGGGGTCTTGCAATTTCAGAACAGCGAGAATCCTGCAGAGAACAAAAATAAATGTTGCTGCTGGCAGCTGTTCCACCACTGGAAGCTGTCAGTTAGAAGTCTAGAATCAACTCCAACAACTCCATGACAACAAGGAAAAGAAAGATCTTACAGAATACAAAATAGGCACAGGGTCTGTCACTAATGAGCCTGATGCACATGCCAATAGTGCAAAACAATCCAAATATACTGGATGAAAAATGACCCCATCATGACGGTGCGGAGTCACCATGTGACTGCAAAGCAAGCATACCAAATTAGAGGCATAGCAGAGTCCAGTTTAACTGCCAAGAGGGCTCTTGAAGAGCAGACCATTAAGCTTAGCTACAGGGCAGAGTTAAGAACTACAGAGAGCAGAAATGTGGTTTAGTGAAAGAGAAAAGAAGAAAAATACAGGTCACCAAACTAGATATAACACATTTCACAGTGGTAAAATTGTTGTCTCTGTGTGTGGCCTACTACACCCCATTTCCTGAGCTTTTGCAGGTGCAAACCAATATGAATGACTGCCACAACACTAATAAAGTAAAAAAGTTTGACAATAATCAACCGTAGCAAAAACCAGTTGCTTAGGTGTGGTTTCATTCTCAATTATATTTCCTGACTAAGGAAAAAGATACTGTTTGTATTTCTTGCCAAGGCAATAATCTAAAATATTATCTTGTAAGTCAAACTTCCAAAAATACTTGCACACCCCTGGCTAAAAATGATTCAATCCATTTTGTTAGGGCATGTTTGAAGCTGAAGGAAGAAGAGTAATGGCAGTCAACAGTTGCACAATTAAGTAAAATATATTATAAAATGAAAATGGGAGAAAAAAAAACTAATTATATATATATATATATATATATATATATATATCCAAGAATGTCTAAATGCTGCTGGTGTATCTTATTTAATGCAATCCTAATATATTAGGTAGCTGCTTTTAAAAAGGTAGCACTTAAGGCATCACAGCTACCAACTATAGCATCTAAAATGATCAATTCTAAACCTGGGTCCAGTATGTTCAAATCAAGTTAGAACTTACTCTACATCATCAATTTCTAAATAAAATGTTTAAAAACAACACTTTTTTCCCTCACCAAAAGACTAGTTTGCCCAAATCCACTGCTAAGGAAACTTGAGTGTTTTGAGAAAAAAACAGAGCAAAAAAATTATTACAGTTAACATAGTTCTTACAAAAAACGGACACAGCCAAGACAACCATGTTGTCAACCAACAGCGAGAAAGGGCAAGGTGAAATACTTGACCTTTCCCTTTGAGGTTCAATCATCCATCGAAAAAGGCCAGCCAAGACAGGAGTAGCAAAAGAGGAGACGGAACAGAAAAGAAAAATGAACCACACAATGTCCTCCTTATGTCATCTAGCCTATTGTGAAAGACACAAATCTGAGCAGTGATGCACTCGGGCCTCAGCAGGGGATCTTTGTATGCTCATCTTCATTGATTTGGCTCATCTATTCATGAGACAGAGACATTGTTTATCCAAACACTACTCAGCTAAACTAGCCACCATCCCCTCATATGCAATGGGACCTGGGAACTCAGAGAATACCACCATCCATTTGTCTGAGCACCTGCTTACACTTGCCACCTTCCAGGATTAGCCATCATCATGCCAATGCAACCCCGTCCTCTGGCACACCAGGGGTGGGGGGATACCAGCCGGGAAACCTCTTTGTGAAGCTTGTGAACAGCAGACGTAGCCACTGCAGACAGCCTGGCCTCTATACAGAGGTGCAGGGCCTGTAAGCTGCTGTGCCTTCATGCAGCTCTGACCATTTTGACACAAATGCGCTCTGACAACTGGGGCTGCTCCCTCATAAATAACATCAAAATGGAGGGAGTGTCCTGATGGCTCCGTGGGCCACTGTAGACTTGAATTGAGCTCATGGTCTGATTATGCACCGCCTTTCTTCAGTCTTTTGTGCCACACTCTACAGCTGCTTGCCCAATTGTGAAAAAACAAACAAGAACCATAACTGACAAAACAGAAATATAAAGGAAGAAAAAATTAAATACTACATGACTCTAATATACCAAGCTTCACTGTTGAGTTTTTCCCCCTCTATGACGTTCGTTATTATACAAAAAGTCCAAAATCTGTGGTTGTTACACATTTTGTTGAGAGGACCTAAGTTCTTAGAAAAACATGACTTCTGTATGTTAGCCATCTCTTTCACCCCACGACCATTAAGTATTCTAAATTTTGAAGGGATTTAGAGCCTTGTTTGTTCATGATGCAACTTACTACTTTAGCTAGGAGTAAGAAAATGTTTTAGGGGAATGTGCGATACATTCAGTGTTTCATCTGGGTTTGGACTGTATTATATGCTAGGATGATATCAACTATTTAAGAATTTCACCATCATCATTCCCATTTAAACCAAAAACAGCAAACATCCAACCGAATGGCATTTAATACCACTATAGCAAACAGACAAAGTCTTAAACAGGGTTTGAGATACACTGACGTCTAAAATCTATTGGAAGTTTTCCAGAAGCAAATTTTGATAAATTATTTCTAAAACGGTCCCAGACTGTATAATAGTAATTTTAATAAGCAAGATTAAATGTAAATAAGAGTTGAAGCATACATATTGTATAGATGAACATTCCTGGCATCACAACACAAAAGGGTACTAAAATGTATTTTCTCTAAAATACATACAAATTTTCCAAATTGTAATCATAATTACTGTACAGATGACTAATATCCCCTACTGTTGCGGTGCACCTCAGTAATTACAAAACTAAACACCTACATTAAAATCATGCATCAAGCAAACAAATAATCATGTAAACTTTACATACTTTCAAATCATGCAGTCATAGTTATGGGAAATCCTGGTAAATGGATTTGTAACAGTGAAGTCACACGCTGTTCTGATCTGAAAGTCCCACAAATTGAATGTGTGTGACAAAGTTAAAAGGAGATTTTAGCTCAAACAAATTATTCTACACGATTCCCTTCACTGCAGAGATTTAAGATCATGTGACCTAGCATTTAACGACCACTGGTGTTTATCGTTTTCATGTTGTCATGGGGGAGGACCCTCAAACTTTGAGGTAGCATTTCATTAGCTGCAGTATTAGCATACACCCATGAGTTCATTGTCAATTAAAAAAGACAAAAAAAAGCAAACTATGATGAATGTGATTTCCTAAAAAACTGCACAGTGATATATGCAAAATAGTCAGAAAAACTGAACTACATTATAAAAAGAGAGCTTTCAGCTGGATGGCAGGCATAGCACAAAAAGCACCGTCCACATGTCTTTTTACACAATCAAAAAAAAATAGTGAACTAAGAAGTAAATAACTGATCCATCACCAACAGACAGGTGTATTAGAAGTTTAATAAAAAACAATTCAATCTAAAGATATGCTAAAGACATTTATGATATAACTTTAAACAACTTCTGGCAGACTTCTCCAACTCTTACTTGCCTTAAACTTGACACAAAAAGCTTGACCTTTGTTTCTTTCACTTTCCTGCACACTTTGCTAAAAGCTTTCAAGTGACAAACACAACAGCCCTCTGGTGTAAGACATCCAAGTTACCCATTTTTCCATTCAATTAAATTCAATCACTGCCTCGTATTAAAACCAATTTTGTACATTTTATCAACATGTTATTCAAACCGCTGATAATACAGTGTAACACTAACCATGCATGGCACAAAAGGCTGAACAGATATGTTTGGAACTGGCAAATTATAGCAAAATAACACTACAAGAACTGTTTTGCACCTCATAAAAGGGTAAACCCATAAAATAATTTAATTGGTTCCCAGCACTTATGTTGTGGAAATTTGGTGATACAGGTTAGATACTTACTATAATGGGATCTGAAGTAGTTTTACGGATCAAGCTAAAAAGTAATTCATGTTTCCCATGAGAAGCTTGGCATGTGGAAAAAGTAGGGAGTCATTTCAAATTTCACAGAAAAATTCTATCAAGCACTTTGAAATACACTTGAATACACAAAATAATGATAATAAATCAGCTACTGAGAATTTAATCAGTTTAAATATTAAATCACTTTAAAATAAAATAAAAAAACTTGCATTTCTACCATAATTCACATCAAGCTAATTTTCAAATCCATGACAGGCCACGAGAAGAAATAATACCAGTTATTCTTTACAGTAAACACTAACCTTCCATTTTAACACACAATAGAACGAAGTAAACTGGGGCAAATTTCACTTCACAGCAGCATTCAACTTTTTGGCAGAAATAAAATCTTTAAATTGCTTAGAGTCGTTGCTAATTTGAAACCTGCTTCTTCGCTGCTAGTGTTAGCTGGTGTCGTGCGCATAGTTTGAATTCCTTTCCACAACGCTCACCAGAATAAATAGCTTGTTAATTAACAGAAAGCTGTACAGCGCTAGTTATCAAGTCATGTAACGTCAGTTTTGCAAGCTCATTACAACAGCCTCGCCCAGATTAAGCTAAATTAGCCAGCGACAGTAATCAAGGCAGCCTAAACATCGTTAGCCACTTGGCTAGTTACTGCCGAACAAGCTGTAGCAAGCGGAAAGTTGACCGCGGACTTGGGAATCGGCGTTAGTAAATCTCAGCAGCTGCTAACCACAGAATACACTTAACTCAACGTTTGCTAACACCACATACTCAAATGTGAATTATTTCTTTCGTTCTCTTCGCTACACTGAAAATCTTCGCCGGCGTTAGATCTCAAATTCTACGGCGTCCGATCAAAGCCTCTCAGTCAAAGGAGAAAAAAACAGGTCTGTCTCGATTGTAACGGTGCAGTGGCGTCTCCAGCTTTACTTGAAGTGGTACCGCATGTTTTGCTGGCTTCGGCTGGGCAAACAAACTTATCAAAATCACAAACGCTGTCGAAGTATTTAACATATAATCTCCAAATGTTCGTACAATAATAAATAAAGCCGTTTTTTTCCAGCAGGAACTGAAGAGACTTGATTTTTTGTTCTAGCGTCATTCCCAAGCCTCACAGCTGGAAGCCTGGATTCATAAACCATTGTTTTACTTCGTTACTTGTTCTTGGTATTACTCGTTTAAAAACTGAATTTACCGCTAAGGTAACCAGTGCTTAAAAAATTTAAGGTTGTATTGTAAACTATCCCAGTTTCCCTCCCAAAGAGACAACTTACTTGGAAGAGAAACGTACTCCAGCTCGGCTCCATTTCCACACTTACTGATTCTGTAGGAAACCTAGTAGAAGCCTACAACAAAGCAACCAAACATGGCAGCTGAAACAACTTCCGGTAACCTCGAGGGCTGAACCACTTTTCGTACTATTTGGCGGGGCGTGTTGAATTTAGTATTTCCAAGCTAATTCGTGTAATTGTGTAAGTGACTTAAAGAACAGAGACCAGAAAATAAATAATAGCTACTCATGTAATTCAATAGTAAACATTTATGAAAGATTTCTTGGATCTTTCCTTCCCTTTTCAGAAGTAACGTGGCGTAGTTGGATTTCTGAACACCCCTCTGGATGGTTTTTCGTTTATGCTTTGAGGGCATTAGATTGTCGCATGTGGCTCGGAAATTACTGTGTAACAGTTAAATTTTTCCGTTTTTAGTGAAGAAAAAAGAAAGAAAGTCGAGCACTTTCTGTTTTGTTTCGCATTAAACGCATATGTAGACTTGTGTGTTGTTTTTCATCTTTGGAGAATAGATTTAGTTAAACGGATCGACAGAAAAAGTTAAAAAGCAGTTAATTTCAATTCGTTGGTTATGGATGAATCAAATATTGATCAATTATCAAGTAAAGGTTACACTTTTTTTGTATTTCCTTAGAATAAGCTGCTTGGATCACACAACTAAGATCAAAATGAAAGACAATCCCTGTTTATGAGTAGTATTAATGTTGCTTATAAGGGTTAAATTACAATTGCTTTGAGTATTTAGTTATTTACCAAATGTAGATAAAAATTGTATTTTATTAATTATATTCAGAATAAGCTTTATTCGCCAAGTATGAACACATACAAGGAATTTTTTGCCGGCAGATGTTGTCACTGTAGTGGAGGCATTAAATAAGTAAGAGTTGTAATAAAGTCAAGGAATAAAATAAGTGTAACGTAATAAATGAAAAAACTAATTCTTATATAGCAGTGTCTACTATATACAGAACAATTTATACAAATACAATATAAAAAAATATCAATATACAGTAGATGCAGTAGTGGGGTTGTACAGAATGACATGTCAGTGATGAGGTGCAACTGTGGAATGTGCAACCGTTTAGTTGTTCATCTGTTCAGTAAAATGACTGCAGCGGGGAAGAAGCCATCACGATTACAACAGAATGCCTTTGAATTACTTCCAAAATTTGAGTTTTCTTTTCAAAAAATCTCATGGAAGATATTTGCCATTCACAAATGAACAAATCAAATTACTTTTAAGGAGCAGTACTGTTACAGACCACAAGTGTACTGTGTATATTCTGCAACATGTGAATGATGCAAGATTTGGACACTACTGTTTTTAATGAAAGGCCATATGGAGGAGCTGCAAGAAGAATGCACAAAATGTTCATATTTTTTTCTTGCAAAAATAAAAATAGATAATAAATGTTTCTCCAAACTACTTATTTGACAATTATCATTGAAAAAACTGATGTTAAGTTACCATTTAGAAACAGAACAATGAAAGTCTACAAGCTAAGCCTGTTGCATGACTATAATTGGTCAAATCAGTGGAATTATAATCGTGTTTTTTTCACTGGGCTGATTATGTGAACTTATTCTAATCTAATTATGTAATTCTCAATATGTGTGATAAGTCACTTCCCATCCCTGCTTACAAGATGCTAAATTAGATTACTGATACACACCACTTTTCACTTGCATGTTGAGGCTGCTAATTTCGGGGAAAAGTTGACCATGTTCACAAAAAGGACGTTTTAGCATCTATCACTTATCAGATAGAAGTTTTGTTTGACCAATTCAGAAAATCTGAACCAAATGTTCTTAAATATGCCTATATAAAATAACACGTCAAAGGCTCATTCCTTTGAAAATCTGGGAGGTGATGTGGCACTGTTGAAATAATTGCCTCTTATTATCCTGATAGTTTGCACCTGTTCAGATTCAGTTTATTCACTTATCTTTATTTTAGTCATTTGAAAACAAATCAAATATAAAAGTTATGTGATAAACACACTGTAATTTATTGGGAGCATCAATTAATAGCTGATTACAGTTCCTTGTGGGTGCTTTGGATGAGTCCCAATCCCAATTATTCCACTTGGCCTTACCACTTCTTTTTGCAGAGGTAAGTGTCGTGGTCCACTGGGGCATCAGGAGCTATGTAAATGACTTGGTGACCACTAAGAAAAGGGGAACCTACTCTACCTGCAAGTGTGAACAATAGGGGGTAGTTCCAAGGTGGGGAATTGGAACCAGACTTCAGGAAATGCAGACAGACAAATATTTGATGCTTTTCTATGGTTAGTTGATACCTCATACAGCACACTGCAGGCCCTAAAAAAGGACAAGTACAGTATGTGATGCCAAATAACCTTCATAAGCGGGATGTTTCCAGACTCAGATAAGTAAAGTACACCAAGAGCTATCGCTTTGCTTGTCCTTATCCTGAATCCATGTGAGCGTAGATCAGGATAAGGCACTCAAAATAAATCCTCCTCGCTTATTAAACAAAAATATGCAGCTTTTATGCGGATGTCAATAAAGGGAAAGGTATAATGGACAACAGAAACAGCGTGATAGGAGGCATAAAAAACAGGTACTATTTACATTCCATGAAAAAGGTCAGCAAAGAATGCTCACCAAGATCAGAATATCAAAATTTTCTGGAAAATTATACATGTGTTCGAGTTCTAACATTAAAGTGGATACAGACCTGGGCATGAATCAGTATTGTGTACACTCGTTCCAGTACGTTCTTTGAACTCTCTGCTCGTCAGTGAATGGCTGTTCAGCGAAGGTGCCCCCATTGTACATTTCAATCTTTGTCCCACTGTACATTGAAAGCCTTTATTCGCATACAGTGCAATGAGCGTTTCAGTCAGAGTTAGAGAAAATGTGTGGTCAGCCCGTTCTGTCCATATCCAGCTAAAAAGACATGATAACATCCAACAACAGGCTCCTCTTGAAAATAAAGTTATGAAGATTGCTTCCTCTGATATTTTTCCAGCTCTGGACACGAAAGACTCAGCTTCTCCACAGGTAAGCGATTCCAGGGGATTATGAACTAATGAATACAACCAATAATGTATCTTTTGGTCTCTCTACTCTCTTGTACATAATTAATGATGAGGTAGTCCTTTTGGAGCTTTGAATTTCAAATTTCTCCCACTTAGTTTTACCAATTTTATTTGTAAAAATAGGAGACCATTGATTTGTGAATAAAAAAAAAACTGGTGGTTTTTGCTGCTCCTAAGTGACAGCGCATCTAAAGTACTCTTGATAAACTACCATTGATTAAAATTCGAATAATTTAAGTATTCGAAAAATCAATTGTAAGCAATCACACATCATATCAAACCAGTTTGTGACAAATTAAGAGATGCTCTTGCATGATTTTATGTTTTATGAGGATTTCTTCACCAATACAATTCATATTATTTGAACATGTACAGGTAAATATTGTTCTTATGATTAGTTTTTCAAAGAAATCATAATTAAGTAGATTTTTTTCTGTTGTGTGCCCACAGAAATGGGGGACTGGTCCATTCTTGGTCGTTTCCTAACAGAGGTTCAGAATCATTCTACTGTCATTGGCAAGATCTGGCTGACAATGCTGCTCATTTTCCGCATCATGCTCGTGGCTCTTGTGGGGGACGCTGTCTACAGCGATGAGCAGTCCAAGTTCACCTGTAACACTTTACAACCTGGGTGCAATAATGTCTGCTATGACACATTTGCTCCTGTCTCTCACTTGCGCTTCTGGGTCTTCCAGATTGTTCTTGTCTCCACACCTTCTATTTTCTACATTGTCTACGTGTTGCAAAAAATTACCAAGAATGAAAGGGTAGACGTCAGGAAGGCTGATGTGGTACAGAGGGCCTCGCCTTCACTTGAAAGACACAGACATTTAGGAATAGATAAAGAAACAGTTCTGGAAGCAGGCAATCCATATGACACTACCTTTACCAGTGAGGACTGGAACTCACAGGAAGGGGACTATGAGGAGAGAAGCCAACTGGAAGGGGAAATGAGAGAGGTAGGAGAAGACCCAACCCAACTCTCGAGTCAAGTGCTGCTTATCTATATAGTACATGTTTTGCTGCGCTCCATCATGGAGATAATCTTCCTCATTGGACAATATTACCTTTTTGGATTCGAAGTTCCACACCTGTTTCGATGTGAAACCTACCCATGTCCCAATAGGACTGACTGCTTTGTGTCTCGAGCAACCGAGAAAACCATTTTTCTAAACTTCATGTTCAGCGTCAGTCTCGGTTGCTTCATCTTGAACATTGTGGAGCTGCACTATTTAGGCTGGATTTACATTTTCAGAGTGCTGTTCTCAGCGTGCTGCACGTGCTGTGACACAAACAGGGAATCTGTGCAGCAGGTGGAATTATATTCCTACAGCAACCCACTGTTGCTTGAGCTCAAACACTCTTTACGTGGAAGAGTCGTCCTGCAGACCACCGCAGCCATGTCCCGGGACAGGAACAGCTGTGTCCCAAACCAAACTCCAGCCATCTCCTTTGAGACAGATTCGACTCTGGAGTGCACTTCGAAGAGAAATGCAGATGACAAAGAGCGCGCCAAGACCAGACTGCACAATTTGGCCAAAGCAGGAAGGGGCAAAAAGTCTTGGCTGTAAATCTTTTCAAACTTTTTTTTTTTCTTTCTTCTACCTTTGAGACTAAAATTGTAAATCTGAAAATGTATTTATCTTTTCTCGATGAGACTGTTTAAGTAAACTATAAAGTTGGTAATTAGAAAAGGAAAGATAATCCAAACAATTTTGGAGGGAATCTGTACAGATTTTGTGTATTTGTGTGAAGCTTTAGAAAACTTTGTAAGATCTGAGCATAACTGAGCAAGAAATAAGGAGGAGGAAGCTCCAGGCTGATCAGCATTGTGTTTATTTATTTTGGGAAGTACTGATACAAGGTCTGGTGCAGCATTTTCTGAAGCTGTTTCTTCAGACAAATCATTGTAATTGCTGTAATGTATTCATACCTTCCCCACCCCCCCTTAATTTACTGCAGTAGAAACAGGAGCCATTAAGAATTGACAGTAAATTGGCAGATGATATCTTAATTATAATTCAGAGAAATCAAGCATCAGTAATTAATTGTATGTTTAATTGGTCTGATAAAAATCAACACACAGTGACTGGATAAGTTTAAAAGTCTGCATGTCATTTCTTTTCCTATTTTTGCCATTCTTAAGTGTGCAACTGGAAACCAAATTTATGTGGAAAGTAAACTGTACAACATGTGTTGTAATGGGAAAAAAATCTGAATCCTTTAACATCTTAAACAAAACTGACAGCAATTATTTCTCACAATATATGAGGGTTATTGATGCATAATCGAATATAAAAGCAGCAAAACTAATATTGAATATCTAACCTCTAAATAAAGACATGTTTGATTCCTGGCAAGCAGAAACTGGACAGTATGGGAGAATGGGGCTAATATCTATCAATACCCTCTGTGTTTGGGTTCTAGATAAGAGAATAAAAAGACCAGGAGGGGTCACTGCTATCCAGTTTGCACGGAAGGATGCCTTTAAGTACTGTCGGAATTAAAAAAAACAAGTTTAAATTAAACATTCACTCAATATTAGTGTATATCAAAATAAAGCACATGTATACATATAACATTTAAAGTTGGATTTTATTCAGTGAGTTCTTGATATATAGGTGCGTTGCTTCGGTTAAAAGCTTAGTATTTGTTGCAACGTCAAAACGGTCAATTGTTTTTAGAGAATAGATTTCCACATGTTTCATTTTTATTGCTTTAGTATATGCTATTTTATCTATTGTATACTAGAATATCTTATTCATCATCAAGATAAATCAAAATATAAAGAGGTGTTGATGCAACCCTGTAGGTTGTTTACGTTTAACCATATCAACTGAAAATCGGAGGTTACGGCAAGTCTTTGAAGGCATCACGAGTGCATTTCTCGCACCTACTGACAATTACAAGGAAGAAAATGCCGAAAAGTTCTAGTAACACGACAGCGCAGTCAGTTTTGAGCAGGTACAGGTACGTACATATCATACCTTCTAACAGCATTTTCTTTTTGTTATTTTTCATGAATGACATGTTTATACTCTGCTGAAACTGTTCCCTAATGCCAGTGCTACAGAATGAGGGCAAAGCAGCTTAAAGGGAGAGCATTATGGCCAAGCAAGGGACCTGTCACAGCGACAAGCGAGCTATGCATGATTTAGCCTACTATGAGTTTACAGCTAGGACAAAACTCATATCCAGTGAAAAGTTGACATGACAATCACTTATCGCAACTATAAATGCTTCAAAGTAACTACAATGGTTTTATTTGGTTGTTTCATAGCCGCCTTGACCTCAAAATGCGTGATTAAATGTGGATTAAGTGCGAATGTGCTGCTTATGGGTTTACAAAAACAGCAGGTTTGCTAGCTCTGCACGCAGCATTTAGTGGAGAACCATGTGCACAAATGTTCGGATGTTCTCGATCACTTTGTGGTGATGCTGACAGTTTGAGATCGAGAAAAATAAGGTCAAAGCTTCACCAAACAGCCCATGGAAGTAGGGCACCATGAGATAAATTGTGCTACACGTGTCAAAGTGTGCAGAACTGAGAAGAGATACCAAATCTGCAGTTTACATTCTTATGTCAGTTTGTTGAGACTGATGAGTTAATAAGTAATGTCAGTTCCCGTACAAGATCCTCAACACTGGCAACATAATACTAAATATACTTTTCTTCATATTCCTAATTTATTTTGATTGAATGTTGTTACATTAGTTGATAAAAAGTAAACAAGACCGATATGTATGCCAATTAACATAAGTGATGTAAACTTGGAAGCCATCAAAGTGAGACATGCCTGAATGTAGATGTCAAATTCAAGGCAGTGTTGGCGAATAAGTAGCAAGGCCTTGGTTGTACCACAGATCCTTCATTAAAGCTTTTCTTAATTTTCCATTATCCCCACAGATGACATCATCCCCACTGTAAATGCTTGTCGTTCTCTACATTAGAACCTGAAACGGTCAGTTTCTCATTGTAAACACATCAATCTGGTAATAAAGATCTCCCAAAAAAAGTTAAACATGTTTCACCTGATTAAGAAAGACAAGGAGAAAGAGAAGGAAAAGGAGAAGGAAAAAGAAACGGGAAAGAAGGAAAAGAAAGACAAGAAAGACAAGAAAGAACGTATGTCCCAGGCAGAGTTAAAGAGCCTAGAAGAGATGAGTATACGTAGAGGCTTCTTCCACCTTAACAGAGGGAGCTCCAAGAGGGACTCCAGGAGCAAGTTGGAGATCTCCAACCCTATTCCAATTAAGGTGGCTAGCAACTCGGAGCTGTGCCTGACAAACCTGGAGACTGAGCATCTTCACAATACCCCAGATCAGGATGTAGAGCAAACCTGTACAAGTACCTCTGGTGAAGATGTGATGAGAAATGAGCTGGAACTTCATCGCAGCTCTGTAAAGGAGAGAGCAGCAAAATTTGGGGAATTGGCAAAACCAAATTCATTGATGGGCCAGAAGCAAGTACTTTCTCCTCAAAGAAGCACAGAGGCCAATGCTTTTGAGGCCCCACAGCTCTCTGGTCAGAGCAGGACTGCATTTAACACAAACTCCTTTCTTAACCTGAAAGGTACTGTCATGGTTCACATTCCTGAGCTGGTTGAGAAGACCTACCCTGGCGTACAATTACAGTTGCCTCTGCTTGTCGCTCCACCGGTACCAGATCCAAGAGAACTTGAGATACAACGACGCAACACTGGGGATTTTGGCTTTTCTTTGAGGAGAACCACCATGCTGGAGAGGCAGCCTGATGGTGGAGTATGCCGACGCGTGGTACATTTTGCTGAACCAGGGGCGGGGACCAAGGACCGGGCTTTGGGTCTCGTACCGGGAGACAGACTGGTAGAAATCAATGGAATCAATGTAGAGAGCAAAAACAGGGATGAAATCGTGGAGATGATCCGTCAGTCGGGAGAGTCAGTTCGGCTAAAGGTGCAGCCGATTCTGGAGCTGAGTGAGTTGAACCGCAGCTGGCTGAGATCTACTCAAGGTCTCCCCAAAGAAGTCATTGATGTGAGTACTACTATTGAATCCTACTTGCTTTACTCTGTGATTAGAGTCTTGTAAATACAAATTTCCCATTATGTATCATCAGAATTTTTTTCCTGTGCTGTTTCAATGACTTCATACCTCCATTTAAAAAAAAAAACAACTTTTCTTTGATGGTTATGATTTTATTTAAGAGTTATCACAATTTCTATTACAATTTATTGAGATTAATGCAAATCTTTGGTTATATTCATATGGGACTAAGAATCTATGTTACATATATGCTTGGGCAAAAGTTCTTATCACTCAAAAATGTCTAAAATCCCCCCCAAAAAACAGCCTTTTTCATCATCTCCCTTTTCTTTCTTCCTAAGTCTGTTGTTTTGCACTCATATTTAGTGGATTAAAGATGTCTAGATTATGGGGGGAACTGTAATGACACTGGTGATGTGCCAGGGTGTATTGCACAGTTTCTGTGTGTGTGTTTTGAAAGAGAGAATGTGTTCTGGTGTACATATAATCCCCCTCCCACCCCCCTAGTCCTTTGAGACCAAACAATGGGACGTTGAAAGAAACAACGGCCCAAACGCCACCACAGCTCATGGCCATATGGTCTAGCAAGACTTGGCTGGCAGCCCATTCATTTCTTTTCTCCAGCATAATCATTGGCAGCAAGTAGAGGGCCATCAAGTTAAACTCTTTATTAGCTGACACAACAAACACCTGAATTTGATCCTTTTGTTGTTTGGCTTTGTATCCGTATAGTTTATAGATTGGGTTTGTCATGACTAGACAATATATTCTTACTTTAGTTACACAGTAACATTGGGTGGTGTATATTAGCTACTCATGAAATGGCTTATTTTTCCTTCAACATATTGAGCAGTGTTATTTTTAGTAAATGTAAGTGTTATTTTATCTATCATCCTGAAATCTGAAATTTAAAAAAACATTTTTTCCCAAGGAATACAATAAAGGGCATGCAATTGGGCGCTTTAGCAGAGCTCTAATTTATTTCTAGTTACAATTAAACAATAACTAAGGTTATTTAAAAAAAGAAAAGAACAAGCTCACTAATGCGTAGGTTTTGAGCATTCTTTGGGAGTGCCTAGATGTAACGTGGGAATAAATGTACACAAAACAGCATACGCAATTAATTTGCTTCCTTATAAGAGCTGCTTGTTCTCTTGTCCTGCTTTGTCCCACATTCAAACAGTCTTGATGATCGTTAAGAGACAGGCGATTTGAAAAAAGCAGAAAATGTGCTTGTGAGGCTGACCTAGAACCAACAGCACTATTTATAGGTGGTTAAATTAAGATCTGGATTCTAGATGGAGAACTCTGAAACACAGTCTGATGATGCTGGTGATGCATGAACATATAGTTTTATTTATTTCTTAATTGGGGGAATGTGATGCTTCATTGTCATGGTGGATATGACTATGTTGATCCTACTCTTATATCTCTGTTTTAAAAACAAAACAAAAAACAACTAAAGCAAGGTAGTCGTTTGCAGGTGAACACTGACTTTATGGAGTGACTTTGTCATCATTGTGAAGTTGCTAAGCAACCATTGTGTAACTGTGAGAATACAATAATAATAAGCCTGTTACTAAACAAAAAGTGCTCAGGATTGTTATCAGCCAAACACCTGCTCTCTGGTTGTCCGCTGTCTGTGTCGTCCCCCCCCCCACTTCATTATTATTGTATGGCTCCTGATTACAGCACCGGCAGCTTTCAGCTGCATAAAATACCCCTCACCTTTTCATGCAAATCTGTCTGCTTGTCATAAAAAAAGGAATCTCCTCACAAATCTAAATCTGAGTAGCACTAAATAAATCCTGTATTATCTAAAAGATTAGCATATTTGCTATTCAGGCTGGGTCAGTGGTTGATCCTGTCTAAAGAGGGAGAAAGAACTTCTGCAGCAAAATGAAATAATTTCATGCATGCATGGTTGAGAATTTGAACCTTTTGTCCATCGGGTGACAGCCACTTTTTAACAAAACACAAGTGCAACTGATAGCTTTTGTCTCTTATGTTTTATTTCCAAAGCTCTCAATAGCTTTCCTGTGTCACTTGAAACTTCCCATCCTATATATCAAGTTTCCCTACTAAATCTTTAAAAGAAGATATTAATTATCTTGATTGATCATGTATTTATAAATAAGTATGCAGTGTTAATTTTGCATAGTGGCCAACTGTTTCATTTGCTATAGCAGCACCATTAATTTGCACACATTTACTGTCTTTCTGCAGTTCAACCGTTATTATTCAGAATGAAATGTGCAAACTGTGTAAACTCCTGTCCAAGCTGCTTATTGAAATGACATCTTTCCCATTACAAGTAGGGAGATGCTGCAAAAGCAGTGAGTACAAGTCGGTAAGAGGTGCATTTTCTTTGGATAAAGCTGTTTTGTTTATAATAGATGTTATGCTTAAGAGGTTATTTCCCCTCCACCTTCCACCTTTGTCATCAGTGTGACTATTCTGATTGCACTTTAACAGCATAGGGCGGATACCTGGCCTTCACAGGTGTGTCACTCGTGTCATGTCTGTTGCTCAATGAGATGTTTTGCTTGCCATACGAACCCTCGGCTTGTCAGCCAGAGACAACAACATGCATTAGGTATTTGTCATGAAGTACTTGCATTGCTTTTATGAGAAAATGTGTTGAGATGAGGCATGCATGAATGCATGCTGCTAACCCTGTTTGTTGGAATCACAATTCCTATTTACTCTGTTCAGTTCAGATGATGTCTATTGGCTGCTATGTGATGTCTTTTTCCTGCTGCTTTTACAGAAGTGCAGGTGAGATCACGCTTCAGTAGAAGTTAGCTCAAATATGTTCATTTTCAAGCTTGAAAACTAGGTCGAATCCTAGAGTTTTTAAAAGTTTGATATCCTATGATTCACCTGTACTTTGGGCTTGCAAAGGCATGGAAACCATTCAAATGTCTTACGCAATTTCTTTTTTCTGTTTTTGGATACGCTTTATTTAGACTTCACCCACTAATCCTCAGTTCCCCTCAATACATTAGTTAATTTTATTTTAAGATTAAACAACAAGGAGTTGGTTGTATGAGATTATCTTTTAAGAATATATTTTTTCAAATGTATGTTTTTACTATTACGTAATGAATATTATAAGAATGTGGCGTTGATAGTAATTCATGTCACATGTTGCGCCCCTGTTAGCCCTCACCAGGCCAGGACAATGCATGAGTCTTACCATTGTAAAAAGGCACAATTGTCTATATTGTCCATACCTGAGGAGGTACAGATAACAGACATGCATGCAGGGGCTTGCACTAGGTCACCACTCTCTTGTTGCAGGAAACCACCATGCTGGCACAAGCTTTTAGACTTTATCCCCTAGAGATTAGTATTTAAATAAAATCCATACTTTTGCAGACTCTGGAGTCACTTTTTATGGTATGTTTTGGTCCATGTGCTGCAGAGCAGAACTTATGGTATGGATGGATTTAACTAGGTCAGAATCAGCTGTTTCTGTGGTGTATAGAATATTTAATCTTTAGGCTGATGTGTAGAAAAACAGTCGACACATTGCTGTGTCCCAGTAACAGACTCCAGGGATTAACAGTCTGGGCTAGATAGCCCAGCATGGCTTTATGTTTGCCTTGATCTCACTGAGTGTTAGCATGTGAGCTCCTGAGCTTTACATGAGAAAGAATGCTGCATGTTTTCCAGGAAGCTTCTGTTTTTGTTAATTAAATCTAATTTGATATTGCAGTCAAAAGTAAGGCAACATTTTCATAGATGCGTTTACTCTTGCTGATTCTGGATGAGCTAGCTCAAAACACAGCTGCTATCATTTGATTGATGGTTTGATAGCAGGCGCTGTTTATGTGTTTATGTGTTTATGTAAAGGAAGACAACGTGTGTGATTGGATAAGCTCGTCCCCGTCCAGTTAGGCAAGTGTCTGCATTGCTGTGTTATTCTTGAATGACTGCTTTCCACTGAACTGAGAGCTAAACACTTACCTCCAGCCACCCTACCCTTATCTCTCTGTGTGTGTGTGTGTGTGTTTTTTTTCTTTCAACCCAACTGGTTTCACAGCAATGCAGTTTAAGAAAAGAACTTCTTCAGATTATCCTGACTTTTTTTGTTTGAAATGCTTGAAACCTAGATCCACACTTCACAATAAATGTTATACTTTTTGCAACCGGTGTTTTGTAAAGCACCTGTATTAAGATTTACAACTAAATAAACAAGTCTTGAATGCAGGTCAGTAGTGTGCCAGTTCAAAGCTCACTGTGAGGTAATCAGTTCATTGGTTTATAGCTCCCTCTTGTGGTGTAAAATACAAAATAACAAATATGACTGTCATGAATATTGAAGATATTGTGTGGCCTTAGATAAACCGATGTGTATTTGAGTATATTAAGTTTAAAAAAAAAAGATGTGAATTAGTTTATTGTAGATTTAAGCGGCCATTCTAAATTGGCTGCTGTTGTTGTTTTGGATCTTTTTAGTGTGTTTTTAGTTTCCTTTTAAATTGAAAATGATGGTTATATTGCTGGAAGGACCTGTAACACTTGATTTATCACCACATGAGTAAGACTGTGTTTTTGATTCACTGTCACCAGGAGAAGAACGTGGCTGGGAGACGTGGCCGAGGCAATGAATGTAGTTGTGCAGATTCTATTAATAGCCCCTCTGTATTTCAGCAGCTGTCCCTCTTCCATCCCCCGGCCAAACCCCTCTCACATTACCCCCCCTTCCTCAGACCAGCTTTACTGTGCTGTTCTGGTTCTGACCCCTCCCTCGAGGTTGCCCTCCCTCTCAGGGGTACGAGTGTGTGTGCTCCTAGCAGACTTAGATCTTGCCCTACCTTAGGTCTGACTGTACTGCTCCAGTGGCTGAGTGAAGATTGGAAGGTTAACCAGGCCCAGAGAGGAGGTAATGGGCTTGAGCCTCTGGTCGACTGTGTGTGTGGCGAATGGTGTGATCTGCCTAGGGTGTACATGCTCTGCTTAGCAGTTCCATTAGGGCTCTGATAGCGTCTCAGAATGGCCTCCTTTGCTGCTCATACTATTTTTAGGAGTGGCCGCTGATGAAAGCAGGGCCAGAGATGGTGAAATACTTGCTGGGTAACTCATTCTTGCTGTGGCACTGCTGAATTTTAGGGTAGACATTGAAAAGTTGTGACAGAAGTTGTACAGGTTTTTGCAAGGTGCTGTGTTCTGTGGTGATTTAATGTAGTACTGTGTTTTGTCGTAGTAAAGGGTCATTTCGGCATCTATAATAACTGAACGAATGTAGATTTTTTTTCTTTTTGTCTCTTTTCCATTTGTGTTTAACTGTTAGCAAAGCACACCTCTCATTTCATCTTGTTCTACATGTGTTCTGTCCTCAGTGCTGCATCTTCCCACTGCCCTGTTGGTGTCTGACCTGTTGTGGGCAGAAAACAAGTTCCCACCGCTCACCCTTAAATTTCCATTCTTCATCGCTCGGCACAATCCATCCTCTACTCTCCGGCTGCCTCTCATTTTTCTCTCATCATTCCATACATTTATTCTCCGCGTCATCAAGCTTAAATCCATGACTTCTGGCCTGACACCATGGCGTACAAATCACGCTTTTCATTCTGGGAACAAAAGGGAAGTGTCGTCCGGTTGTGTATTTCATTCCTGCATCGTGTTCGTTGTTACATTTTTGTAACGTGAGTTTATGCAAATCGAGAAAAGCTTTTGTCCAACTGTGAGGTTTGATCTTTTTTATGTTGCTTTCTCTTCTCTAGGTTAAAGTTGACAACAAGCCAGATGTAAGTGTTTTTTTCAGCTGCATGTGTGTGGACAGTTAATCACATGATGTGAACTGTTTCTGTATGCTGAAAGAGAGACTGAAATATTTTGTTGATGCTTCCAAAGGTGAAGTCAGTTAGCTTAAAATGGTTCAGAGAGATTAGCTTTGGATACTGGAATAGGTGGTGTCAATTGCGGTTATTAATAACTATCTGAATTTAGGTTGAAAAAGGATGAAGAAAGTGTTCATAATTCTTGGGACATTTTCTCTCAGAGTGTTTTTACTGTTCTCTGAGTCTCCTTTTATTTTGGAACAATTACAATCTGAATAGAGACTTTAAAAATTATAAATAGGTATTGGCACAGACTGATAATACAGCATTGGAATTGGATCCTTTCTTACATTCTTTATTTTGAATTAATTGTAAAGTGTAAATTGTTCAGGTCTAACAATGGACAAAGAACTTTTCTTAAACCATGAAATGTTTACACCCACATTTGCATGCGGTCAGTGCTTTGTTGGAGTGTAGCTACTGTCATATTGCATGGAATACGACAGCAGGATAGGATATGGATATGCATTTTTAAGTGTCGAAACTTACAGTTTGTTCTTAAGCTTTAAAGTTAAAATTGACTTGAACTGTTGAAATTTAATGGCATTGTCGTATAGTTTTAGAGAGGGTATAAGATATGCAATGTAAAAATCTATTTCAAAACAACCCACTTGAAAGCTTTTTGGCCAAAACCTACGGTTAAACTCTTTGATAGTTTATCTGTGACATCCATGGGAATAATTGACATTAGCTTGTTTTGTTTGTATCCAGTCTGATAATAGTCAGCCACAGGCAGTCACTAAACCTGTGCTAGACACAGCAAGTGGTCCACAATCGACTGCATCATCTGCTGAGGAGTCCAATAGTAACGTTGCCATGGGAGGGCCAGACACTCCAGGGGAGGAAGTGAGCGCTAACGGTAAAAAGGTGGTGAAAGTTGTGAGAAGAATCGTTAGGCGTGTGGTTCCTGCTGGGACAGGAGAACAAAACCAGCCCGCTGCTTCTACATCTGCCCCAGACTCGGTTCTCATGAAAGGTAAAGCTGCTGAGGAGGACAATGATGATATATCCATGGGCCTGACTAGTCTAATGGGCAGAGGCAGAACCAAGGTGCACCGGGCTCGCATCCGCACT
Source organism: Leptatherina wallacei (assembly GCA_028567055.1). NCBI lineage: Eukaryota > Metazoa > Chordata > Actinopteri > Atheriniformes > Atherinidae > Leptatherina > Leptatherina wallacei. Next base: position 5,887,720 of record JAOXYM010000016.1, on the reverse strand, counting down.
CAGGATCGCAAAGCAGATATGCAAGAGGAGGTGAAGCAGAAGGAAGAGGAAGGAAAGGTGCAGCACGAAGATGAAATGCTTCCTGTGGAAAAACCAGAGGAAGCCAAAAATGGGCCAACTACTACAGCTCCAAACCACATGCCAGCAAACTCAAACCCCCTTACCCCTCCAGCTGGGTTCATCCCTCCACCCAAACCCGACCCTTTGGCCCCCCCAGCCGGGTTCATCCCTCCACCCAAACCCGACCCTTTGGCCCCCCCCGCCGGGTTCATCCCTCCACCCAAACCCGATCCTTTGGCCCCACCTGCTGGCTTCATGCCTGTACCCAAACAGAATCCATTGACACCTCCACCTGGTTTCATCCCTGCCAAAAAATCTAGCCCTGTTCCCACAAAACAGAATCCCTTGACAAGACCTCCAGGATTTATCCCTGTCACAAAGACAGATCCACTGGCTCCTCCTGCAGGGTTCATACCAAAGCCTCGTCCACTTGCTGTAAAGAAACCAGAGGTACAGAGTGAAAAAAGTGCATGTCTACCCCTTCCCTTCTCCATGGAGCATGCCTTCTAATAAAAACCCCAAAATCATTTCTCATATATGTAATATTGTCTAACTTCCAACTTGGACAAATCTGCTGTTGAAATATCTCTTTGTTCCAGCACTATAATTGGGTTACATCTAATCTTTATTAACCCAATGGCTTGAATTAAATACATTTTCTCCAAGAACAAATTGATCTTTACTTCTGATGAAAAGCTTAATATATTAACACCTCACTGAGTAAGTGAAAAGAGGCAGGGTGCATGTGTGATGATATGGCTTCATCAATGGGAATAAGAGTGCCTGCAGCCTGGTAGTATGGTCAGTAGAAACTATATGAGCACTCAGGTGTGACTCATTACTGTCATTTTCTTCAAGAAAAACTTAAAGCTTGTTCCGTCTGCTGTGGACCACTGAGGCAAGGGCCTGAAGGACTTTTTGGGGCTTTTCTTTAAAGAAAAATGATGTTCAGATCTTATAATAACCTCATAAGCTGTAGTAATTAGTTGCTATGGTCTGTTTGATGTTCATTCCCAGAACAAGAGAGAGATGTCTGTTTGTCTTGTATCACCCTTGGAGCCCATTCACACATAATTATTTTAGGTTCAGTTAATTTCCTAAATAGTAGGTATATATATTCATAAGGATATTTTTTAAATAGAAGATTTCCACTGTCACTGTCTGTGTTTTAGTTTGTCATTTGGACACAGTTATGTTTTAGTCCTATTATTTACTCTCTGAAATCTGAACATTTTATCTATAGAAGTCCAAGAAATCTGAGGAACAATCGGGTTATTTGGCCATGGAGGCAGGAATTTGATTTTGGAGCTAGTGGCTGGTATTTTAAGAATACGTTTTATTTTAATTCATTACTGAAATGTATTATGCTCTTAAATACTCCAGGGAGATATTTAGTTTCTACATACTAAGGCCAGGGAAAAAAAAGGCCAGCTATTTTGTTTTTCTGCTCTTAACCCTTACAACTCCATTAGATTGCCAGCTCCCCCGAGTGCTATTGGTTATATTACACACAATTGTTACAGAGAAATTGTTGATAACTCTCTGGGGTAAATTGTGATAAATAGTTTACCCTTTCAATCATCTACAGTTTTCCAGGCATTTATGTCCCATCCAGGAGGTTTACAATCCAGTTGCAAAGTGTAGTGTTTGTTCTGAGACTCTAAGTTAAATCAACAATGAGTGATCACAGTTTTGTAATAATAATTAAAAAAAAAAAATCGCTATTACTATGTTGCTAAGAAGCTGCTTTCCTGTTCAACTTTCAACCAAGATGGCTCAAATTGTCGGTAATGTCCAATCCAAAGCTAAAGATCAACAAATGACAGAAAAGCTATATGTTTGTATGAAAAGAACAATAATTATGATCCTCTATAACTGGAATAAAGTCAAGATGTTTTTGATGCATGGTGGCGCCAAAAATGAGCTGAGCTGGTTTATGAGGATAATAGGTGAATGAATAAAAGGGCTGGCATAAATAACCATAAAAAATGCCTCGAGGAAAAACTGTTAAGATGTAAACGGCTTCTGTAGTGTGTTTGTTGCAATGCCAATATTTTTCTCCTGAAAGCTAAGACTTGAGCAAATGATATGCAGATGAGAAAAGGCTTGGTCACAGTTGATCTGTGAATTATTTCTACAAAGTACTGTTGGTAATAAATTGCGATCTGTTTTTTTTGATTGGCCTTTATGGTGCTATATCTATTGATACATTCATTTGACGTCATGATGTCAGCACTCAAAACCTGACAAATAAGGCTGTTCTGAACATACATGTCTCTATGATGGCTGCGCTTAAAAGGGTTTTTAAGCGCAGCCACATGCATTTTTAAATTGGAAAAAAAAAAAAAGGCAGACCAAAAGTAGTACAAAATGGCTTGGAGTTTTAAGGGTTAATACAGCTATAATCCTAATTCATCATCCCTCTGTGTTTGGGGATTGAATTTTGTTTTCCCCTCCACAGAAAAAAAAATCCAAATATTAAATTTCTTCAACTGCAAAGTCTTTAGTAGACGTAAGACAAAACACACTCCTTTGCTGCAGCATTTTATGGTCTGCTATTTTTTTAATTAAAAATGTGATTTTTACCTCATTCTTTACCTCAGTAAATAACTGGAAAAGAGAATTAGTTGTTTGTGGTCGAAAATGTGCGAAATTACATCCATAGTTAGAAGAAATTAAACCAATGTAAAACCCTGCTATCATCATCACCACCACCATCTTGTCATTAATTCCATCTCTGTGTGCCATGCTTGTCTGTGTCTGTGCATATTTACATAAATGTGTAAGGTCAAGGAGACATCTTGCCCCCCTGTGGTGTCCAATGGTAAATCATCTTCTGTTGAATTGTCCCATGTCCCGTCTGCACCGAATGAAGAGGTGTGTGATCCTTCTTCAGTGAAGGTACACATTACAACGTGTGCGTCTTCCATTCAGAAGTATAAGGCAGTTATATTTCAGAGTACACAATTTGCTTCTCAGTTTTCAATTTCCTTCAAGTGCACAGTCTTGGGAGTAACTTTTGGTTTATTGATATCACTCTTCGGTTGCACATTTGCTTTAGCTACCCCTGTTATCCAACTCTAGGCTCCAAGGCTGATCCCCACCGAGGAAGACTACAAGCGTGTGAGGAAGATCTTCTCTCTAGATGGAAAAAATGTAAATGATATCTGCTTCTGTTTTAATGGTTTGCATGGGCCATGCTTCACCCTGTGAACAGCTTGAGTCAACTGCTTGCTTACATTAACAGTTGGAAACTTGTCTAAAAAAATCATCAAAGTCCCGAGAGGATTTAGTTACAGGAATCCCCTGCACTCTCGGCCACCCGAGTGTCAAACCTGATGTTTTGATTGAAACCTGTGTTTGTTTCAGAAGAGAAATCAGCATGAATCATTTTATAATGAGCTTTGGCTGAATATCCTTGGCTCATATCTTCTTTGCATCTATTTGGTTGTGTAGTTACTGTGTGTTGTTATCAGTTCCAGTAAGGAGACTGCAGTATGATGATGTACTCTGGCATTATTTGATTATTTTGTTGCTTTGAACAGTTATCAGCCGTCTCTAGGACTACAGCACTTCTGTTTAGACTTTGTCTCTGCTCCGATGTGCTGTTGTCCTAACTCATGTCTCTGCCTTTGTTTTTCTGTGGGTCACTGGATCCTGACCTGCGGCTGTCTTTTTCGCTGTTTGCATGACTAGGGTGCCAGAGGCCACAAATGCTCTCAGGTATATCCTGCACCACTGTTGGATCCCTCGGCTTTGGAGTGCTGGGATTTAAGCATGCTCTCCTTTCCTGACTCTCTCTGACCTGCTTTGTCTGTAACTGTATGCTTGTGTTGGACCCCACACTGCTTTTTGGGTTCACACAGGGTCCAGGAATGTACTTATGTGAAATATACCAATGGTTGCAAAAGTTAGGCCAGTCAGGGGTTATTGACCAGGTTTAAAAAAGTCTCAGCTAGGTTAATGTTTGCAGCACTGCATTGTATTTACATTGTACTCTGTGGCTCTCATTTAACAAACTAACGTGGAAATGAGCGCAGATCTGATCGCAGGAATGATCTTATGATTGGATCCACGTGTGATTCATGAAACGTTCATATCTGACCAATACCAGCATACGAATGATTGTGATGTGCATTGATAAATACCAGACTGAAATCCATCGTCATTAACATGTTACACCCTTAATTATTTGTGGTCCAGAGGCCTCGCTCAGTGAGACAGGAGCTGAAAGTGATCTTCATGAGCAGATCCCTGCAGCCCCTGAAGATGGGCTTGTGTCACACACACGTACTATTCCTCTAGTTGTAGGTTTCAGGTTGTAGGTTTCAGTGAACTTCATAAAAATGGTGTGGACATTTATTTCTTGAAGGTCCCGTGTGTTCTAAAATCCAGCATGGATCCATCTCTGCATACCACCCTGTAGCTACAGAATACCTCCACATTACTGTATCTGATCCAGAACGCTGAGAAATATAGAAATGATCTTATTTCCTCTGTTCTTTCTATACTAATTATCAAAACAAATTTTAAAGAAAATTAACATACTTTTAGGAAAAGACAGGGACCAACAAGGCTTCATAATTTTATTTGACAAAGTTATTGAATATGCATATTTGATTTGATCGTATCCTGTGTTCATGTCTGAATTAATAAATGGCATTTATTAAATGCCAAGCCTTGCGCGGAAATAGTCGTATGCACAGAATTGCGTTGTATGTTCTTTTGATAAATGAGGGCCACTGTACCACACACACCTGTATATAAGTGTTTTACTTTTATGCCTCACACTGACATGCAGATGCAGATTATATTTGGCAGCATACAACTTCTAAAGGTTGTTGTACTTAAACTTTTTTGTGTGATGAGAGGGTGTATGTGAAGTAAATAACTCCAGGGTATGCGAGTCTGCATGCATTGATACAATTATTTTATATTTTATGTACAGTATCGTGTGGCAATAATGTGGGTTTGCAGTTGCCTTATCTTTATTTCTATTTCTAATTTATTCGTAATGACTTTTTTTATTTTAATTTTTAATTTTTTGTTTAACATGTAGAATAGTGTCTGTCTGGCATTTATAGCTCACAGTATTCGGCTGGTGTTGTAAGGGGGACTCTTGACATGATAACAGATTAATTCATGCTGTCCCCTAAGACCCTAATGTTGTAACTCCATGCTCCTTCTAATATTTGCTCAGTAATTTTATGGTAAATGACTTGATTGACTGACTTACTCTTGTAGAGTTGCTTGGGTTTCTGATGGATTGTTGGATTGGTGACAGTCTTGTTGCAGTATTATGCAATAACGTTTTACTTATTAACACGTTTTGTGCTTTTTTCTTTGTAATAAATGCACAAGTGTTTCAATTATGTATTCGAAAATTGCAATTGAATGTGATTTTTAGGTCATGCTCTAAACCACTCAGAATACTGATTGTGATCCCCTCCTTCTCCAGTCCAAGCTTGTTGAGGACCCAGTGGCTATCCTTCAGGCAGCACACTCGGCTGCAGCTAAGGTTTGAGCATGGTTACAGCTGGTTCTGATTGCATCCCCTTACGTTTCCCAGTGACATCTATTATGGTTTTTGTGTGTAACAAACTAGTCACTGTGGGAGTAGTCAGTAAGGTAGTCTTACCTTCTACAATTCTTGGAATTACCTTGTAGTTTTGCCTGTTGGAGTTTCTACTACCACACTCATAGTCAGGATTCATTCTTTGGAGCTCCCATGAAATGGCTTTGTGCTTTTGGATAATCTAAATATGTTCCCTATAATAAGGCTTGACTACCCTTATTGAGCAGCTTCACTGGCCTGAAATGTTGCATTTCATTTCATGGGAACTTTACTATGTGTTTTCTCCACACAAGGGAGAAATTACTTATTGAATAACGAAAACAAACCAATAAATGTATACTGTGCAGACTTGGTTTGATTTTGTTTTAAAAAATCTGAATTGTGTTTTCATGCATGACTCTTCGGACCCTTGACTGTTTGGTTTGGCTGTATGGTATGTTTAATGTGTCCCCTCCCCCCATCAGTTAGAATAGACATTTGTTTCTGCGTGATTTACTTGGCTGTGATGAAAAAAACCCTTTTTTTTTATCATTTTGCCTGCGATGTCTTTATTGTACATATATTAAATGCACCCAGGGCGAGTTCAGTGAAGACTATGAGTGCTTTAAAGGTGCATCAAAAAGGGAGTCATGAAAAGCCTAGTTATTTCTCAGAGGGCTGCTGGTGTAATGGATAAAAAAATCTGGTGAAATATGAAAACAAACCAGTGCTTTAAAAATTTTAAACATCTTTTCTCACTATTAGAAGCCCGTTCACTGCTTTTAGTGAAGATTTTAGTTGTTGGATCCTTTTGATAATATTTTAAGCAGTTATAATCATGATTTGATAATCAATGATCTAATGTCTTTTCTTTTTATTTAGCTATTTTGTAAAATCTGATAATTGCTTATAAAACTTTTCTATTCCTGATTTGTTGCCCTTTTCTAACAGGGAAAGACTGAGGAGGAGATAGGAGCAGAGAAAGCCTGGTATAATACAGAAAAAGTATGGCTCGTCCACAAGGATGGATTTTCCTTGGGTTAGTATAACTTCTGTGTCTATCTGCATTAATTATGATAGATTAAATAAAAAAATCAGCTCTCCCTCTTGCAAACGCCTGGAAATTATTTATTTATTTTTGCATCTTATTGCAGACTGTACAAAAAATGCAACAAAAAAAGATTTTAAGTGTTGACATTAGAAGTTGACACTAGAATGGACTTCTGTTTATTTATGGCATGTAGGTGAGCCATGTTTTCCACACTGAATGCGTGCTAGGTTTAGATTAATCTCAGACATTATTAAAAGAGATATGACCAACCCATGTTAGCAGGTATGTAAGATAAGATGAAGCTTTTGCACTCAGGTTGAGATTACATGTCACAGTAAATTAATTTCATGCTTTGTGGTGATGCAGCAACTCTCCTGAAGACAGAGACAGGCAGTCTGCCAGAGGGGAAGGTGAAAATCCGCCTGGAGAGTGATGGATCTTTATTGGATGTGGATGAAGATGATGTAGAGAAGGTATTTAATCATCAAATCAACTCTGAACCTCATCCATTATGTATGACAGTGGGAGAGAATGTGACCCCCTTCTGCCTTTGAACTCCAGGCAAACCCTCCGTTGTTTGACCGAGTGGAGGACCTGGCTTCTCTGCAGTATTTGAATGAGTCGAGCGTGATGCATTCCCTGCGGCAGCGGTATGGCAGTAACCTGGTGCACACCCACGCTGGAACCAACATGGTGGTCATTAACCCAATTAGCGCTCCCTCCATGTATTCTGAGAAGGTGGGCAGCAGCCTGTACATAAAATGAGTATCTCTTGTAGATCAGCATAAATAAGATTGCAGGGAGAGTGAAATCTGTTTACAATGTGAGCCTGTTTTGTGCTCTTCTCTTTTACTGTCTCTTTGCTTTCTTTACAGGTGATGCAAATGTTCAAGGGTTGCAAAAGAGAGGACACTGCCCCTCACATTTACAGCATGGCACAGGCTGCATATAGGAACCTCCTGACCACTCGCCAGGATCAGTCAATAGTCTTGCTTGGCAAGAGTGGGAGTGGCAAGACAACCAACTGTCAACATATCATCCAGTACCTATTTACAATTGCTGGGAGCACCAATAAGACATTCTCCTGTAGGTTGAAAAAAAAAGGACTTAATAAAAAATGTACTTTTTTTTCCCTCCCTCACTTTCTAATAGCTGTATCTTACTTTGATCTTTTGTAGCAGAGAAATGGCAGGCCGTCTATTCAGTTCTGGAGGCTTTTGGGAACGCCTCCACCTGTATGAATGGGAATGCAAGTCGCTTTTCCCACATTGTTTCTTTGGACTTTGACCAGGCAGGACTGGTGACATCGGCGTCTATCCAGGTACAAATTAACACGTGTTATAACTGTCACTGCAAAAGCTATGGTGGCCCTAAAGTGCAAAAAAAAAAAAAAACGACAGGAAAAGCAAAACAAGATTTCAGCCAACATAAAATATTCTTCTATATGATATTGATAAATGATCTGAGAAGATAAAAGCACTTTTCATTACACAATGACAAATTACAACAAGACAACAGAAGTTGGGTTAAAAACAGCTAAAAAGGAAAAAGTTATTTCAGGAAACATAGTGACAGAAAAGAAAAGGGGAAAATTCCAGAAAAAATAATGAGAAATGAGAAAGCGAATAGTTGTTTTTTTTTCTTTTGTTGTCATGTTTTGCAAAATATAGTTATATTTTTGGTTTTATTTTTTTGTGTTTATTTTTCCTGCTTCAGGGCCACCATATATAGCATTTTCCTTTTTTATATTCCTGCTTCAGGGCCACCATATAGCATTTACCTTTTTATATTCCTGTTTCAACCTCAAACACAATATGATGAGAATTTCACCTTCAAGTCCGGACTTTTTTTTACTTAATTATGCAAAAGAAAAGAAGTTTCTCAGCAGTTTTAATATCTTTGTTTCGATGTGGCCTTACAGACCATGCTTCTGGAGAAGATGAGGGTGGCGAGACGACCCGAGGGCGAGTCCACTTTTAATGTCTTTTACTACCTGATGGCGGGAGTCGATAGCTCTCTTAGGTCAGCGTTGATTCTTTCTTGCCAATTAAATTCACATTACATCTCTGTTCTACGAAGGGTTTATTACATAGATACACTAGGGGTGTACCGATTGATTGGCCTCGATTTCCTTAATTTTGGGGTATCGGTGATCTGCTGATCCTCATGTGATATTGGCAGATTTTATGCAGTACAAGAAAAAGAGCAAAGATTTGCAATTTACAAATCATGCAAAGCCGAAATAAGTTGTGGTGGGGCCGCAAACAAAACGTTCAATACAACTAACCTAATTGGCCAACCTTCTCATTTATATTTTAGAACACTACTTCATAGTTTGAATGTTTTCACGAGAATTGTTAATTGTTTTTCAAAACAGTAACATTGGACATTGAAGCTGTATGCTGTCAGTTATTAAAAAAATAAAATAAATCGGTATCGGCCAAAATCGGATCCAGCAGGTCAGGCTTCTTAAAGATCTCTGATCGGCCAGAAAACTGCAATCAATCCATCCCTAAGATACACTATGTCAATGAAATGCCACTGCTGCCATTTATAGCATAGACAGTGATGTCTTCTGCCTTGTTTTCTTTGCATACTCAGAACTGAGCTGCACCTCAACCATTTTGCTGACAACAATTCATTTGGAATCATGCCACAGATTAAGGTAGATACTGTAAATGCATGATGGCCTGTTTTTGTACAGGCAAATTGACAAAAACTATTTTGTTTACCTGTTATAAAGCTGAAGTCTTTTTTCTATATAAATCTTCTAGGCAGAGGATAAGCAGCGGGCCTCTCAGCAGTTTTCCAAACTGCAAGCAGCCATGAAAGTCCTGGGGATCAGCAGTGATGAGCAAAAAGCCCTCTGGCTCATTCTTGGGGCAATCTACCACCTTGGTGCTGCAGGAGCTACCAAAAGTAAGATTTATTTTGGACCTATAGAATGGTTTGCCAGTCTGCAGCTGCATCATTTAGTTGTGTTGATAATGTTATTCATAATAGGATGCACATTAGTACAAATCATTGCGGACTTGTAATACTTAGAAAATGATAAAAGCTGTCATTGTTAGCCAGAATATTTTCTTTTTTTAGACGATGCTTTACAGGCTCTGACATATGTCAAGTCTGCATAATGAAAGCATTGTCTGTGTGATGCAAGACAGATGTAATCCAGTTAACTGAATTATACATCTGCACTTAAAAAGATGTTGCACAGTGCATAGTTTGTTACACTGAGCTGCTCTGAAATACAGCTCTACATAAAAAATCAGGCCATTACTGAAAAGTTGCTTAAGAACTGATAACACTAGCATTATGCAAACCACATGAAATCATTGAAGATTTCTTTGTACAGACGCATCCTGCTTGAGTGGTACCATTTTTTTAATTCTTGAACTAAATCTAACCTCTTGTCATATTTACATTCTCCACCAAATGAACAAAGAGAATATACAAGATACTGTTTGTGCAAAAGATACTGAAACTGCTGGCAAACTACTGTAATGGTTTAGAATTACTGTAACAGCACAAACACCTCTTGTCATAAGGATGCATCACGGAAGAAATGGGAAAATTTGTGCTCACAAAGACAATGATTAATTTCTGTCTGAAATTACTTGCATATAAAACCTCAGCAAAGAGATAAGTCTTTTCTTTGAAGCTTTAAAACTCTCCCTCACATTGGAAATTGACTTAAATCTTGAAGTGAGAGATCTGACATCTGGAAACGCTTAATTTGTTGCAAAGATGTTATTTTTAGTGAGGCAAGTGTTCATCATATCGTCATCCTTAGTATCAAATCCTGTAGGCTTTAAATAGTGGAATTATCATCCCCAAATAGAAAATAAGTCTGTTTGTTTCCCTTTTTAAATATTAATTTGAATACTAGTGTGTATGTTTTTGAAAACAAAGTCAAACCTTGGATACTTGATCTCACATAATACATTTTTATCTGATTGCCATTGCAGTGCATATCTATTAGATAAATACAATTTATAGTATCGGACTTATAAACAGTGTGTATACTGCAATGAATGTGCAGCAACGCTGCATTTTGTGGCGTTTGATGCATTCGTCCACTTTTCACTCCCTGTCTGCATAGTCGTTTATGCAGAATAGCTCGCCAAATTATTGTCAGCGATCCCCTCCAGCTGGCTACCAATCTTTCTGATGGCAGCACAACACCATCTGGGAATAATCTGAAAACATTTCAGCAATGATATTGTCTGTCATTGGGAATACAAACTCTAAGCAACATCATTATGATCTGCAAATTAGAGGGTAACCTTTGAACTTGGGACTCTTTTCTTCCTATTCAACACAGTAAATCTTCTGACTGAGCAGTGTATGATGGTGTGGGAGTGGCAGACCAAGGCTTAACATATTGATGGAAGGTTGATGTTTTTCTATATGGGATTGTTACATTTATTCATAAGAGTACTCTGAACCATTAAAGCAGTAAATTTGCAGCCTTGGCTGAGTTTTGTATTGGTTCTCACATACAATATTTAATAGTTGATAAAAGAGGCTCATCTGTCATGCAGCTTCATTGTGTGACACAAGAGGGCAGCAATGGTCTCTTATCCCTCCAAATTAAAGGGGGTTTCTGAAATGAGCCGCTTTACTGTTTGTTATATACCCTCTTATGCCTTTCCACATTAATCTGGATATATATAATCAATACCAACATAATCAATATGGTTGACTATTACTCATTCAAACAAGTATGGCATGAATAAGCCTTTTTCATAATCCATTCACTCTTTACTTGTTTGAATCAGTAATAACATATGTGGCAAACCCAGTTTCTTCTTTACGTGTTTTATAGAATTCAAATAGTCATAGCAGTGAAAGGACAGAAGTAAATGTCTTGCCAACCATCCTGCCTATCATTATAAGATGTATTAAGGATTTCTGCAGCACTCAACAAAATTGATACAGCCAACCGCTTTCTGTGTTAAATCCCTTACTTTCTCTCCCTCGAGTCTTAAAAGATACCAGGTCACGGTGGATTAAAAATGAAGTTTGGATATTTCCATCAATCTTCTACTAGATTAAAAAGAAGTTTGTGTTTTCCAGAAGAGGTCTTAAGGATAATAAATGAATAGTCTTAATGATCAAGTTTGCCTTTATTCCCATGGAGGTATTTTCAGTTTAATAGGCCTATATTTTTTACTAATACATGTTCCACTAATAGTAAAATGTAGTATGTTTAAATTTTGATTATTAAGCTTTTCATAGATCAGCTGTGCCAATGTCAGCTGACTAAGAAACATGGCCATGGCCTTCCAGACAAAATTGTCAAAATGTAAGTGGAATTTGTTGGCAGAAGGTCTAATGGACGTTTTCATGCACGTGTCTCAGTTGGCAGGAAACAATTTGCACGTCATGAGTGGGCCCAGAAGGCAGCCTACCTGCTGGGCTGCACACTGGAAGAGCTTTCCTCCTCCATCTTCAAGCATCAGGCCAAGGGCACCCTGCCCAGAGCCAGCACCATCCGCCAGGCTTCTGACGAAAATGGCACAGCAGATGCAGGTACTTTACAGACCACATTTACCAGTATTCTTTTTTTTTTCTCCTCGGACCCCCCCCCTTCTTTTTTTTCCCCTCTTTGTCACTCTCACTCTGTTCCCTCACAAACACCTGCACACGGATATGTGTCTGCTCATCACCTCAGGGAAATTGCATGCACGGGAGAAAGTAAAGCTTATCTTAGTAATGAATACTCCGGTTTACAATGGCTATTGACAGATGAGTGCGCACACACTGTCGGGACAAGCAATTTTGGATCCCTTTTTCATTCATTGTCCTTGAAATCATAATTGGCTCATTGATTTTTCACATGTGCAGGTCCTCTGACTTCCATCAAGGCTGCAACAGATTTTGAAGGGCATGAGGATACAGTTAAAAGTGTATCACAGCAGGGATAGACAGGAATGACCTCGGTCTCACCTTCCCTGTATCTCCACTCACACATAAACCCGCTGTCTGATATGTGTGTGCATGCTTTAAAACGTCCTCCCACCCTGACATAAACTCACTATTTTCTGTGATAGTGGAATGAATTAAGTGAGCTTAACAGGTGGCTATTGCCGCTAGGCATAGAGTTAGCACTGTTTGATCTGACCACTTCCAAAGCACCAGAGTCCTAAATGACACTGCTCTGCAAAGACAATTTCAGACCCAGGTTGAATACCTTATGCCTCTGGGCATGATATGCTAACACATAATGCTGTTACACTTTCTTTTTTAGGAGCAAATACTGGGTCAGTAGTTTTTAGTTCCACACAGCCAAGTTTTAATTCAACTAGTTCTTGTGTTATTTGACAGTTGAGATATTTTGAAATGGCAATCACTGATGTATTGTTTCTGGCTCAAGGATCCAAAGCTACAGCCATGGAGTGTTTAGAGGCCATGGCATCTGGGATTTACTCTGAGCTCTTCACCATCATCATTTCTTTAATAAACCGGTTAGTATTAAACTCGCATTAAACATGCCATTTTATTTTGGCTGTGAGATGCAAATAATTTTTTATTTTTTTTGTCCTACAACTCTATATGTGTTTTGATTATAGCAGCTTGAAATCAGTTGGTTTAATTGGTATTTTAGGGATTACATGGGGCTATTATAACATTATGGTTTGGACAGAGGTTATGTGAAAGAAATAAGATTATGGTAAGTGTGGTTAGAGTCAATGTTGTACTGGAGAGAGGTAAGGTTAGAGCTCAAATTTATGCAGTGATAGTAATCAATAAAAAGTATATCAACATATTGCAGTGCTATTCTTCACGTCTATATCATTTATATGTGCATGTTGTTTTCTTGTGTCTTTAAGGGCCTTGAAATCCAGCCAGCACTCCTTGTGCTCTCTACTCATTGTGGACACACCAGGCTTTCAAAACCCCAGGCTCGCTAAGCGTGAGTGCGGCACAACCTTTGAAGACCTATGCCACAACTACACTCAGGAACGTCTCCAGAGCCTCTTCTACCAGCGTTCCTTTGTTCAGGAATTGGAAAGATACAAAGAGGTAAGGGCACGGAGGATAATGTGCTGCGCATACATACATCCTCACTTTCCTTGTTTCTATCATCCTCCCACCTTTTTTTTTTTTTTTCTTCATTCTCTTTGTCTGCGGCTTTCTCTCAGATATATCAACTCCAATAGTGTACGTGTTCACACATCAGATACACTATCTGTCCCACCTGTCACAAGCTGTGACAAGTCAAAGTGGTTCATATGTTAGACCTTCTCATTAGTGATGCCAGTCTTCACCTCTTCTGCTGAGATCAAAGTAAAGTTACTCACAGCTGCCTTTGAGAGACACGCCCAGCTGCACAGCCGTGGCATTGCTCCCTGATGAAGAGACGATTCTTCTTCTGCCCTCCTTTGAGCTCATTCTACCAGGACTGGACCATAATAACTGGGTGGAGTCATCTTCAAGGATTTATTTAAGGACAAATGCGAGAGGTTGCTGATTTACAATATATCCGTCCATCCCAGCTGTCGCAACTGTAATCCCAGGAATATTTTTCTTTGCTGATAACACCCTAAAGTTAACCAGAAATCCTGGTCATTTTCCTATTAAGTAGTGTGAACGAAAATCCTGGGACTTCCTGGGACTACCTCTGTTTCCACCCACATCATTTGCCTGAGAGAAAGGGAATTTGAATAAAATGAAGTATTGCATAAATCGATGCCGTGTAATTCTCTCCTGTCAGTGCAGCTCGAAAAAATAAGTAGCTGTGAAGTTTATTCTAAACTAGGTCAAACTAATTTAAAACAGCAGACAATGTTAACAATAACAGTGACAGGCAGGTCAAACTGCGATGATGCTCACTACAGCTGTATGCTTTCTAATTGTGATTGAGAAGCTGATGAATACTGAAGCGTTTGGGAAGAAGTTTTTGTGTTTCCCCTGCTCATGGACTCTGCAGAGCAGATAACAAGTATCATTTAGGCTACTTCACACACACACACACACACACACACACACACACACACACACACACACACACACACACACACACACACAC
>JAOXYM010000016.1:5830348-5848101 GCA_028567055.1 Leptatherina wallacei | reverse complement strand
TATTATTATTATTATTATTATTATTATTATTATTATTATTATTATTATTATTATTATTATTATTATTATTATACAATACTTAATATTTCACAGTTTCAACTGTTACATGTAAAATACATTGTTCCAGGAGGAGATACAGCTGCAGAAATTGAAGCTTGAGAGAGTGGAGAAGGAGCGAAATGAGCTGAGACTGAACATGGATCAATTGGAGAGCAGGGTGGGTCCCTTTGTCTGTGTCATTGCACTCTGGGAGAATGGGGTTTGAAATTGGTGTTGGAGTTATGCTCTTTCATTTCATCTTTAGAGTTAAAGAATTGATCAGTGACTTGTGCAAGAGCTATGACAAATATTTTGTCATTTTTCTTCCCACCCTGAATGTGATTCCTTGTGTTCAGATCGCAGAATTGCTGGCAGAGCTTGCTGATGAGAGGAGCGCCTGTGAATCAGCTTCCCAGTTGCTGGAGACTGAGACTTCAGAGAGACTCCGCCTGGAGAGGGACATGAAGGATCTACAGGCATAACATCTAAAACATAAAAAAACACACAATTGCAGTGTTTCACTACAGAACTTGAAAGATGTCACTTTACTATGACTGGGGTGTTCTTTTGATTATTGGAATTTGTGTATTCCAGGTTAAGTTTGATGCCATGAAGAAACAGGTAGAAGCCCAAGAAATGGAGGTGATGGAAGCACGACTCATGAAAACATCAGAACTCAATGGAGAGTTGGAAGACGACGATGATTCTGGTTTGTTAAGCAACAAACTATTCATGGACTCAAAATCCAAATATGAAGATAACTTTGAGGATTTCTCTTGAATTGAGGGCATTCTTTGGTAGCACAAGCAGTGCTTTTTAACATTTGCTTTAAATTCCCTAATTAATTGTAAGTTTTGACACTAGCAGCAGCTTGACTAAGCCTCCCTAATGGGCATGTCAGATCAGGTCAGGAGCATAATTTACTGAACTGCTCATACTAGCATTATGTGCGCAGTTTGAAAATCTCCCTTACACTAATTGTAGCTGCAGGAATGAGTGGCTTTGTTCGACTGTTTCAGCAGGAGACATGGCAGTTAGACTTGGTCACATCTAGCATAACGCTGTTAAGTATATTTTCCAAGTTTGGGATTTACCGCTAGGAGATTAAGATGTTAGCTCCCAGGCACCCAACTAATGCCTGCTGCTGATTGGTTTCCTCCTGCTGGAAAATAGAGCGCCTGCTGAGAGCATATTGTCCATGAGGCTTTCTCCCTCCTCCCCTTGATTCCACCCCCTTCAACCCACCTCAGCAGACAAGCCATTACAGAGCATATCAGAATTCTTAGATGAATGAGAAAGTAATCGTTGGGATCAGAGCTGGTGGCCCTGCAAGTTGTCATTATGCTATATATATGCTAATGAGAAGCACTGATGGAGGAGCCGGTGTTGGTATGTGAAGGAGAAATGGACAGGCTCTAAAATGATAAGGCTTGGAAATGAACCTGAACCTGAATGTCTGCCTGGCCACTGTTTTAGTTCTGATAGCCTGTGACAGCTCCAGAATTAGGGTCGGCTAAGAACTGTGGAAAGTGCCACTTAGACATGTCCTTCTCTAACTGCCATTGTGGTGTGCTCAGAATTTTTACCTAAGGTTTATTCAAGATTAGAGTTGAAACGCAAAGGCTGCTTTGTAGTTTCCTGCAGAATTTTTTGACCTCATAAGGACAGGATTTGATGAAAGAAGCTTTATTTCCTGAAAGATTATATTATGTCAGTCCTTGAATACGATAACCATCTCAGCCAGTACAGCACACTCTATAATCCACAGCATCCATTTTTTTCTGAGCTTTTGAGCCTCTTCCTGCTAGGCCTGCATGAAAGCCAAGAGACAACCAAATGTCACAAAGACATTTTCTGGTTTGTATGTCTTTCCTTCAGGAGGCGAGTGGCGGATAAAATACAATCGAGCCATTCGGGAAATGGACTTCACCAAAAAGAAACTTCAACAGGAGTTTGATGACAAGCTTGAGACAGAGCAGCAGAGCAAAAGACAAGTTGAGAGAAAGGCAAGATAAAATATGTGAATTTAACTCGGAAAACCTTGTCTATTCTAATATATGACTGCAACACACTTGGAACCTTTAAACTGCATAAATGAAACCGTAATGATATACATTGAGCTGTCAGTAAAATAATAATAAAGATATGTCTGTGTGTGTATGCTGCAGCTGACTGATTTGCAGACAGATAATGAGGATGCACAGCGCTCTATTCAGCAGCTGAAGAAGAAATGCCAGAAGCTGACTGCGGAGCTGCAGGACACCAAGCTTCATCTGGAGGGCTTACAGAACCGCAACCATGATCTGGAGAAGAAACAGAGGAAGTCAGTTTCAACCTTCTCCCTCAACCTACTGTCTCCACGCCCTATCTATTAATTATAAACACAGAGAACTTGCAGCTCTGTTCTCCTGGGATTGCCCAGCTTAGGCCCAATCGCGTAATGCTCAAGTTTTCTGTAATTTGAATAGTTACTGAGATGTTCTGTAATCTGTGGAATTGCATTAGCGGAGAAAATGACTCAGACTTTAAGCACTTGAGAAGCTATCGCTGTGGCAGAATGTGATCTCTCCCCTGTGGCTAATTGAAGATGCTCTGTGGGTGAAATTATTTTCAGCTGCACTTCAGAGGGAAAAACAGGGAATTAAGATGAGCTGTCAGCATGAAACACTTAGCTGTTAAGTTCACTAACGATAAGTGTTTCTGCCTTTAGACAGTTGAAGAAAACATTTTGCAGATTATCACAGGCCAATGCTAAATAAGTAGCAAATAAAAGGGGATAAAAATACAGGCTAAAACAGAGATAGTGCTGCAGATGTCATGTACTGTAAACAAATGTAAATATATCCCTAAGACACATTTTGTATAAGTTGCTTTATAAGGCCTATTTTTTTAATTTTATTCTCAAAAATTATTTTCACCAACGACTTGTAGCAGTTCAAATCTGTATTTGTAGGTAGTTATCCATTATATCAGTGATCATCACCATTCTCTTTAGTAGTGGTTCAGTTTGTATGTGTATCCATGTGTATGTTCCAGATTTGATTTGGAGCAGAATCAGGCTCAGGATGAGGTACAAAGAGAAAAGAGCCAGCGGGAGAAACTGGCTCGAGAGAAAGACATAATGACTGGTGAGATATTTAACCTCCGCCAGCAGCTGCAGGTAAGCTTCTGTTCTCTCTGCTCTCTGTTTGACATACTATAATTGTGCCGGTCCAGATGTGCGGTTTTACTGCATCTATTCCACCTGCAGGACAAGGACACAGAATTGTATGCCACAAATGTGAAGGTGCAGCAGCTGGAGGCAGAGATGCAGGATCTGTCTTGCCAAGAGTCCAAGGATGAGGCCTCACTGGCCAAGGTAAAGAAGCAGCTTCGCGACCTCGAGGCCAAGGTGAAAGACCAAGAAGAGGAGTTGGATGAACAAGCTGGAACCATCCAAATGTTAGAGCAGGTACAGGCTTGTGCAAAAATGAACCTTTTTTCTTTATCTCCCCAAAGTGTAAAACTTAACCGGATTCATTTTAAGATAGTTGCCAGTGTTGTGCATGACTGTGTTAAAATGAGTGTGCTCATGGTCGCCGTTCATAATTTTCGTGACTTCATCCACAGAACCTGCAATGATTTCTGCTCCAGTCACAGGCATTAATACTGTTTATACAACTAATGCAACTACATCAAGACAATTAAGACATATTGAGTCATAGATGTGTATAGAGTGTGTATGTGCTGCGGCGCTTCCTCACCAGATTTTGTCACACAGCTGCTGCTCTCATTTCTTTGTTTCGTTTAGGCATATGGCGTGTTTCTTTCTAGATGTTTTGAAGCTGCATCTTTTCACTTGCTGCTGAAGTTATCCTATGCTAGTGTGATAGTAAATCTTTCTCTGTAGTGTTTGTTACTGGGGCACTGTTGGCTAACAGTCATTCATTGGTATGCCACAAATGACTATATGAAGTAGGCTATGTAATAAAAGCAGGCTTTTTTTTTAATGCAATAGCACAGCATTCTTAACAGATACATGTACAACTCTGCATTCATCTATTCTATTTGTAACCATCAAGATACTAACAATAAAACTGTACTTTAAAAAAAACATGGTTTTATTGAGTACTTGTACTCGATAGCACAATGTACCATTTAAGAAGGATAAATCCAAGGAAATCATTAAAAAAGTGAGGACTGAAAGTGATTTTGTCCGTTTTTGGACTGTGACTTCTGTAAAAGGTTTCAGATGATAAACTGTTAAAATTTTGAGGTTTACTGTTTTGATCTACAAAATGTGAACTTTGTTTCTCTTGAGAAGTGTGAACTTGCCCAGTGCTTGGTGGTTGTTTTGTATTTGTCACACATCATTATATGCATCCTCATTTTGTTCTCAGGCTAAACTGAGGCTTGAGATGGAGATGGAGAGGCAGCGGCAGACCCACTCAAAAGAGACTGAGAGTAAAGATGAAGAGGTGGAGGAAATCAGGCGGTCCTGCAGTAAGAAGGTAGGCGATGCTTATTTTCACTCCTTCATTTTGTCCTAATGAACACGTTCTAATTCAATGCCTCTCTTTCCTGAAATAACAATTAATCAGTCCTGTTCAAGGAGGAACCTGCGAAATGGTTATTTTCACAAATGTGCTCATTGTACAAGTTCATTGTACTTACACTGATAAAATATTTCATGTGTAACACTAATTTGATTTTATGGATTATTTAATGCTAAGATGGGCCATCACTCATTTTCAAATAGTCCACAGAAAATGAAAATGTTTAATTCTCCTACACAATGGTGCAGATCAATAGCAAAATGGATCAAATACAAATGGTGTTTGCATGTGTTCTACATTGAATGCTAAAAAAAGATATGATAAAGCATTTTATATGATGCCTGAGGGGATCTGTTTTTCTGTGTTATGCACGAGCAGCCTTGTCTAACAAGATGGTCGGTGTTGTGTTATGTGTGACTTTGTTTATTACTGGTGACATGTTTGTGCATCTTGACATTCATGTGTCCTGCAGCTGAAACAGATGGAGGTACAGCTGGAGGAGGAGTATGAAGACAAGCAGAAAGTCTTGCGTGAGAGAAGAGAGCTGGAATCTAAACTACTGATTGCGCAGGACCAGGTACTTCCTTCACTCTGCCTTTGTTCTCTGTCACTGCAGTGAAGTGTGCGATTTAGCGAAGGCCACTTCATTTGATTGGAAATAAGATGCTTTTGAGTTTGAGAGGTACTATGCGTCTTGAAGGAGGATAGAAGATCTTTTGTAAGAATAATGACTAAAAAGGTGTGGTTTGTTGTTCAGGTCAGCCAGAGGGATGTGGAGACAGAAAAGAAGTTGAAGAAAGACTTGAAGAGAACCAAAGTCCTTCTGGCTGATGCACAGATTATGTTGGACCACCTGAAGAGCAATGCACCCAGCAAAAGGGAGATCGCCCAGCTAAAAAATCAAGTATGTCTTCCGTTAAAACATTTTGTTGTTGATGATACAGTAGTTTATTAATGTGCAACAACACTTACTGAAACCGAGAGAGGATTTTCAGCTTTGTTTTTTACATATTGTTGGACCAGTGGTTCTTTATCTTTGCCCGCTTACATTTGTCCGTCATCACCTTCTAACCCTTTTCCTTCCTCTTGTGTCTGACAGATGGAAGAATCAGAGTTTACTTGCGCGACAGCAGTTAAAGCTCGAAAGGGCATGGAGATTGAAATAGAGGACTTGCATATCCAAATGGAGGACGTGGTAAAAACTAAGATATCGGTAAGTTTTCAGATCTGTTTACTATGTGTACTGAGGGTACAGTATGATGATGTCGAGTGGAACTAAACAAATTCTGTTCCAATTATTCACTCGAGTGGGCCTGAATGCCAATCCGTGTTGCTTATGTTTCTAACACGTAATGTTTTGGGGTTTTGTTTATCTGTAGTGCTATCAAACAATGTGTACATTATTACACATTAGCCGTTGCTGAAATACACCTAGGCCTTTTTTCATTTCACAATTTTGACAATATAGAAGTTGTTTGCATAAATATTTCTATACTCTTCTTTTAATGAACAAGTGAAAGTAGAATCAACAATGTTTAATTACTTGAGGGCCTGTGCCTATCAAATTTTCTCTCTTCAAAATGCAGCAAGGCTCTCATTATTATTCATGCATCAAATCATGCTCAGATATTAAAATAATAAATGCCCTTTGGCATATGTCTGATTTCACCATTTTGCTCTAATGGATAAATGAGCTTTGTTGAGTGTTGTTTTTTTTTTTTTTTTGTCTTAGTGTGCTCATTAATAGCTGTCTCATGAGAGAACTGCCTGCATTTAGACTCATAGACTGAGGATGTTTGTGTCTCTTGGGATGACACCCAGAGTTGTGTGTGTCTATGTTTTGCTTTTTAATTGCTGCATTTATGGCAAAGGAAGGTCTTTTAAATGTCTGAGATTAGAGTATGTATATTGAAGGCCCATGTATCCCCCCTGAACACAGACGATGAACTCTAAATAGGACATCACCAGTACACTGCTCTCACTGCACTTTTCCATGCATAAATGAGCCAATTGATTATATCCAATTGGTGTCATCCTCCAGCCAGAACCCTGTCCAGATTGTGTTTCATTGCCATTAGATGAGACTCCAGAACTGCCACGGCCTGGCCAGCTAATGACCATTTATCATATTCAATAGCTCATGAATAAATTTTGTCATTCTGTACTGAAGTGGGTGTTTCCTTCCTTCCTTGTTTGTCTCTTAGTTAGAGGAGCAGATCAGCCGTCTGCAGCGAGAGAAGAATGACCTGCAGTCCCGCATGGAGGAGGATCAAGAAGACATGAATGAGCTGATGAAAAAACACAAAGCTGCAGTTGCACAGGTAACTCAACCTGTGGAGCATCCTCAGCTAACTGTTTGAATGCATTGCAAATGTCACTGCACAGAACTACAGTTCTGTGCAGTGACAGTTCTATTCCTTTAGGTTGGAACTCTGGCTTGTAGCCATGGCAAGGAGCTGTGTTTATGAGCCATTACACTTAAAAGTCATTTTATGCACAGATAATTTATGCATACTTGGACAATCACACCTCCTCTGTGTTACACAAACATATCCATACGATAATTCTTTGATAGTTAATTTTGTGTCTGTACGTCTGCTAGTCTGCCAGGGACTTGAGCCAGATAAGTGACCTGCAAGCCCAGCTTGAAGAAGCCACAAAGGAGAAGCAGGAGATCCAAGAAAAGGTACAGTAAAAGGAAGTATTTATAAGCAGTAAAGCAGCCTGCTGGGAACCTGGCTGCTGCTTCAACACTTCTTTCTGATTACACCTCAGCTTTTCAGAGGGTCTCTCTGATTATTGTGACCAAAAATGCTTGGTTTCTGTGGAAGCTGTCTTCTCAAAATTGCAAAGCAATCTACATATAAATTGTAGGAATCAGTGAAAATTTACAGTGAAGGAGGGAAATTGGATCTCTTGCTATTCAGATCTTTCGTCTACAGGAAGGGTAATGTCCATAAACTCAGCTACCCTTCACTGTAGATGAACCATAATCAAAAATAACATGGTTAAAATTCAGGGACTCATTCTAGCTGTTTCAATAATTATCCCATCCTCCTCTCACTCAGTTTTGTTTTATTGTGTTTTATTTTCTTCATTATTTGATTTGTAAGCAAAACATTTGTTAAATGTCAAGATGGAGTGTAAAAATTGCGCGCAGTTGTTGTCAGGTAATGAAGTTTATTTATAGATTGACTGAGCTATAATGATGATAAGTCTTCATAATGGGACACAATATAACAATTTAAACCTTGTTTAATGCATGCTATGATTTTTTTCCTTCAAATAAAAAAACAAAAAAACAAAAACAAAAAAAGGTAAAAATCATCAAGGTGCCATTTTATTCTCACACATGAAAAAGTCCCTCACAGCAGTCGCTCATAGACCAGTCATGTTTTAAATGTCACACTACTGTTTTGTTGGGTCCAGAGGGCCTGTGCTGTCTTTTTATGTGCCTCGTGTTTCAGCCTACACACTGTTCATTCCTTTATTTTTCTATGTTAGATACACATTCAATACCGAGGAAGATCTATATGATAATTTAGCTTTCGTACTGAATTCTTGTAGTATCAATGTACCATAAATGCTTTCCTTGACATTCTGTGCTGCGTAATAATGGGGTCATTTTGAAAATATGCTGCCATAAAAAATTCATCTCATCTCTTCGATTTGTGTTTAATTTTCTGATTTGTGTTATCCTCTGACCCACATTAATATAAGAACTGCTCAGACTGTTGGTCCGTAGCTGAATATTCTTTTCAGCCTCGATGTGCAATGTCAGTCAGAGGATGAAGCCTGCTGACTTTGGTGATCTTCTGACCCTTTTCTTTTCTCCAGCACCACTGGCAGGTCAACATTTTCACTTAGTCAGTGAAATATTTCAATAACCAACAGATGGCTTGGCAGTAATGATTCGGAAATGCACGAGCCACATTTTACTGGCTGAACATCAGCATGTTAACATTGCCATTGTGAGTTTTTTTTAGCACGCTGACACTAGCATATAGGTCAAAGCTATGATGTTTCTATGTAGAAATGCCATGTTGCTGTTTGTGAGGCTGCAAACAGTCTTTCCTTCTTTTGCACCGCATTGAACAGCTGGCTTGAATTCCACTCACTTTTAAAAAATTTTTTATTTGAGTCATATAACTGTTGCAATCTGAAGCTGTTTCCATCAGATTTTTGCCTACTTGTGAGTTGATTGGTTAAATTACTGTGTTTTGTGAGGTGTCAGCTAATGGTTGAGGTTCAGCATAAATGTAGATTCAAATGGTGCAAAGGTTAATGCACCTGATTTAGACCTGTTTTTGTAACAGTGCTTTTATCATGTTTCTCTAATGGAGTGTCATTTGTTCAGAGGATAACCTTTATCATGTTTTGAGTGTCACATATTGATGCAGGGCAGTTTTCTTTGTTGATGCATTTGTTTGCAAAATTAATTTGTTCTGTGTTATTAAAGCTTAATATGGCTTGAATGTGGCAATCTGCTGTGTTTCTTTGAATATGCATTGTTCAAACTCGGGCTCTGAGTTTACTGTACCTCTTTGTTTTGTATGGATACACAGTAGTGCTTTCACAGCAAGAGCATTCTGGGCTCAAACTTGCTGGTCAGCTGGGGCTTTTCTGTGTTTAATTTGCTTGTTCCCCCTTTGCCTGTGTGAGTTTTCTTCCCACTGTTCAAAGACATGTGCAGGTTAATGGGTAATTCTAAACTGGCCGCAGGCGTGTACATACATGGCTGTCTTTCTCCGTGTTAGCCATGTGATGGACTGGTGTCCCAGCCTCTCACCCAATGTTAACTGGGATTAGCTCCAGCCCCCTGCAACTCCACAGGATCAAGCAAGTATAGCTGATGAGTGGATGGATCTACAGTGGAATTAACAAATAGAACCATCTGCTGTAAACAGTGTTTGCCTCAGAGCAACGGAACTGAGCTCTTGCCACTCCCAAACAGTGTGTCATGTCTCTATTTTATTCAAATATACATGTGTCCAAGCTTTTGGGCAACTGTAGGTCTACCCATCAGAATATTTCTGGCTACACTTGAGACACACAGCAAGCTGCAAGGCACAGTTAAAACCTGCTAGGGTAGGCGGTGATCATTATCTAAAGCATCTGACCTTGAAGTGGTTATCTCATTCCCAGTAGGAGGGAAATCTGGCTTCTTTAGTAATATCAAAGGAGAACTCCAAATCCCCCTAGTCTCAGATGCAGAAGTCCCTCATTAGGTGCCATGCTGCCTTTCGGGCCAGTTTTGTTGTGACATATCTTTTTTTTCCTTTTATCAGTCATGAAAAATACAATTTGAATGGAACAAACGTGCTTTGCATTAAGCTTAGGCCTTTCTCAAAGCCTGAAAAATGACCATGACTCGCTGTTACTCAGCCCTAACCACACACTCTGTTTTTTGACCATTTGAGGTAGTTTGTGGGCTCATTATTCAGACTAAATACACATTACGTTTACCAAGATTAATTAAATTAATGCAAAGTGGGTGAAAGTGTTAATCTCAGTTTAGTTTTTATGCATGCACATGACACGAGCACATTCTCCTTTTGTTTTTAAAACTCAACGTGAGAGAGGAAGTGGAAAGCAGAGGTTAAGAAAGAAGTTTGGTGTGAGCATTGCTCCTTAGTGGCTGAACATTGTGCTTATATCTATGTATATGTTTTATCTTCCTCCAGCTACATTCGCTACAGAGCCAGTTAGAGTTCCAAGAACAGTCCATGGTGGAGAAGTCGCTTGTGAGCCGTCAGGAGGCCAAGATCCGTGAGCTGGAAACCAAGCTGGAGTATGAAAAGACACAGATCAAACGCCTGGAGGTGGGATGGAGCTGCTAGTTTCTGCTGGCTATTCCTCAATGGATTGTATTTCTTAAACATATTTTGATTTACAACAAGTAACAGGTTGAAAAAATATGTATTATATATACATTATTGAATATCTGTTACGGCTTAAATCTCTGGGATATTTCAATATATTATGGTATAATAGCATATTATAGTGATATAAAATAATGATGTCCGCAAGTATTAAATGATTAACATTAGGCAAAGACAGTGGTTTTGCTTAAGATGTGTTTATATGTCCATACTGTATGAGACGACAGACCATTTGGCAAATAATTGAACATATAAATTAATTAATTTCCATGAAGATATCTGTAATTGAGTTCTATGTTGTAAAATAATATTTTATTCCCAGTATTACTCCTTTTAAGTCAATTTATGTTTTATCTTTTTTGTAGCTAACTGTATAGTTTCTTTTTACAGATTACAGCTAAATTTTGAATTGACATAACTAGTTCAAGATATTTTCAAACTCCAGATGTCCACATTGGACTTTTTAGATTTATTTCTTTCCTTGTCCTACTGACATTGTACACATCTTCCGGATATATTCTAGTTAAGATTATGTTGTACATATTATTAATCTTAAATTCTGTCTGTTCAGAATTTAAAGGGGGCATATTGTGCCCTTTTTTTCACAAGCTGACGCACTTAACAGAGGTCTTAATGAAATCTTTGTGACATGCTTTGGTTGAAATACACAGACACTCTGGGAGCTCCTTTTTCTTCCAGTGGATCATTTTAGGGGCGTGGTATGACCCATGACTCCACTCAAACCTTCTCTTATTCTTGGAAGATCTGTAGTATTTAATAACCCTAGAGCATGTTATTACAGCACGAGAGAGCATACAGTTAATGGCCTGGGAGTTCAAACCACAGGCCAAACTAATAGAAGAATACTTGACTGGCAATTCTATCTTCAGATTATTGCATTTCTCTCATCTGCAGCTGGACCATGAACAGTTGGTCGGCTACAGGTCCCTCCTTTGCCACAATCTTGTTCTGAGTCATGTGCTGAACAGGCACAAGTCATTAAAACAGCACTGCAGAACATAACAGCTGCTAGCCGGTGAATAACACTATTGAGAACTCAGTTTTTATATTTATATATATATATATATATATATATATATATATATATATATATATATATATGTATATATATATAAACTTTCCTGAGTGTTTTAAGTTTTTATCTGCCAACAACTGTTGACACTTGTTTTTGCGATGATAGTTACTGATGCCAAACTAATGTTGCATCTAGAGACAAACATCCAATCTATTAGAAAAATTAAAGTGTCAGTTTGAAGTCAGATTTCCTTGATAGGATATAAAACATTAATTAAGCACTGATAAAACATTAGCTCTTTTATTTCTTATGTAAAGTGAACTATATAATTAATGATGATTTGAGGAGATTTGCAAAACAAAGAGCCAGAGCACAGGAGATTAAACCTTCCACTTATGAGGTACAACAAATGGAATGTCATCTGAAGATGAATTTCAGCAGAAATATAGAATGAGGAGGCTGGATACTCTTGTAGTGAAGTAACTTTACCCTGCAATTCTGAAGGCTCACTGACTGACTCATTTTCAGATACACGGGGTCCAAATCAAAATGTCAGGGTTATGTTTTTTGAGTTTTTGAGTTTTAGTGACTTTAGACATCCAACTATATGCAGTCAAGCACAGAAAAAAGTGATTTTCTTTTCTTTTCTACAGTATGAACCCTTTACAACCCAGGCATGGCAGGATCTCTAAGTGAGAAATATAGCAAAACATGTCTGTCATTGGCGTTTCTTACTATTTCATCCACAACAACAAACACCATTGACTCTTCTATTATCAACACTGTTGAAATATTTTTAAAGCCAAATGATACAGTAGATTACAAGATCTGAAACTTGCATTTTGGCTTGTTTGAAATGATATTTTTTTAATATATTGAAGTGAAAAAAAAAATCAGACTAGTGAATATGATAATGACTTGTCAAAACACTGTTATTGATATCTTTTATGCTAATTCTGCATAGTTAAACTTAGCTGATAAATGTTAAAGCTGTTTGTGATACAGCAAATCCAACCAGTTCCCATAAACTGTTCCCCAGAGCCTGGTGGGTCGTCTGAAGGAGAATCTTGAAAAGATGACAGAGGAGAGAAACCAACGTATCACTGCAGAAAACAGGGAGAAGGACCAGAGTAAGCGCATGCAGAGGCAGATAAGGGACATGAAAGAAGAGATGGCAGAGCTGTCCAAGAAAGAGGGTGAAGCAAGCCGAAAAAAGCACGAGCTGGTAAGGCCTTGGTTGCTTGGTGACCTGACAGGATTCAATAGTGTTTACATCGGCTGATGTAACCATGCTTCTGTGGTGCAATCCATTCAACAGGAAATGGACATTGAGAGCTTAGAGGCAGCAAATCAGAGCTTACAAGTGGACCTTAAGCTGGCCTTCAAGAGGATAGGAGACCTGCAAGCTGCAATTGAGGATGAGATGGAGAGTGATGACAATGAGGACCTAATCAACAGGTACAGTACAGCTTTAATACGCTGCCGTGCAAAAGAAGTTAAATCAACCTTTTTTCACAGCAGATTATCAAGAGTTACACAAGCGTGTTAATAACTGTGTTCTGCATTCCTGCTGTTGTGCACATAAGTTCACAGTCACAGTTTACTGCAGATGTTAAAGGAACTCAGCTTTCATTAATGTTATTAATTCCACCTGTGCTCTTCATGCTGTGACAAGCCAAATAATCTCCTGTAAAATGGGTCTATTGCCTTTGCTTCAGTAGATCTGTATTCTTGGTACACACTACAGTGTAGCTAGAGGTCTGGAATAATACAAGACCTGCTGGTTTTATGAGGTTGTCAATCACATGTATCTTTTGATTCTCCCACATTTCCCTACATATATTCCCAAGCTCTTTTATACTCTGAGTCATACTTCACTCTGTCTACTCCCCAAGTACTTTTCAAATGGTTTAATTCAGCTCCCTGCCTCTGATCTTTTGTCTCTTTGCTGGTTTTCCCTGTTTGATTACCACCTCCCTCTTTGCAGTGGGGTTGAGGGTTATGCTAGCTTTGAGCCTGTGGAGGTAAACCCCGACTGCAATGAAAGGGACTAAAAAGGAAGGCATTACACACCCTATCTCTGTTTGAGCAGGCATGAGTTGATTTAGTATTTTACAGAACAATGGGTAGTTATTTTATGTTTGTGTGTAAGTGTAAAATGTTTTATTTTGGATTTATCTCATTTTGTCCTGCTTTTGCACTATTACTTGTTTATCTCACCTTCTCTGTTTCTCTTTCTCCTCTTATTCCCTTTTTGGTTTCTTTCTCACTTCTGGCAGTTTGCAAGACATGGTGACAAAATATCAGAAAAGAAAGAACAAAACGTGAGAATGGAAAATGCACCCTTTGTTTTTCTGTCCTTGTGGATGTTTTCACTTTTTTTCACACCCATTTCAACCACGAGGGAAAATAATGCAGTATTCCTTATCCTTTCACGTTCTGTTTTCCCCAATAGCACTGCAAGGAGAAGTAATTTCAAATAGAATGAGAAGCGGTGTCTGTGTTATACATCCCTGATAAAAGCTGTGTTTAAAGGATGGCCCTGTGTTTCATTCCGTTTCATTTCATTTTGAGCCAAGTGTCTCAATGTGTATGCAGTCTGCCTCATTTGAGATTTTAACACTTATTTGTTTGATGTAAGTTAAAATCTAAACAAGGGCACACAAAAAAAATTCTACCTCAATTTCCAATGTCACGATAATTCACCTTTAAATCAGTCTCACTGCTTTGACAACATGAGCCAGATGAAGAACAGGGAAGTGTGAGGATACTGCATTATTGTCTCTGTTAATATTAAACACCATCATCTGTTAGGTTTGAAGCTTCATCGCATGCCATCATATGTTTGTTTAGATCAAAGGATTAACTTTTGCACTGAGCCTTAATAACTCTTCTCCACTCATGTACAATTATGTCCAAAGCACATGCAAAATTTCCCTTTCAGTGTGGTTAACGCATCAAACATTATCACACTGGGATGCCTCCATGTGAATTCATAAATGTTATGTTTGATTTAAGGTACACAGATTTTATTCACTGAAATTTTAAAGCACTTTGAATGGCATTAAAGTATGGAGCCTATTCACACAAACAGTTTATCACAACACTTATTTTTCATTACAGAGGGTGTATGCAGTATAAATGTTATTTGTTTTCTCTGTGAAATCCATACATATATACTTTGTTCTGTGCATTTTTAATCAGAAGTAATATTGTGGCCGTTGCACAAATTTAGTGATTAGAGTGACTTACTGTACATGAGCTCTAGAAGACCTTAAACACAGTTGGGCAAGTAATGCTTGCAACTGTAGTATGATGAGCACACGGGGCTATGACTATGGCCGCACAGTTGGAAAGTGGTGCAAAACCATGATGTTGTAGTACAGTTTAAATTTTTAACTACAAGCTCATCTGTTTTCCATGCATGCAAATACTCTACTAATCCAAAATCATTTCCTTGTGCTGTGAAAACATTTAACTTGCAAATAAAAACATCACCTTGTCTTGCTTTTAAAAAGCTTCAGTGTCTGGTTGTGCATGTTAAATATGATCTTTGGACTGACTTAATACCCTTCTCTTTCAGTTTATATACATCAACAGGATGTGTTACATTTATTTGTGGCATCTTAAATGATTTAAATTTTCATATTAAAGTGGTCTGAAGCAAATACTGTATAATTTGCTTTAAACACCTATTTCTTCTTTCATCATGCTCTTTATCTTTTTGGTTTTTTTTGCTGGCACATTTTCATCAGAGAACCCATGTGTGGCAGTTTTCTCCATTTCTTTTCGTGCAACTCAAACAAAAAAAGAAAGCAAGGATTTGCTGTGTTTACTTAACATTTTCCCTCCTTCAACATCATTGCATTAGCAGCATGGATGAACAGTAATGGAGGAGGTGATTTTTCTTCTAATTACGAAGTGGAATTTCCACATGATTTTCAGTGCTGTTAAATATTTTTGTGTTCACTGCTTCAAAACGGGTTACGAAAGCGGGCAGGATTTTTGTTATTAATATTGTAAGGCAAATAATTTAATCTAAATGAATGTTCCTCAGACTGGTTTTCCCCCACAGATTGCAGCGCGATACATTACTGACTAGAAAGGTTGCATTTTTTCCCAGCTTCAGCATAAGGTGATGATTATATTTGACAGTAAGGGTAATTTCATCTTCAAGCGAGATGCTCATATTGTTTACTAAAATTAGTTCATGTTAAATGGATAACTTAGAACTCTGCTTTTATTATTCTTATGGTTTTGGTGTTAAACCAATAGAACCAAGCCATATGAGATTTGATGCTGAAAGTAAGCATTTGTGACAAAGATTTACAACCAGTGCAGACCAATTGTCAGAAGCGATTAATGTTCACTTCTAAAGTCCTGAGGCTTGTTTGTATCTATGAGCCTCTGGACTGGTTAGCTAGTAGTGTGGGGCCAAGGACAAATCGTTTGTGACACCATTTTTACAGCACTCAATTGCAAGCCACCTTTCATTTTGCTTGCTTGTATGTGTTACAGAGAGGTGGGAGAAGGAGATGAGTTTGGGATGTGCTAGTTTTAGTGTTTTAATATATCGCATTAAAAAGCCACAACATCACAAAGCTGACAAATAGGCATGTGTAATCAACTCGCCAGTATTAATGAGCCCATTATTTTGTTTTTGGTGGGCTTTTAGCAGCTGTTGTTAGCGTGCAGTAGTAAAGAAAGGGAGTGGGAAAATAAAGGGAACTTTAACTCATGGACACTTTTTGTTCCGTGCTTCATAAAGCACCTCTTAAAGTCTGAAATGATCAACATTTTAAGAAGAAAATACTTTAACCTGGCCATTAAGATTTCCTTAAATTTTCATGACCTTTACATCAGAAAGGAACCCTGAGTTACAATATTAATGCTCTTAGAAAGCTTGAATACCATTTACTCAGAGACTCCAATGCCCTTTCCTCCCTGTGCTCACTCCCTCACAATGCTCAAATATCATAGCTCTAAAATCATCTTTCTTATTGCTTTTAGGCTGCCTGTCAAAGAAAAAAAAAAAGCAGGGAAGGAACATGCTTTGTTGTCTGAGGAAAAATGACTGAAAAATGACTATGAGTCATACAGCTTTGGGACAAAGGAAGGAGCTACTGTTAAATGCTGTTCAGTGTGAGATCTTATGTACATTAATGCCCGTATGGTATGTGGACGAAGAATAGGGCCCAGCAGCCTGCCTGTCATTTCACACCTCTTGGAGTATTGTGTTTGCACCTTTCAAGCATTTTGTAATGTGTTCCAGGGAATCGGATAGATAAGCTTGTCCACAAAGACAGATCTGTGAAGTGCATCGCTGTTTCTCATTTTTAATGTTTGTCAGCTTTGTGTAGACAATCCAGTGAAATATATCAACAGTTCAGTGATATACAAGGCTAATATTTTAGATTGATGAAACATGGCTCTATGAAAGTTACTGTGGGGCTATAAATAATAGCGTAGCAACCCATTAATCAAGGAGAGCTGAAAATTGGAGATGCTTTACAACAGCCCTGTCATAACTAATTTGAATATACAGTCTGTTGTATTGAAGCTAAGAGCTAAATCATGCAATATGGTATTATCTCTGACAGACCTTAGCACAGTTTCAAACATATTTCAGGCCTTCAGAACATATTGGTCTCTGTGCAATGTGCAAATGTATTCTCGCACATTATGCAGCCAACGGAGGCAGCACATCCAACACTGAGGTTAGAAGCAATGTTGTCCTCCGACAACAAAACAACAAAATATATTTGTCCTAGTGTGTTTTGACCTTGATGACAATTATTGACTTAGAGGTTATGCCACTCTGCTCTCCTCTTCCTGCCATGTTAACCTTCTTGGACAATGGTATGCATAATTCATAATTTTCACCACAGGTCTGAATGAATGAATGAGGATTGATCTTATCCAGGTGGGATCTGCTGAGCTTTTTCATCATGATCTATTGGTCTGTGTATATTGATTGCTATGTCAGGCATAAGGTCTGTGGGGCTGCCTCATGGCTCCTCTCCAATACCAATCACTGAGGGCAGGTGACATGGCGCACAGCTTAGAACCAACAAAACAAGTTAATTATATCCCCAACAGTTTCAGCTGCAATCTGCATTTTTAGTGTATTTGTGTGTAGAAGAGAAAAGGTGTATGTGTGTTTGTGTGTGTGTGTGTGTGTGTGTGTGTAGTATTGTGTAGTAACGTGTAGTAACGTGTAGTAACGTGTAGTAATGTGTAGTAACGTGTAGTAATGTGTAG
>JAOXYM010000016.1:5815316-5830248 GCA_028567055.1 Leptatherina wallacei | reverse complement strand
CCCTCTGTGTGTGTGTGTGTGTGTGTGTGTGTGTGTGGGGGGGGGGTTGTTGAGTTTGTTGAAATGATGGAATCATAGCTGTTTCCTAACTCTAGCCTTTCTGATTTGCCTTGCGTCATCACAGTAAGCCTGTTATTATAAGAGAATGAGTCCAACTGTTAAACTGCTCAAATAATATAATGAAATGTGAAAACTATTATCATACATGCATTTTCACGTAACATTTCCTAAACTGTTATTTTTCTTCAATTGACTGAATTGACACAAAAGCCAGATTTAGCCAGTTTATTTTAACAGTAACCTGCAGCAATGTGAGGATTCAGGCACATTTCTGAACCTTTTTATCGTAGTGACAGAGTTCTGCACTCAAAGATAAAAATGAGATGGTAGGATGAATACTTTTGATGCTCTTTGCAAACTCCAGCTGGTTTATTTTCTTCACAGTGGGGAGGAGACGGATACAGATTCGGAGGTGGATGACCGTGTGGATGGGGTCAAGTCTTGGCTCTCAAAGAACAAAGGCAGCAAGACCCTGTCAGATGATGGTAGTCTGAAGAGCACCAGGTTCGTGCACATGGTCCCTTTTGCAGCATGTCTGATAACCGGAAGGATAAAACTACCCATATTCCCAACCTTGAAAAGGCCCACGATTACCTGGGGCAGTGGTACAACAGACGGATGGGTGTCTTATGTGATTAGGTGTCATCTTTCTCTCCCAGTAATCCGTCTAATGACAGGAGGCGGTATGGGAAAGCGGGTGCTGTAAAATTTATTGATGTGGCCTGTGGCCAGTTGGCTCGCCTGCTAAATGACACCACTGCCACCGTTAGATAGATCCCTCCACTAGTTGATTGCCTCACTTTCAGCAGCGTACTCAGTGCATTACAGCAATAGTTAGAGGTACTGTATATGTTTCCTGTCTTATGGCTGGTCCCAAGGACAAAATGAAAATGACAGATATATTCTAAAACACTGACATCACAGTGTGTCAAGGTGCCAAAATGGAAAATCTCAGCCACCACATATCATCTGACAATGTTTCACTGAGCCAAAGATTACAACTTATCCTTTAAGTATGCAATTTTTCTGCTCATGTTCTGTTGGCTATCTAAGTTGTCATTTTTATTACATAACCTTTTAGATATTCCGCAAATGCAGATGCCAAGGAGATGAAGGAAGGTAAGGAGAAGATGAGTGACGGCAGTAAAGATGGGAAGGAGATAGAGCAGAGCAGATCAGTGTCTGTCATGAGTTCCCTGAGCTACAGGAAACGCTCCAACCTAAAGGACTCCATTGGGGGTACAGGGGATGAGAGCTCACTGTTTAATACTCTCAAAGAACAATCTGACACACCAGACCATGCTGCTATTCGCAAAGCCAAGTCAAAGTCTGGGGATCTCCAGGAAGACAGGAGAAAGAGTCAGGCAGAGGAGGATATAGATGACAAAGGCTCCGTCATCTCTCTGGCCTATTCTGAAGCCACCAGCAGAGCGAGGAAGGGCTTAGAGTCTCGCTGGACTTCCCGCAGTAGCCCTGAATTTGATAAGGAATCCATGGTGTCCTCCGTGGCTCCCAGCAGGATGTCCACCAGGAGGGGCATGTTGGATATGGATGATGACAACATGTCCACTATCAGCAGTGTAAGCCGTTCCAGCCCTCGTTCACTGCGTCGCAGCACCTCTTGGAAAGATGACAGACGCAGCAGCTCTCGTTTGTCTCTTGCCCGCAGCTGTGGTCTCAGTGAATTTGGTTTACATGTCAATGATGATGATGATGGCCAGAGTATGGCCTTTGGAGAAGGTAGAACCTCACCATACAGTCCCCGCTCCATCAGTCGCAGCTTCTCTAATCCGCCTCAACCACGCTCAACAGACGGCAATCAGTCTGAGATGTCTGATATTAAACTGGTCACACACAGAAACTACTTGGACCCGGACTTGGAGGCTGCAATAAATGAGGTACTAAGTTTTAAGCCCATTAAGTTTAAGCGTAGCAAACTCGACGAGTCTAGTGGTGCGGAAGACGATGACAAGAAGGGCCCAGGAAGCGAAGACAGTCGTAAGAAGGGAGAAGATGAGGAGTTGGCTTGCAGCACATCAAGCCTGCTTCGTTCTTCAAGCTCTGCTCGGGATTACCTTAATCGGCATTCCAGCACCTCCCGCAGTCGGAAGGATAAAAAAGGCAAGTTCTCGTCATCAGATTCCTCCTCTTCCTCCTCCTCATCCTCCTCCTCAGACGGTCGTCACAGCAGAAAGAGTGCAAAGGGGAAGAAGGACAAAAAGTCCAAGAAAAAGTCTAAGAAGAAACAAAGCGAGTCAGAAGATTCCTCTTCGTCGTCAGAGTCATCAGAGTCTTCCTCTTCTGACTCGACCATCTCCTATCGAAGTTCCAGCAGTGTTAAAAAGGGCCCAAAACAAGCAAATGATGAAGAAAAAAAAGAGCTTGCAGGGCATGGAAAGTCTAGCAAGAAAGATACAAAGAAGAATAAAAAGAAGATGGATAGCGTGGTGATGAAGTACCTCTACAGGCCTGACGATGAGTAATACCAACAAAAAATAAGGTGACGCATGGTGTGATTAAAAACCCTGGAGCCTGACACAAATAAAAGAGAATGAAGGATGTTTTGCTTAATATACTAACCTTGTTTGGTATATGTGGAGATTTTGTGTTTATTTCTGACTATGAACCCTTGTCGCCACACAAGTTATTTATTTTTTTTTAGCAAAAGTCACACTGGCTAATTTGAGCATGCTGCTGTATTTAGCTAGGCTGTTTTGGAAAAAGTTTCTTTCCTAGATTGCCTTAAGTTTGAGGGGTATCCCTGCATGTAGGTAATACAATATTGTAAACACAGTTCTATGTCTCGGAAGAAATAATCGTGTGAATCTGTGCTTGCAGATGACAAATCTTTTGGAGTACTTCAACATAAAGCAATGACCAATAATGTCCTGAGTCTGTCATGGCTCTTCCACAATGTGCTCACAATGAGGTGCTACTGTCTGCTATAGGAAAGAAAGTAAAGTTCCAAAAGTGAGCAGAATAAAGTCTAGTTGGACTGAACCATGCACTGGGATGTTAAACAGTCTACAAGAAGAGAGACAACAAGAAGTTAACTGGAGTATACAAACAAGCAACTGATTAAGGCTCTCATTAAAGTTTGAGAAAAAGCAGAAGCAAATCTGCGTTCTGTGTTTGTCATAGTATAATTATTAACCACCCAGCCAAACAAATGATTAACACAGTCACCAAGTATATGAAATGATGTTTCAAAATCATAATAAAATGAGCAATGCTATCTGCACTGACTTGTTGGGGTGTGCCCGCTGAAGACTGGTGCACAGATGTCAGATCAGTTCAAATGAACTGCACAAAGGGGTTTTAATCAAAGCAAACTGCTTGGGTTTGAAATCATGAAAGCATGCTGTGGATATTAAATATTACCATCGCCTTGCAGTTGTGGGCTAAGCCATCAACATTTTTGAAATATGCAACTTGCATTCTTGTGACAGCTATGTCCTGCTGCGGAGTCAGCTGAGATATTAGTGAGCATGCCACTGGAGAGGGCTCTTCAAAATATTAATTTGTGATGTGCAACTCCAGTATGTGAACATACACATCCCGAACAACAGGGGCACGAGTCAACATAGCCCTTAATTACAAAGAACCTAAATTTGATTCTCTGAGCTTGGCTGTTGCTGCCTGTGGTGGTGCCACATTTGAGCTTTACTTTTTACTGAATAAATTTCTTCTCCATCTCAGTATTCCTCAGCAGTTTGAGCAAGCATCCTGAGTTCTGCAAATTCCAGCATCCCAAGAAAATGCATTTCTTTAATGTAGGCTGAACAGTTAGCTAGCTAGTACTATTTAAATTTAAATAGTACAAGTACTAGTTAAATTACTAGTTAAACTTTTACAATTTCCCTTGGGATCAATAAAGTATTTATTTATCTATCTATCTAGTTGTCTGATACACAGCTAGATGTTATGATTGACCAGTTCAAAACCAATAGGTAATTGTCATTAAAATATTGTTATAGGTTATTGTTATGATCACTTAATCTATTTTATTTGGGCTCAATTGCATCATGGAGTTTTCATCTTACACCCCTCTAAAAATCTTGAACAGAAAAATGCTGAAAATCAATTCAACAGCCCAACTCCACAATTCTGTACAACACAGTGGTGTCTTTTAACACATTTTAAGCAGTTATTGTCTTTACACGTGTAGCATGTTTTAATTAGGGCTGCACAATATCAAAATGTAAAATAGCGATTTCACAAAATATTGTTTGGACTGCTCTAAAAGGTAGGCTACATACATTTTATCTATGAGAGTCGCATTCCGTTTAGGAAGTTCTACTTGTGTGCATGTTTGGCAACTAACCAGCATGCAGTTGTAGATTTCGAATGCAGCCAAAGCTTCCGTGGAAATATCTGCATTAGCTTCTTTTGGACTTTTTAAAGTGCTTGACTGAGCCATCAGATTAAACAGTGTATGACTGTGGCAGGGGCATAAGACAGATCTTGTAACACTGACACAAACCAAGCAGATGCAATGCCATCCCTATGTGTGATTTTGTATTTCATGCCAGCATATCTCCAAAACAAATCTTGCTGTTACTCTCTAGGACTTCGCATTATAAATACTGACAGTCCTTGTGACAAAATTCCCACCCCTTTGGCATAGTGACCATATGCTAATCCAGCTACATTGGCAGTTCTCACATAGTGTCACAAAAGAACAGAAACATTTTTTTTGCAGTACATTGTAATTATAGTCTGTATTATAGACACAGACTGCACTTCAGTTCTATTTCTAAAGGCAGCTGTAAAAAACTGCTGCTACTATTCTTGCTTTGCAATGATGGAATGCACCTCTGCAAATGTGAACTTCTCTCAATGTTATTTTGATGCTGTTGTAAGTGCACGTTAAGAGAAAAATGTTAGGCTGTGACTTCTCCTCTAGCATAAACAGTAGCTGGCAATGAGGCAGACAAAATTGCACCAATTTTTCTTTTTACTTGAGGTGTGACATGCCTGTTGAAAGTATTTGATGTGGACGCTTTGCGTTATAATTAAAGTGCCAAAATTAGCTCCAAGCTTCTAAAACCATCTATTTTTAAAGTAATTTTCCTGACAGTTTGGATGTATCTTGTGATTGTATAGCTTTAAAATTGCTGTTTGGACATTATTGTCCTTGAATCTGAATAAGCCTGTCATTTACAAGTGCTGGCTTCTGCTGCATTAAGGCTGGTTGACTATACAGATGTGCTCTTGGTAACAAAATTAGTTTTTCATTATGGTATGTCACATTCACACGACAACTGCCAAACCTGAAAACTGTCAACACTTGTGACAGGAATGCTTATTTTGCCCTGCCAATTTATGTCACATATTGATCTATTAGAAGTTAACATATGGCATATATTAAGCTTATTCACCTAAAAATACACACTGTAAGCTTCATATTGTGAATGAATCTAAATCATATTGCACCGTTTGGGTGGTCGTTACAACCATTTTTCTCTTGCTGTCCAAGTGTGTATCAAATAGCCTTGCCTATGGCAGTCTTATTGAAATCTTTACAGCAAATTAAACTTTATTTATGATATTGCAATGCTTATTTATTATACCATGAGTTGTCATGACAGCATAGCGTGAACAAGCCCAAATGACAACCTTTTGACGAGCGTGGCAGGTTCTATACAAAAGACTGGATTCCTTTCAGCCTTCTTGGAAGTCATTTAGCAGATCAGCGCTGAATTATTTTTACATTTCCTTCACTAATTGCACATGCCACTTACTATTGTTTGAACTGTTTGGCACAGTCATGGTACTCATGCATGGGAAGACAAATTGCCTTCCGATTTGTGACACTGACCAACATTTACAGAGCTTGATTTTAAAAGACGACATTAATAGAATTGTATTGATTTTTGTGGGTTAACCCTGGTAGCACTTTTTCACCTGGTACTATGGAGCAAGAATATTTGTGGTGTTTTTTCCCCCTCATACTAATCAAACATCAAGATTAAGAACCATTTAAAAAATAATGTGCACAAACATAATGCACACTTAAGGGAATGTGGTATTTACTGAAGTAAATAACATGTTTCTTTAGACACTGTTTGTTGTTATATTTTTATGACCTTCTCTCTTTTCTCTGTATGTTGCCAAGTGATGAAATAATGGTGTGTCTGTGTTTGTGTTGACCTCTATAGCCCTCCTGCTTACCGGAGACACCTGAGTCTTGGCAGATCTGATGAAGAGGATGAGGTGGACAGAGACTCCAGCAGGCAGTCTCTGAGGCAGAGTAACAACGAAGGTTTATTGACCGAGAGCTCGTCGTAACCCCACAGTCAGGCAACCTTGTTCTTTCAGTGACACCAATCACACAGGGGAGACACATTCTTTCTCCCTTTACTGTATTACCACTTTCTATCCAGCAAGGACAGGAGAAAGGCACATAAAGAACAGTTTTCAAATAATTTCGCCTGGACTTTTCATCATGGTGCATCAGCATGATGTGCTTTTTGCTCCTATGCTATGCTCGGCTTTTTCAGTTTCAGTTGACACAACATATTGAGTCAGTCATACATAACAGCAGAGTTAAGCACAATCAGAAGAACTTTCTGCTGCTGCTTTGTAAGAGCTTCTATTCAGGCAAATTTAAGCACTTCTCTGCACTCTCCTCTGACTATACACATAGCTCTGCCGGGAGGATTTAGATAATCCTGCTCATGGCTGGACTTCTTCAAGAAGGTCTGACCAACTATTAGAATTATTCTTATCTCCTCTCCATTCATGTGGACTAGCACAGTGGGAGAAATTAACCCATTTTTAATGAACTATCTGGCTGTAAGTTTACATGTGGCTCTTGTTCAGAGTTGAGATATCTATTATTTGAACAAAGCAGTGTAAATGAGAGTAAAAAGATTGTTGAAAATAAATTTATATTTGAATAAAGTTGTTAATGCACCTGAATTGCTGGGAAACAGATTTAAATTTTGATTGTAAAATGTATCAGAAGATGTCCAATATTGTATCTGGTATCAAATGCTTTACATGCTATTCAAATGATAATATTTTCTAATGCTATTAGGAGTTATATTATGTTAAGATAAAGTTTGTGACATATTTCTGTTTTATCCTTATTGTTAAGTGGAGTGCATGCTGGTTTGGCTCCTATGGGATAATTTATGAAGTTTAAAGGGAATTAATTTATCTGCTGTTATATGCCTAGGAGCTTTTCTCATAGCTTATTAGATCTTGCAGATACTATAATGCAGAAATTAAAACTGTATTTCTAAGAGGCTTTAATTGAGATTTTCATCAATGTATATGACATATTACAGCTGCTTTGAATATTGTATCCTGCAGAGTAATATTCCAGATTTAGGGTATGCAGTATTTTAAATTTAATTGGTTCCAGCAGTATAGCACTAATCCTTTTCAGTGCATTATGTTATTAAGGTGCCAAATATCACCATGTGGAAGTCATGTGTTAAATAAAAAACTGAATGTTTGCAAGTGATCAGAATTGAAGATTCAGACTTTTAGAGCAGTCTTCCCAATTGTATCCTGTTATACAGCCATCAACCACTACATTAAAACCACTGGCAAGTGAAATGAGCATTAATAATGCCGTTACTATGCAATAATCTGTTGAGAAACCTGGCATCCGTGCTTCCTGGCTTTCATGTGGATGCTTCTATGACAACTACCACCTGGCAACAGTGTTTCCTGAGCTTAGCGACCTCTTAGCAGGACGACGCACCCCAGCTTTCGACAAAACTTCCACAGGAACGGCTGGAGCACAGCAAGAATGTTGAACTGGCCTTCAACATCCCAACTCTCTTAATCTGACTGAGCATCTGGGGGATGCACAGAAACAAGCCATATCTACAGGGACCTCATGTTGGAACCCAAAGGAGCACCCCCAATATACCCCCATGCCAGGTCAGAACTGTGGTGCACCATGTTTAATGTAGTAGCTTCTTGGGGGAGCGTCAAGCAGAGATATCCAAGAGGATTCAGACACTAATTGATTGACTTTTCTACTGTAAGTCATCATTTATAATGCATTTTCAAAAATTTTGCTTAGAAGGATTTGTCATAATATAAAAAACTTTTGTTCAGTTGCTGTACGCTTTGAGAGCATGTTCCTTATTTGACCCATTTTTATATTCGCTCAAATGACCTTTTTGAAATTTGCTTAAAAAAATATTTGTATAATGCAATGCTATCATTTTGGTAAGAAGAGGGCACTTACTAACATGACGTTGTCAAGACAAATATGTAACTTACTGGATAAGATAAGTGTGATATTTAAACACATGTACAATATATGTCTTATTTTCACACATGCAAAGTGTAAATCAGTGTCTGGCTTTTACTGTTTGCACATCGGAAAAGGATAATCAGAACTTGTCTTATTTTCTCTTTTTTTTTTTCTTTGCTTCTGATATTGATATTAATCTGGAAACCAATAAACTTTGATGTCAGTGATTAAGAATAAAATTGTTAGATGAAATATATATTTTAAGTTCTACCGCCACAAATTTGGGAGTTTCTAACATTACACAAAATGTTTGTGCAAAAGTTTGTAAACATTTTCACAACTATTTAAAAGGCTTGTGTGTTTTCAGTATTGAACAGATTGCCACTTGTTATAGGAGTGATTTTTGAGGGATTTTTGCTAAATAAATTCAGCTGTTTACAGAATCCATGTTGGCTTGCTGTATTTGTGCAGAGGTATAATTTAGATGCATCTTTGTCTTGGGAAAACAACAGGAGAAAATAGGCCAGAAAGGGGGCAAAATAGCTTTGGCAGAACAAGTTACTGATGTGTTTGATTAATTTTAGCTCATCTACCCTAGAGAAACGCCTCATCATACCCATCTAGTTCTCCCAGGAGATCCCAGTAGAAACATGCAATTCATGGAAATGATTAATTCTGAGTAGATGAAAAGGCAGACAGCGCTGCTTGCACTACCTTGCGAGATTTGGCTTGTTAATATGACTGCTGCACAGCTACACAGTTCAAAACCACGCTTAGGGCAAATTCAGGAAGATCAAAAACTGAGTGCATGATGTGTCTTCCTCCCCACATCAATCTCTTTTTTACATAGGTGAAGCTTACCTAGATTCAAAGGGATTGATGGTTTTAGATTACCACCTAGGCTGACATTCACATGCGCGCACACACAGTGTGTTTTGCTGTAAAGAATCCTCTATTTATCCAACCAATCTGTAATCCTCATACACAACCTGTTCTCATGCTTTGCTCTGTGCTGGGGAGCTTTTTTCTGTGATTTTTACCTCACTTGCGTGCACCCTCTGGATGGCTGCATGTTGCTGCTTATAGGCTTTCCATTGAGTGACAGATTAAATTCTGCTCCCGATTTTACTTATTTTGGCTCTAACGCTGTTTCACAAGCCACTGGAGCAGGAAGTCATTAGCTCAACAAAGCCAAGCAAGTCTGTGTTTACGGTGCCACCCTGCCTGTTATTTAAACAGAGCAGAATGGCCCCAGAAATTTGCTGCTCTGGAAGTCTAATGCTGCGTCTCCATAAACAAAGTGGCCTTGTGCAATAATACAGAATTTGTGAACGTTCCTGCGTGGAACATCTGAGTGTGTTGCTTTCTTTTCTAGCTATTTGGAATTTCATATTAAATTTTATATTTTCTTGGTCATTTTCATGAAAACCACTTACCACTTCCAACAAGATTTGGTGGTATTATGAACAAAAATGCACACTTAAATCTACAAAGCAGATAGTGAAGAGCCAAACTGAGTCATCTGACTCTTAGATAGAAACGTGTGCCAGTCTTGGCTTCAGCAGCTGTGTTTCCAATAAGCTCCTTATTTTGACCTTGGTAGGAGGCCACCCTGCTGGGCAGTAAAATATGAGGGGGTGCAGTTTGAAGGGACAACGTGTTTATCAAGCATAATCCTCAACTATTAGCGCTCTCAGTTTTGTGCTGGATGCCTGCTGTCAATAAAGCACTGATTGGAGGCACTGGGACTCTGCCTGCAGGGACCAGGTGAGGAGGCTGCATTCATTTGCAATTCTGAGATGAAAAGAAGCAGCGGAGTGTGTTGCTCAGGCGCCTCTCTTTGTTTGCACATATCATTTCCACTCTAATGAACGCTGCACAGTAGTGGGCCCTTGTAACAAGGCTCAAACGTGGTTTACATTTTGCATAGGTCTTTGCAGGGCCTGGGGAACAATAAAGCAGATTCTCCTGTGTGGGACCTACTATAAAAGTGAATTATTTTCGCACCCAAAGCAATGGGAAGTCTGTGATTTATTTTGTTTCATGTCACTTTAAAACCCAAAAAGAGTGTAAACCTTGAAAACAAATTGCTAAAATCCTTGGTGTGGAAAAAGAAATGTCTATCACCAGTTTCAGTGTTGGATTTGTCTCTCTATCTCCACTCCACACTATGCAGGTGGCCGAAACCTCCTGCTGAGCTCAGAGCTGTTCAGTGCTTAGTGACTGCCAAAGGATAGTTGCTGCCCCTGTCGATGGTGTGTGTGTATATGTGTGTGTGGTAGAGGGTGAATGAATACTCAGGATGTACTCTATGGCAGTCCACCTCGTCTAAAGGATTTGAAAGCGTAAATGGCCGCTCCTCCTTGCCTTTCTCAGCGGGAGGGATAGAACATTACCTGTTTCAACATCGCCTTCAGCACTAGCTTCTGCACAGCTATATGATTTCATTTGTGTTGTCTCTCACCTTCTCTTGCTATATTTTTAGTTCAGCAACCTATTTAGATGGAGACAAGAAATACAGGAGCATCCTTGAAGTCCAGCATTAAAAGATCACATCAAATAGCCATAATATTTGTCTAATCTCACCAGGGACCGTGTATTTCTGCATGCCATTTCCCTCTCTTCATTCTACTTTCAGGTGACTGTTTAATATAAAGAAACCCAGTAAATGTGGCTTGGTGAAATGAAAGTTTTAAGAAAAGAAACATGCTTCAAATGAATACATTACTCTTATAGTGTCCAAATCTCTTTCACAGGTTAAAAACAGTATGGAAGATGCTTTAATTGTAATGCATGCAGTGCCCATGCTTTTAATGATATGATATGTAACAAATCTGTTATAGGGAAAATTTGTTTTGGTGCTTCTTAGGCTTATGCCCACTAATTAAATCTAATCAATCGGATATAAAACAGCACGCATGTCTCCATTAGAATTTCAAATCCTGCTGAACTTTTTGGTTTATTTGTTTTCAGCTGCTCCGTGATGGAGACCAGTGATACTCAAGGGAGAATATGTATGTCATATTTCTGTTGCAGAACCTAAAAAAGCTTTATTTACAAGCTGAAATGGCCCGTGACAAAGCAACTTTATAACAGGCTTATTTTTCTCCTCCTGAATCTCTTTTTCTCATTATCCCATCCCCGCTGTGAAAATGCAGCTTTGTTGTCCATAACAATTATTACTAAAAGCAGATGGGAGGGTAGAAAGGCACACTGGACTACATGTACTGCAGTCAGTCTGCGGTTACTAAAAGGAGGGAAGTGAGAAAAGATTATACCAGGAATCATGTTTCTTTCTGCCTTTTCCCCTTCAGTTGTGCATTTACTAAGGTCAGTGCCTGATAATCCTTGAATTCCATATCCCACCTCTAACTGTTATGCCTTGTTTCCAGATAGCTGCAGCCAAGCTGTCCTGTCCCACTTCATGATCATCACATTCTGCACTCTGCATTCTGCTAGTCCCTGCTGTCTCAAAGATACCTCAAGTGACCATTTCTAATTATTTTTGACATTCATTTGGACAGCTCATGCGCTGCAAGAACACTTTTCTCGATGAAAAAAGAAAACAAATGTTTCTTTTGGAAATTTGAAGACTTTAATTACAAAGGGCGTTTGAAAATGAGTGAAAATAAAAACCCGTTGTGGTGGCATTATCAGACACTTGATAAATACTTAAACTACATCCCAGTGTGAGTCACTGCACGGAGAGTTAAAATGTTCTGTACCCGGTGCCAGCACTTGACAGCTTGGTGGTCTTTACCACCAAACTCACAAGCAACACAGCCATAAACTGATAGATGGCAAGAATTAACTATGCATCTAATTACAGACTTTATAAGCATAACTCCGTGAGCAGATGGAAATCAGTGGTGTTTTGGAGTCACTTTTTTCAAACAACAGGATACTGCACTGCCTTATTTCCACGGAAATATATCACTCTTCAAAGTCGGATTTATTCAAACTCATACAAAAGCCTCACAGCCATTTGGCTGTGGACTGTATTGTATCATTGAGGTTTGGCATGTGCAGAGTGAAAATGACTCTGCTGGACTCTATATAAGATTTGAGCAGTTGTCATACGCCATATGCATATTACTGTTGCCAGGTGGTGGATACATATTAACTGAGGGTGAATAGTACAGTGTTGTTGTCTATGACAAAAAATTAGAATAATAAGCAGCCTG
Source organism: Leptatherina wallacei (assembly GCA_028567055.1). Lineage (NCBI taxonomy): Eukaryota > Metazoa > Chordata > Actinopteri > Atheriniformes > Atherinidae > Leptatherina > Leptatherina wallacei. Next base: position 5,817,783 of record JAOXYM010000016.1, on the reverse strand, counting down.
TTAGTGTCATTTACTGAAAGAAACCTCAAATAATTTGTGCAGTATTATGAATTTCTGTAGGGCAAAATAAGCATGAAAAATACTTTTAATTCAAATTTAGTCACTGAATCAGTCAAATATATTTTAACAGACATGAAATTCAGGTAACTAAAGGTATACAAAATAAAGAACAAAGCTCTTACTGCATGTGTGTTTAAAAACAGAATTTTTTATTTTTCAGGATATCTGATGTTTGCTCTGATGTTTTCCAGGGGGTTTAAGTTTTGATTTCCACTGTGATTGAATGAAAGACATTTTCGCTCTCATCTGATCCCTGCATCTAAGACAATTTCTTTTCCATTTCAGCTTCATCCTGCTGCAATTGGGGATAGCAATTTGAAGCCACAGCCAACTGGAGGATCCCAAACAGCTATTCAACTAGGAGAGCCAATCACCATTTTACAGTGAGGTTTAATCAAGATAATCAAGTGCTGAATAAAAAATTGGAGCCCGCATAAAGTGGTAAAGTAGTGGCTCAAATGTATCCAGAGATTGACAGCCAGACATTGAGTGAGTCAGACAGGATACTAATGTATGTCCTGTCATCCGGCCTTCCCTTTTAGCAGGATCTGTCTCGCTGCCCATGTGGGAATGTGTCTGAGTGACAAGCTGCTGACATTTACAATTTCTCAAAGTCCAAGTGTGAGCAAGCATGCCTGTATTGAAATATGACCATGTTGTACGAATCATCATTAGTGATTTTAATATGTTATGGGAATACATATTGTTAGTTCTGCATGCTTATTGATGGTGTGCGTTCTCTTTGAACCGCTCTGGCCTCCGCTTTCATTGGTTGGAAGCTCATCACAGATGCTATTTTTAGAAAGATATTTGTCCTTTAATATCACCGAAATTTTTAGAAACCTCTGAAGACAGACAGATGTACTAAGCTTCAACTATGAGCATTAGTCTTGGACTATGAATGGAAATACTGTCCTTGCAAAAGCAGTGCTCTCTGTGACACATTACCCACCTAATCACAAGTCTTGCAATGTTGCTAGGAGACTTTATGTCCAGACAAATGGTAGACTAATAGGCTTTGAATTATTCAGTATCAGCACTGGAGGTGATGCTGTTAAGAAACGTTATATCAGCGTGGAAGGCCTATTTTCTTCCCAAGACCTTTGCAAGCATAAAAATGGACTGCACCGCTAAGTCACCAAGTTCAGGTGAATCCATTTATGTATAATATTTCCCCCACCTTCACCCCTCGCAGTTTTCATCGGAGGGCATGCAGATAGAAGTGCTTCTGTGTTTTTTACGCTCTCTTCTCTTTTCCAGACCACTGCTCAAGCTCTGCTGTTCAGTAAATGCATGGAGCCTTCTCATTCCAATGGTGCAGATTAATCTCCACCACCTGTCCACCTGCAACGGACCTCCTACAATACAAGGGCATATGCATTTATTTTCGTTCTCCCTGCCACGTAAAATATAGGAAGACATGCAATTTAGAGCTGTCATGTCTGCTGCTTTTCTAGCTAAACAATACAGAATCTCAATGAGAGGCATGCTTTCACCCATGATTTTATAGGATCAAGACGCTCTTTCCTAAAGACTTGAGAACCGTGACAGTAAATTTTTACGTCATATGAAACTTCTTATGAATCTTTAAAGCAGGATTTGTATTTGCATGGTGCTTCAGACTACAATAATATCTTTTCAAACAGATCTAACTTAGAACTAACCACTGAATAAAATTGCTTGTGAGGCAGCATTTTTGCCTCTTTTTTTTTCTTAAGTTGGAATACAAAGGAAGTAGCATGCAGCATTTTTCAGAAAAATAACAGATTCCACACAACTTCAGAGGTTCAAAGTCTGGCACTGGAGTTTTTAATATGTTCAGACAGTTCCAAGTGAAGGTGAGAGGTAAATTTGTAAGAGAGGTGCAGCCAGGTGGAACCAGTATGACAACTTGATAAAAATATAAAAATGTGTGATTCAGTCTCCATTTTAGGTGAGAGATAAGCACATTGCTTAAAAAGTCAACAAAATAATTTCAACAAAATAACAGTTTCAAAACATGAACAAAGGAACACGTACAAACACTTTGTTATGTACACCCTGCTCGTATCAGGTTGGAACCTGTCATGCCCTCAGAGCTGCCTTAATTCTTTGTGGCATAGATTCAACAAAGGTGTTGGAAACATTCTGTAGAGATTTTGGTCCATATGATAACATCACGTTGCTGCAGATTGTCGGCTACACATCCATGATGTAAATCTCGCATTCCATCACAAGGCCCTCTATTCGATTGAGATCTGGTTTGGAAGCCGTTGGAGTACAGTGAACTCATTGTCATGTTCAAGAAACCAGTTGGAGATGATCTGAGCTTTGTGACAAGGTGCATTTTAGTTTTTGGAGCCAAAGAAGAAAGATTAAAAGTCAGCACTGAACTTCAGACAGCTAAGTTAGAAACCACCAACAGAGC
>JAOXYM010000016.1:5792647-5807945 GCA_028567055.1 Leptatherina wallacei | reverse complement strand
TGTAATTTTACTCTCCCTGAAAAGCAGCAATAAATTAAATTGGCTCGGTGAAATATTGAGTGTGGACTTCCCCAGAGAGACATGAATATTTCTGTATATCAGTGAGAACACAAATAGTTCCCACTGCAACGTCCGTTTGCTTATTTGATGATTTATCATTTAAGTAGTATTACTTTATATGCATACATTACAGACCTAACCATCACAATGTATTATACACAAAAGCAAGGGAAAAGCTAGTCATTTTTAGATGGAAGATTATTTGAATTCCTGGTCTGGCAAGGGACTTTTCCTCATCTTTCATCCTTCAACAAAAAAAGAGAAAAATCCAGAGCTTTAACCCCCTGTTGCATCAGCTTCATCACAAGACAGCAGCATCCAGATGCGAAGAACAGGCTTTTTGAACAGTTTCTTACTTATCTTAAACAAGCATTTTACTGATGTGGTTATCAACAAATACTGTACAAGGATAAAAAAAAAAAAGTTCATCCCTATTTATTGGCAACTTTAAATGAATTCATGATAGTTTTGCCTGATTATATATAGAATATGTACATTTGTGTCTCTCCAAATATTTTTGTAATGGGGGGTAGTTATTAGAAAATAAAGAACTGGTTATAACAACTGAAGTGGTTATCACTAATAAAAAGTTAGGCAAGGCATTAAAAATGAGTATATAATAAATATATAATAAACAAAAATAGAAATAAAAACCTATAAAAAGTAAAGAAAATCTTGTAAAAACCAACAGCCATTGATATGTTCTATCAATAATTGTTTATTTAGGGTGATCCTGCATTGTATTTCCTTAATCTCTGCTGTGCAAAGACTTAAATCCACAGATAACAAGAAAAATCTGTTTTGAGCCAAATTATTATTATTTTATCAGCATTTTTTCAGCATTGTTGTCTGTTTAACTCTACATTGTCATTTAATTAGGTGGTTTCATGACTTTTACATTCTCTTAATGAAATATAGACAAATATGATCATCACCCATGTGGGCAGTTGGTGAGAAGATGCCATATGAATGCTACATTATGATCAAGAATTGATGTAGAACAACATATAAGAACATTATATGCTGCATATATTGTACTTAAGCATCTGAGGTCTACCCAGATCTACAATGAATATTTATTTGAACTTGGTTGTGTATTCTTGGGGTGGCACCTGGAGCCCCACGCCTCTGGTCCCACCCTTGCTCATACATACTGCAAATTAAATGGTATGAGAGAAAAAACTGGTACTGACAGCTGTCTTTCACAGATTGAATTACATTAATACAAATTCTCTCTATATAATCATTTCTCTATAAACAGCACGCTCCCTGTACTAACCTAAGCACACAAATATTCAAGTTTAACAACAGCAAAAGCAAAGAAAAAAATGGATCATATATGCAGGTGCCGGATCACATACCTTAGCTACCTCTTACAAACTTGTGAAAGTCATAACATTTATTTTAAGATCCGTTTAAACATCACTATCTGCTGTATGTTAATAGTGCTCTCAAGGTTGAACACAGGTTAATACGTGTCCTTTCTGATGAATAACTAAGCGATAATGTATAATGCATAAGACTGTTCTCTGCTTTGCCTTGTCTCAGGTCACTATGTTTGAAGTTGCCATCAGGAGGAATTGTTTCTGAATATAACTCTAAAATGATCATTTTGTCTTCTTATCTTGATACAATCTTTTTTTCCTCTATTCAGACAAATTTGCAAAGGTCACATACCTATTTGACATGTTTCGGCTGTTTCCAGGGGTCTGTAATGTTTATGGTTTGCATAGGTGCATATGTGTGAGTATATTAACAAATATTTATAGATGGATAATCCTACTTTGAGGAATCTGCATAGACTACATTTTGAAATGATGCAGTATATATATGTTGACATCAATCATGTTACAAATAGAAAAAGACCAATCAAGCTATGATCAGATCGAGGAGTTGTTTCAGTTTTAATGATAAATTGCTAAAGCCCAAACCAGTTTTCTCCTAAGTTAGCCTATATTTGCCGAATTCCACTTCATATGTTAGATTAGCAAAGCTGTGATACCATGCAAGAGTGAGACCATCTGCTACATTGATCAAGTTCCACCCAATGACAGATTTAACAGGAGAGCTGCACTTTAGGTTTTGAGTAAAATAATATTTACATTGTTGTAGAGTGAGAGGCACTTCTCTGCAGCCAGCAGAACAGGGCTGGGTTCAACATGGAAAGTTTCATTCCATGCACATAATGTGAATTTGGATGATATCAAATATTAGTGATGACAGGATGCTACCTGTAATTGTTACCACACATATAAGAGAGCTGGTTTTGGCTGGCATGATCCTACATGGACAGAATATTTCCTCACTATGTCTTTGCACAAGATGCTAAATATAGATTAAACTGTTTGTTAAGAAATACAATAGTATCCTGTTACATGATTTAATAGGTTGCTTGTTATTAGTCTTTAGAACCTAATGAAGGCTTATTATTTTTATGTGAACACAGAGGTGTCTGTAGTGTGTAATTCACCATCCACGCTATTATTTCAAATTGTCAAAACAATATGATAAAAAGGCTATCTTGGAAAAAAAACTAACACCTATCACAAACTTAATTCTGACCAGTACATAACTTTATATCTGTTATCACAATTTAACACAGTCCAATTTATATCATTAACATTTCCAAAAGTTTGTCACAGAAAATTACTTTTGTGGAGATGAGTGAAATTGTAAAAGTTGATGTTTTAACCAATAAAACTGTGTTTATAAATCGTGTGTCACACTTTGTAGCACTGCCTGCGCAGTCCATCTATGTCTGCGAAGTACGTTATGGGATGCTTAATCTATATTCAATAACCTTTTTACTATCCAGGATATATTTAAAGCACATTTATGTACAGTTTCTATCCACCAACACTCGTCTCCCCACTACATCACCCAATGAAAGTCTCATCTCCAGATACTATTTTGTAAAAGCGATGGCTGCTTGAGAGGCAGAGGCTGGTGAAATAATGGAGGGAATATATGGGAATGGCCAGAGGCTCTAGGTTGTTAGCTAGCTGAATGAAGCTGCTTTTCTGGACTAGTTTGAAGACCCCTGGGCAGCCAGTCCATGTAAACAGAATATTTATTTAATCGTCCTCTTGGCATGAGGGACTGTTCCAACTCAAGCAAAATACAGTACATGGATTTATTTTGCTCTCTCTACTGGTAGAGCTAGGTTTCCGATCGTCATAAACCCTTCCCTGCTTATTGATTGGCTGGTATATTGATTTAGGGGAGCATGTCAGTGGAAGATGCTGTTTTTAGTTTGTTGATGAAAACATTTTGCTACTCTGCTATTCAACATGGTTGAGTAATTTGAAATGTGTTCTTTGTGAATGCTGGAAAAGATGGCATTGTTTGTGTGTGTTTTTGTGCTCAGTCCTATCTTGTGACAGCACATGTCTCGCCCCATGTTGTGAGTGCTCCCACTGAGCTGTAATAACACACCTCACTGCTGTCTGAAATATTCATAGCCAGGTAAAACCATCACTGTGAGTCAGTCACATGGATTCCTTATTATCACCCCCTCCTGCTCTCACCCCATGTCACTTTATTCCACCTGCCTTTTGCTGCACCCCACTCACCTCTCAGCTTCTAGCTACACCTTGAGCCTTGAGCTGGAAATGCCACAGTGCCTCTCTTTATTGATTTTCTTGCCTTTTGGCTTTTAGACAGGGTTACCAGGATTTTTTGGGGGAAATCTAGTTGGATGTTTGCATTTGGTTATTGTCAGAATTCTGGCTTTAAGAAGAAATCAGTGAGAACCTACACATACAGATACTGTTATATTGTGAGATATATATTGTGATATTATTGTGAGGAAATCACCATATCTTTGAATAGAAAACATACCCTGGCTGCTATTACCTTTTTTTTTCAAAACATACAGTATTTGCCGCTGCACTTTAGTTTGGGAGAGGCACCTCTTCTGTGAGACAAGATTAAACCAACATAATGACTGTCAGCCAAAGCCACAGTATGAAGAGATATAGCTTAATGCATTTACAGGAAGTCTTAGACTTTTTCCCACCAAAAATTCTTAGAAAGAAATTATTTTTTCCTTAGAAAACCCCTTGCAAAAATTCCTACATACACTAGTGCTCTTATCTAATAGTTCTCAGATAAGAGCAGACTCTACAAATACACTAATGCACTTTCAAGTGTTGACATAAGCGCAAAATAATTGGTTATTGCATTTTTTCAGCTACACAGCTAAATAATAGTACATAATTGAATTAGAATAAATAATAATGGACAACAGAACAGTGTAGAAAGCCCATTGGTCAAAGCAAGAAAGTTCATAAGCAAGATAATACAAAACAAAACATCACAACACTAATAATACAAAGTAATTCAGTTTGTGAAGTCACTGTGATTACTCTAACCAGGTTATACTCACTGTTTCACTCAATACCAATATAAAGGGAATGATATAACCTAGCTGTAATCCTGCTCTCCCCAAAGAATTGACCAACAATAACATTCAAGTCTGTTAGTGTTTCAGTTATCTACTATCGTAAGCATTGTAGGCCAGTGACTGAGGCAATTTTCAAATATTCTCAAGTAATACCCTTAAAAAGTTCCTGATGTGTTTCAGTATATATATATCATCTAATGTAAGCTGGACAAAATAAACTGTAGACATTTCATATCTATCCCACTAAAGCCAAACTTATTTGATACATAGTTTCTGAGACATTTTGCATCATTTTATGGTAAAAACTTTGATCAAAACCCTGTACTATACAATATGATACTTGTCTTCTGCCCCCCTAATGGATACCAGGGAGCATGAAACTACACTACAATCATTTTGACGTGTCACACTGTAATTTACCCCAAAATTTGTAATTTTTTTTCTACATGTTGTTCAAGGGCCCAATAAAGACTTCAAATTTAAATAATGTGACTTTTCTCTCTAGTTTTTCTTGGGTTTGGATTTAAAGGGTAATGATAAAATCCAAACAATGGCAGCATTCTTTCAGAGCTGCTGGGGATCTTACTAGTGACTCAGTGTGATTTTAAACTATGTTTACTGTATTTGAATCTACATTATGTATTCAGGATTGGTGCAGAATTTGTAAACCATGAGAAAAGGTAAACTTTGGTTGAAAATTCGCACAAGTAAATCTTGCAGTTCCCTCCCCCTCCCTCTCTGCTGAGCTTGCCTGTCTTTAAAGGCACTCCCTGCATTGGTGTCTGTCATGTAAAGTCAGTAACCATGGCAACTATTAAAGTGGCAGTAATGGACAGTGGTTAGAGACTCCTGGTTGGTTGTTTTCTCTCTGGGAGGACTACCAGGTCTTGACAATATATCCCAAGGTTAGCTATGTGATGTGATTCAGCTGGGATGCATTGCTACTTGACAGTGTATACATGTTCCACACTGTTGATTATGATTATGAGGTGGGGATGGTGTTAGTCAACTGCCTCCAATGTGAGACACTGTGAGATTAAGTCCATCTGACAGTCTTGTCAATTTCCTACTTTGCTTACAGACAGCATGTTTTTACAATCCTGGATCAGGGTTGCAGTAACATGTGGACAGCATATGGTTATGTTGCTGTAGCATAATGCTTTAGAACATATAAGTAAACATTACAATGTTTTGTGAATAAAGTCACTTATTACATGTTTTTTTTGAGACAGGGCTGCAGTTGTAATAGTACGACTGCTATTTTTTTTAAATATTTTTTTTTGGTTGGTTTAGTATCACTTATTTACCCAAAATGCATGCGTTAGGACTCGGGAGTAAGAAAAAAAAAGCACCCAGAAAAAACCAACACAGGCACAGCAGGAAAATGCAAACTCCACACAGAAAGACTCCCAACGACCTGCATATTTCGATTTGCTGATCACACAGAGCTAACCACAGCATCACACGATAAAAATAAAAGATCTGCAAGACCAAACTTTAGCAGGAAAATAAAAAGCTCTTTTTGATAATATTAGATCACATACTCTTCTTTGAGCTTTCTACAATGCTCTGGAGAATATAGTAAAGTTGACTATAAATTCCTGTTAATGCTGTAAGATGAATATTTGTCTATCACAGCACATTGCAGTTTAGGATATGACACTTTGTGACAATGCGACAAGAAAAATCTAGATTTTACTGTAAGTTTACTATGCTGCTTTGTGGTACAGCTTCAGCACGAATGAGAGCCAGGAAAGAATAGAGCAGCTGCTTGTAAAGCAGCTTTTTCCTTGCCAGAAAGCACTCATGATTGCTACTCACCTGAGGCCATTCAGTGAGGTCAAAGTCGACCTGATGACCGCAGCCAGGCGCCGTCAGTTAGATTTCAGGCTCAACACAGAATAGAAATGGAGCATGTTTTATTTCCCTCTCTTTTTTTTTTTACTTTCAGAGTTTGTCATAAAGAACATTTTCTTGCCAAGATTTGCTGATCCCTGCTGTTTTTTTAACTGCACCAAGACACACAGAAATACTTGAGACCTTCTAATACTAGTCCCAGTTTTTACTGTTTTGATGGAGTGGGTTAGTGCAATGTATTTTGCTCAAGGGTGCTATAGATACTAGCAGTTAAGGGAGGAGTTCAAGCCTATACCACTGTGTCTCCTGTAAGTATTACGCAGAGCAGTCATCATTTGTGAACAATAATGATATGGATGACGTGTGTAATGTATGAGTTTTTGAGCATGGTGGTGTATTGTACTTCTGATTTGTTTTGTCCAGTCTATGTTGCTTGTGCATAGCCATTTGAGAAATAAACTGTAAAATGAAAATAAAAAAATGAATAAAAAATAGTAACACCCAATAAAATGTTGAATTTATTATCCTCTGTTGACATGTGACACTCAGTCGTACCTTCAAAGGATAAAGGTAGAAGCCATTTGGTGAAAAGCTCTTTATCTTTGTATCATATTACCAACAATTTTCCTGCATTTCTAAATCTGATTGCAAGCATTTGAAGAATTATTTACTTTAATGATATATTTTTTAGTGGTGTGTATTTTCCCATATCATTGTCATGAGTACAATAGAGTAGAGAAGCCCAGTAGTTTCATGGGAGTGAACTGAATGGGGTTTTATATTTTGAATAAGAGAAAGAGAGAGAGAGAGAAAAAAAGCAAAAGAACCCCACAATTATACAAAGGGGCCCAGATCATGCTTTTGTTGACTGTTCCACTGAGCGTAACACAAGGAGGCCATCAAGAATCCAAGTACTCACACAGTGAGGGAACATTAAAGGAAATAGTGAAGCATGAAACAAAGGAATGCAGCTGGCAATAGCGAGTTTACAGTTCCACTACACAGAATGAGATATTTGTTGCTGAGATGTCATAGAGTACATTTTTCAAGAACTTCAGATTGTAAACTCTACGCAGTACAAAGAAAGCACTGGTCACCAATCCTGAAATATTGCAGTGGAACCGTTTTTGAAGGGTTTTATAGACTTGGATTCTGGGCTGACAGAGGTGAGAGTTAAGCATCTACAGTGAGATATGATCAGGAATACAGATACAACCATATGAGAAAAGAAAAACTATTAAAAAGCAGGACTGGAGAGCGTTGTGTCTGTGAGTGGGAAGGAGGTGCAGTGGAGAGTGTGTGGTAAACATGAACTCAGATAGAATACTGAGAGTTGAATGTGGTTCCTGTGGATGGTAAGGTGAAATTGGGATTATCTGTTAGAATTTCTAATGTGTCATTTCATATTTCACTTTTGGAGATGAATTTTTGTTCACAGAAATAATGTCTGACTTGATGGGATTTGAGTGACATAGTTATACATTAGCACACATTTTTAGGAGTGGCGGGGAGATATTTCTCTAGGTGTGCAATCATCACACAAAATAAAACTGATGCTAATCCACATTTGACAAAGATCTTTGATTACTTGAACAGTCCTTGTCATTACAAGAATACTGGTTGAGTGGATAGTTGTGCTCTCTAGCTGATACTAATAGCTCAGTAATGCTCTCCAAATATCTGTCAATAAAAAAGTCTCCAGCCATCAAACAGCAGCAGTTTTTGAAATGATTTGTTAAACTGACAGTTTCTGCAGAAGATGAAAAGAGGGTAATAGAGTGACCATTCATCCTCCTTGACATTTGTTATTTCAGAAACACTTCAAGGTCCTCCATTACCTCTGTGTAGCCGTCATCACACCCTTCTGCAGAGTGCACTGTGTGCTTCTTCAACAAGATATATGGAAAATTAACTTTTTCTTGAAGCCATTACCATTTTGTCAAAGAATCTAATGTGGATCAGAAGCTTTTTTTCTACAATCACCATAGATTGTGATCATTATAGCGTGTCAAAATAGTTCTTCAGGGCAACATATGCACTCACTTTTGCAAAACAGCGCTTTTGCAATTAGGAATAACAAATGCTCCAAATGTGCAGGGAAAAAAAGGAATTTTACGACTCTTATACAGTAACTCAGATACGTTCAACACAACATTCAAAAAATGTTTCACGGATAGAAAAAGCTTGATTATGTTGATAAAAAACTATATGAAACAAATGTCAGCTTATGGGACAAGAGTGTTGATAAGCTTTGTAGAATATAAAAATGTCCTTTAAGTCTAGGCAGGATTCAGTCAGGCTGTCACATCTGTGATAAATGTGTGCGTGTAAGAGCCAGACAGTGAAAGGCATAGAAAGAAGCATATTTAAGTTGGAAAGAACAAAAGACATCAAACTCTGTGTCAGTAAAGTAAAATTGCTTTTCAAACCCTTTCATTTAAAATGCCTTTCCATGAACAATATACGTTTTAAATATGACTGAACATGTGTTTCAATACAATAATGGTTTCAAATTAAATTTAATGCTGACTTAAAAGAAAGAAAAGGGGAAAAAAATCAGCCACTGCCTCCCATTAGAACAATTGCAAATACCTTTTGAAGAGAATAACATAACTTGCCGTCATCTCAGTTGTCAGACTGAAAGCCTGAAAGCAGAGCGGTGATTGTGGGCTGTAGCCTTCTGGAGGACGACAGCACCTTTGTGGCTGAGAGTGAAAGAAGAAAAAAGCCACTGAATAGAGGAAAGTGAGGTGAACTGTGGGCAAAGATGAAAGCTGGAGCAAAAGTGGCAAGACTTGCATTTCTGTGACTCAGGGCCAGTAGGATGTCACTGTCAACCCCCCCACACAACACAACACAACACAACACAATGGGTGTATGTGTGGAGGGAAAGTGTATATGTGTGTGTATCGACGCAGGCAGGGGCACATCCGCTGTTATAAGCATCCACTCGGCTTCATCTGCACTTAACTTCTCATTAGGGGCTCGTGTGACATAAGGCGACAACCTGTAACCACCCGTGGTATATGTCTTGTGGCTGGTGAGGGAGTGAGATTGGGGAGAATGGAGGTGGAGTTGTTTGTGTGACTTGTTGTCACTTGTCAGGTACCGCGGCCACTAGCCTTGAGATACTTGGCTGTTGTCTGAGAGTGCTTTATCATTGTGATAAATGCAGCCTTGGAGCAGTGCACTATCAGCATGCTCAGAGGCATGAGACACACTCTGACTAATGAAAAGAGAAGGTCAAGGAGAGGGAGGAGTATACTGAGAGGGGAAGAGGAGAAACGGTGAACAGAGACGTGGATGTGGGGGCAACATGTCACACTATCCATGAGTGATGAAATGTTCATTTTCTAGATTTGTATAAAAGCTCTTGTGTATTCCATCTTGAATAGTGGAAATATGATCGCACCGTGTTCTGTATTGCCTTGTAAGTGAATGGTTGAATATTCACCACCATAAAACCTAACAAGCAATTATACTTATGGGCAGAAAACCCCATAACATATGCCTCTTTGATGGCAAATGGAACACAATAATTTCTTGCTTCAACCTTTTCAAAACATCCACTGCACCATATCTGTGCCACCATGGTTCTAATTACATTTGACAAGAGGGGTTACATTAATTTTCTTGTACCTGTATTACTGAAGACACCTTCCCCCTATCTTGAGTGTTATTACAGCAGGTGTGGAGAATTTCTAGTGCAGTGTTAATTCTGGAGTCATCAAAGTGACAGCACTGAGCTTGGGAATCCTTTCAGGCTCATTACCATAGTCTGCTGAATCTATTGGCAAGGCCCCGCATGGCTGGGCAGACGCTGCTTCAGCCGAGCCGTCAGATAGAAGCAATGATCAGGGGGGTTAACAGATGCTGCTCAGTCTTTGGGGTCACATTCATCCTATTCCCACTGTAGGGACTCAGATTGAGCCGAGTTAGCACAAGAACCATTCACAACGCTTCCCTGCAGTTTGTTGTGGAAAGAGGAAAATGGGCAGCTAAGAGAAATGTTTTCTTCTTCAGTCTGTTAGACTTTTTTGCCCGGAGTTATGACACAAAAATTCATTATTTGAAGTCAAAGGTCAGTTGGAGCTTGATATACCTGCTTCCCTTATGTGGTGCAGAAAATGGATGTACACAGAGAGGTATGGAAAAAGAAGTCTATTGCAAAGTGGAACGGCTCACAGGGAGCTCTTTTCCAATACATGGTAATGAGGAATGTGCAATTAACTGGGCTCTGCGAGCAGGATGAGCACAACAAAAGGGGGATGGGGGAAAAAAACGGAAAATGGTTCAATGTTGCAAACTACACTGAACTATCTATATTTTGCACAGCATGAGCTGATGAAGATGAAATTAGATATTTCTAGGAAATTGGGTCATCACCAAAAAACAACCAGATGATTAGAGTTCATGGATGATGATAAATTACGACAAGTACAAAGAAAGGCTTTCTAAGAGGTTGGTAGATTCCCAGGAAACTATAGAAGAATCTATTTACTGGCAATATCATCTGTTTTCCCATCACTGCTGTAGAACACTACAAGTGTTGCAGATTCATCAATAGAGATCACAAAAGATTTATAGAAACATGATATTGTGCAGGAGTAAGTTAAGTTAAGACCATAAACTCTTTTTTCATTATCAAAATCACAATTTACTATGATTAGATATAGTGACATCAGGACATGGAAACAACATCAGTAGTTTCTATGTAATAACCATGAATCAGGGTTGCAAAATGATCCATTGAATGTTTCCATTTTATTTCATAGTAATATTATATTACAGGGTTGAGTGTTTTGCCATCTGTGTGGTTCCATTGGCTGCAGTGAGTTGTCACACCAATAAGAAGTCAGGAAGGGCGGGATGACACATGGGTAGATGTGAACTACTGTTGTCGCCGAACCTCCTGAGAACAGTGTCCTTCCACTCAGTTGTGCACTTTCTGATTAGGTCTCTTTCAAAGGCCAGCTGAACCAACTGAGCCTTTCTTTTGTGGAGCATTACGCGTCTGTGATCCAAAAATACGTTTCTCGGGGTGGAGAATGAGTTCTCACGTATGGCTGTGGAGGCTCCAAATGTTAAAGCATGTTTAAAAGCCGTCAATACACTGGGCATTGAGGTGAGATGCGTGTGGTACTTGGAGATGATGTGCTGTACAGTCTAGTCCCCTTCAATCGGTTGCGATTGTTTTTGCAAACTTAAAAACTGTTTAGCAACCGCGTACTCAGTCTCAACAATAGGTGATCGTGACAAATCCATAATGTGCTTCACAGCCTTCACATCCAGAAATGTTTCACTTTCTGGGTTCAGTGCAACAAGCGGACGGGCCAACTCTGAATTGCGCTAGCTGAATCTGTGGTCCATTTATCCAAGTACTGAGTCAATAGTACTGTAGTACAGTCTCTTCAGATCTGTTTTGTCATTGTCATCTCTTTGTCCTGTGGTTCCCACAAAGACATACTCATCTATATTGGCGAGTACTTTGCGTCTCCGTTTGGGGGTCGTGGGTGTCAGTGGAGCATTTGCAGCCACTTCCCACACCTAATTAAACGCCTCTTCGCAGCAGAGTTTCCGCACACAAGCTGTTGCACTAGCCACAATACTTAAACCTGTCATCAAGTCCTAATCCTCTCTACGAAGAAGCTTGTTTGATGGATCCAGCAGGGCAAGAACTGTGTGCACCAAGTTAGCAATGAACGGGAAGCTGAGCTCAGTCATTGCGCGCAGCAGGCCCACGGTCTCCATCCGTACCTCTGCTCCAAAGGCCGGTGCAGTATCAATTTCAGTAAACAGGGATGTCAGGTCATTGAAGGATTTTAGGATGACTGACACAGTGGTGAGATGTCCCGTCCATCATCTATTTAAGGTGTAAACCTCTATAGTGCACAGCAACTTTCGGCTTTTTGCAGAATTTGTAAAGGGCATTACACACATTAAAAAAATCCACTACAGCTGTCTCTGCTGACATTGCGTGTACTATCACCAAGTGTAGTTGGTGGTTCAGACAGTGTACATAAGGTATGTCACGACCGAGCTTTTCTTGCAGTAGCTTCTGCACGCCACCATGTTTCCCAGACATCAGCACAGCTCCATCAAATACCTGGCTAAGAATCTTTGATGTGTCCAGTCAAGCTCCATTCAGCTCCGCAAAAACGGTGTCTGTTAATGTCTGTGCGTCACCTTTATCAGTGGTTGCTGTGGTTAGCAGACGCTCTGTAACCTCATGTGACTCATTTACATATCTGATGACAATCGATATATTCTCACATCCTGTTGGGTCACGGGTTCCATCTACTTTCAAAGTGTAGAAGGAGTTCCCCAACTCCTCCACTATAGCCTCAGTTACCACACTGCTCAGTGTACTTATGATTTCATTCTGCATGTCATGACAGGTGTATGTGGCATTGCGTGGGATTGTTTTCACAACAGAGCCAAATCCGGGTCCTTTTTAATTGTAAAGTCCAGTAAGGAGAGAATCTTCCCTTGTAAAGGCAGTTGGTTTTCTGTCAGAAATCCCACAACATCTATTAGAGAGTAGCCATAATGCCTGTTCTTTCGTAGTTGGTCTGCGTTGACAAGTGTTGAAATCTCCTTTCCAGCATCAATGCGCCTCTCCCGCTCCTTCCACAGTGTGTAGCAAGAGAGATGCTTCTTTGAAGATTCTTGTTTATGAAATCCTCGATCTCTCTCCATCACATTTTTCCAGTTATGGAAACACACATTTACAAAAGCATCCAGTGTCTGAGACCTGCGGTGACTGCTAAACTGCTGGCAACAAAAACAAAATGCTGCATTGGCTTTGATGCTGTATTCAAGCCAATCTCGATTGTGATACCAAGCAGCGACAAATGAACGCTTCCTTCCATTGAAAATGCCGTCAGGGTATTGCTGTAAAACAATTTGGTTGGGCCGGGCGGTCCCGAGGTCATCTATGGGTGTTCTTCCACAGGAAGTAGAATAGTGGCTGCTAACACAAGGAGGCTCTGATTCTTGCTCTACAAGCCAGCGACACTTAGGCTGGGTGCATTTTCACCTTCTTCCATAGATGGTGCTGAAGGAGGCCTAGAAGACGCAGCACTGTGTAGCCACTTTCTTATATCCATTTTCTGCAAGTGCCATAGTGTTCTGACCGCGCTTTTTTCTTAACTAAGTGATAACAAATCAAACCATAGGTCACAGGTCAAACATGGACCAATGAGCATTCTTCTCTACATGCGTTGCAAATATTATTGACAAAGGTTTTGTTTTTGTTTGTTTTTTATTATTATTTTTATGTAATTTACCAAGGATGATTTCATGTTCAATAAGATGAATTTACATAATCAATAAAATACAAAGCTTGGCACAATTGCTCGGCCTACTTGTGGGTGATTGGAAGGGGGGCACAATAACTCATTTGAGGGGGCATAGCCCGCAAATGCCCCCCCACGATGCCGACCCTGCTGAGACAACATAGGTTTATGAATTTTCAAATCAATCACCAAAATTTCTTGTTCATCCAATTACAGGTGTTCATACTCAAGTGTTTTTAGAGATACTATACATAGAAACTACTGCCGTTGTTTCCATGTTATTGTTTTATATGGTGATGTATGCTGTAATGTAATATTATCATGGAATGACATAGAAACAGGTAATGGGTAATTTTGCAGCCCTAATTCATGGTTATTACATAGAAATTACTGGTGTTGTTTCCATGTAATTGTTTTATATAGCGATGTCTGCTGTAATATAATATTACTATGAAATAAAATGGAAACATTCAATAAATCATTTTGCAGCCTTGATTCACAGTTATTACACAGAAACTACTGATATTGTTTCCATGTTATTGTTTTATATAGCGATGTCTGCTGTAATATAATATTACTATGAAATAAAATGGAAACATTCAATGGCTAATTTTACAGCCCTGATCCGTAGTTATAACATAGAAACTGTCCAAATTATAATTAGGTAATAATGACACTGTGTCACCATAATAACGTCTTTATTTAAGTATGTATAGATATGTTTAGACATTTCCAGGCAGTTACCAGATAATTACCACAATAGTACCATAGTACTACCAAATAGTTTCACTTACTCGTAAAATTTGTTACCCTCCTATTGCTGTAGGTTACAGGCACCTTATTACCCTTTAACTTAAGTTTTAGTCTATTGTTACCATGATGTACCCAGTGTTATATGAAAATAGAACCTGGTAATTACTACTGGTAATTACAGAGTATTACCCAGTTATTTCTTTTGTATTACCCAGAGATGGCAAGTAAAAATATTCTGTTACTGTACTTAAGTAGATTTTTCAGGTACTTTCAGGTTTTTAGTATTTATTTCTCCGACGACTTTTTACTTTTACTCAGTTACATTTTCAACATGAATATCGGTACTTTCTACTCCTTACGTTTCCCAAAAAAGCTTGTTACTTTATAGCCTAAGCTTATACATATAGTTTTTAAAAAAAAATCATTTTATTTTTTTTGGCGCACCAACGTGCGTGAAAGACTGCCGAATCTCATTTCGGAATAATTAAATCTGAATTAAAAAACATCATGTAACCGTAGCCAATGTGAAGGGTTTTTCATCGAGCTTCACTGAAAGCATGGTATGCAACTTTTTCTTTTTTCCATTTTTTATTTAAGTGTTAAACTACTTTTACCTGATGTGTTAATTAAAAAAAAGTGCTATCAAAAAGGTTGATTAAGAGTTGGACCTATGATTTGTGACACCATTGTTTAGAAGCTAATCCTCGTCCAAAACTCAATGTTCAGAAGTGTAATGTGTTAACCATAAGTGTACAATACTGAAGTATTATTTGATGAAGTACATTAGGATACTAGGTAGGGAGTGGTGGTTCAAACAATAACATTGCTAAAATGTTATTGCTAAAATTAATTCCAGGTGAATTCCTCCACAACCACCTGGATTTATGACTACCTAACAAACAGACCACAGTTTGTAAGACTGAAA
>JAOXYM010000016.1:5776839-5790589 GCA_028567055.1 Leptatherina wallacei | reverse complement strand
CCTCTGCAGCCTGCCTCTGCCAGCTCTGTCCTCTCTCCCGACCTGGTCCCCGGTCTTCCCCTTGCCTCGCTCCTTGCCCGTTTTTTTCATATCTGTGCTTTCCGTTAAATAAATATTATAAACTTAGTAATTGTGTATTGGTGTTTTGTCATCTGCATCTGAGCCTCTGTCCCGCTCCGTGACAATGTAATACTTTTGCATTTCAATATGGGATAATTTCTTAGTTTCATGTTTCATATGCCTCCAAATAAAGCCTGTCTGAGTTCTATGCTGATGACACGCACTTATACATATCTGTTTCTGACAACTACCTTTGAATGATCTTATACAATCTAGTACTGATGTTAAATATTGGCTGTAAGAAAATGTTAAGGGCTGAATGAGGACAAAACAGATTCTTTCAGTTGAGCCAACGTCTCTGAGACATCAGAAGTCACTTTCATGACTCTTCTGTTGGTTAAAACCAGTTGTTATGTTTAAAACCTCTGTGTGACTTTGGACTCTGATCTTAACTTTCAGAATTTCATATGTAACTGAAACTGAAAATATATACAAGTCAAATCCCTCCTTTCACAGAGGGATTTTGAAGAGTTAGTTCAAGGTTTTATTTCTAGTCTACTAGATTATTCCCATGCACTTTCTGTTTGTATGGCAAGACAATCACTAAACACTCCTGCTCACTCAAAATGCAGCAGCCAGAGTATTAGATAAACCCTAAAGGTGTGAGCATATTATACTTATAGTAACCTTTCTTCACTTGTCATGTTCTTTATTCTGTTTTCTCATTTGTGTATGTTTCTTTTTAGAGTTTTATGCAATTGCTTTTATTTACATTTTCATTTTCTATTGTTTTTAAACAATGTTTTAAAACTCATTGAGTTTGCATCATGTGAATGAAATGAGCTCTAAATTAACTTGATTAAATTATATAATGCTAAGTTTGGGGGTTGTTGTGAATCACACTTATTAGCTTAGAATTAGCAAATGTTGACTGATTGATAGTAAGAGAATTAGATTAGGAAGAGAGTGGAAATAGTTTGTCCTGAATTATTAAAAAGGTAATAAAATATATTTAACTTTAAGAGAATTATGACTAATCTTTAGGTGTAAAGCTTTAATGCTTGAAAACACTCAGATTGGGCTTCACAGTAAAATCAATTTGATCTAATTCACTTGTTTATAAGACACACAGCGAAGATAACCAGCAATGAAATACTAGGAGGCCTCGGTCCTACTTGGTCTGAGGATTCTGCAGGATGGCGGCCTTCTTCGAACAGGACCGGTGGAGACCCGGTACTTTTGTCTGTGCCTCTTTTCGTCCTCGATGGCCGCTGTAGTCCGAGGAACCTCCTCTCCGTTCTACCAGGGAAGGCTGATAAAAGCTGATGTCCAAGGTAACTTTGACTTATAGTCAAAGTTAATCACACAAGAAAATTCGATAAAAGGTAAACTATCTTAGCACCCATCAGCGAGTGCTTACGGTTACTAAGCAACGGGTACTTCCGGGTATTTAGAAATGGGTTAACAAAAAAAGAAAAAAAGAAAAAAAAGAAATGGGTTAACAAAAAGAATGAAAACTTGGAAAATTATGACAAAATGAAACAAAGGAATCTAGGCCCTGATGTCCCTGATGTCCACGCGATGCTGTAGAGGCGTGTCAACTAAGACAGCTCCGCAGCATCCAGAGCCTTAAGAAACCCAGGGCGGATCTCGTCCACCCCCGGGGCCTTATTACCGAGGAGCTTTTTAACCACCTCAGCGACCTGGGCCCCAGAGATTGCAGAGTCCGCCCCCGGGTCCCCCAGCTCTGCTAGTTCTTCTGAAGGCGTGTTGGTGGGACTGAGGAGGTCTTCGAAGTATTCCTTCCACCAACCTAAAACGTCCCGTGTCCAGGTCAGTAACCCTCCATCTCCACTGTACACAGTCTTGATGGAGCACTGCTTCCCCCTCCTGAGCCACATGATGGTGGACCAGAACCTCCTCGAAGCTGTGCGGACGTCATTCTCCATGGCCTTTCCAAACTCCTCCCATGCCCGAGTTTTTGCCTCAGGGACAGCCGAAGCCGCGCTCCGCATAGCCTGCCGATACCTGTCAGCTGCCTCCAGAGTCCCACAGGCCAAGAAAGCCCGATAGGACTCCTTCAGCTTGATGGCATCCCTCACTGCTGGTGTCCACCAACGAGTTCGGGGATTACCGCCTTGACAGGCACCGACAACTTTACAGCCACAGCTCCGGCTGGCCGCCTCAACAATGGAGGTGGGAGTTGATACTCCTACTGACAGGGGACTCTGCCAGGCATTCCAAGCAGACCCTCACTACACGTTTGGGCCTGCCAGGCCTGACCGGCATCCTCCCCCACCATCTGAGCCAACCCACCACCAGGTGGTGATCAGTTGACGGCTCCGTCCCTTGCTTCACCCGAGTGTCCAGGGCATGCAACTGCAGATCCAACGATACGACTACAAAGTCGATCATGGAACTGCGGCCTAGAGTTTCCTGGTGCCATATGCACATATGGACACTCTTATGCCTGAATATGGTGTTCGTTATGGACAATCCATGACGAGCACAGGGGGGAGTGCTCTCCAACACTCACTCCAAGGACCCCAAAAAGGGTGGGTACTCTGAACTGCTGTTCGGTCCATAGGCACAATTAAACAGTCAGGACCCGTCCCCCCACCCGAAGGCGGAGGGAGGCTACCCTCTCGTCCACCAGGGTGAACCCCAACACACAGGCACCAAGCCGGAGGGCAACCAGTATGAGCCTGCTCGGCGCCTTCCACCGTGAGCAAAATCCAGAGTGGAAGAAAGTCCAGCCCCTCTTGAGGACGCGGGTTCCAGGGCCCAAGCCGTGCGTGGAGGTGAGTCCAACTATATCTAGCCGGAATCGCTCAACCTAGCGCCCCGTCAGAGAGGTGACGTTCCACGTCCCTAGAGCCAGCTTCTGCAGCCGCAGATCCCCAGGCCTGGCTCCAGGAGGGGGCCCCGGTAACCCGCATCCGGGCAAGGGAAACTTAGGTCCAATATTGTTTTCCATCATAGGAGTCTTTGAGCCGCACTTTGTCTGGTTCCTCCCCATGACACCTATTTGCCATGGGTGGCCCTACCAGGGGCATAAAGCCCCCGACAACATAGCCGCTAGGATCGACAGAACGCTCAAACCCCTCCACCACGATAAGGTGGCGGCCCAGGGAAGGGCGCATAAAAGTAAACATTCATTATAGCACAGTTTGCCACACACTGATCTACTCTGATGTGTCCAAACCAGATACCTGCATCTCTTCTTTGATGCAAGTTCATCAGCCAGGCGTCTCCTGACTGATGTTTTGGTGTTTTGGCTGGCCAGCTCTAGTAGTCATTTGGTATTGCCCTGTGGGCCAAATATATTTACACAGCGGGCCAAAGTTTGACACCTATGGTCTAGCTCATATCTGGACCTGCACAAGATAAGTGGTCAGGGGTTTGTCATTATTCATTCAAAAAGATTTGCTTTCGTTGTCCAGATAGCTCGTTAGCCAACTACCGCCGGCCTTAGTCGGGGGGCATTCCCAGAAGATCCCTTTGTTTCACTCACTAGTTTTGCTTCTGTTGCCACTGGAGCTTTCAAATATCCAGCCACCCTAGGTATTTTTATTAATAGAGAATGTGAAGGCATACCACGCTGTGTTGCATGCTGGGATGCAACATCCATGATGCACCATCATGTAAGGAATGTTTTCCACTATTACCAATGTTGCCTGGTTTGTATTTGTTTTGTTTAGCAAAAACAGACAAATCTAATGGAAATGTGAAGAAATGAAAAGAGGAAAAGAAGAGGGAAGATGTTCTTTACTAGGAGTTATTTAATTTCACTGGAAAATACAAGATCTGCTAATTAAAAAGCCAGTGCTTTGCTGACCCCCTCCTTTGACCAATTGATAAAGTAAACAAAGTGTAATACTTACAAATGAGACGCTATATTGATAATTAAAGTGGATTTTAATCTTTAAACTCATTAGAAAAGTGTGTTTTTTTAGCTTGTAGTGAACAAATATATTTAGTAATTTGATGATTAATAGTAGAATGAAATGAGAAAGGATTTCTAGGTTGTTTGAGCTTAAGTCTGTCTTGAAGATAGAATTCAAGTCAAATACACGCTCAGAGAAAGAAGGAATGCAATATGGCAATGCAATCAAATGGATGCATGACATCATTTTCAAATATTTCATAGTTTGTCTGTTTTTTCCCTTTTTGTTTTGAAGTCCACTTTTACATTTTTCCCCTCGACATATTTGCTAATATGTTTGACATTTAAATATCTGGTTAAGTAGATTTGGGTTTGAAGATCAGCAACTCATTCACTGAACAACAAATAGAGGTGTGTCTGGCAGTTGACTGACAGTTGAACTGACATTGATGTGTCAGTCTGAAACAAATCACAGTCAGTCCCCTCCACTGAAAATTCTCCATCCCATTCCCCAGACGTGCTCACACAACAGTTGGAAGTAGGTTACCACACAAAGTCACGCATAATTTTCAATTTCCAATGATTCTTTTAGTCTCTGAGCCTCGTGGGCCCTTTATGCCTTCAGGCTCCAGGACTTGAGCCCCTCTAAGCCTTTGCATTAAAACAGTGCTAGTCCTAATGAATATGTATTCGAACTGGACACGTGTAATTTTTGCTAATGCAATAGCCATGCATGGTAATTTCCTGCAATAGGAAGTATATAAGGACTCAGTGTACAAGGATTTTGGCAGTTTTCATATTTGGTAAGTCTAGTTACTTTTTGCCTGTAAAGGATCAACTGTCTTCATCTGGGAAATGATCCAAACTTCTTTTTTTGTTGTTTGTATAGACAGGAGAAACTTTTCATATTGCAATAAAAAAAATCATCAAATAAAATTTCATTTGCAAACACCAAACTATCATGTCAAATAATGATTACGTCATATTAGTAGCAAAATTTCCTAAATCATATATTGGCAAATCCGACTAACTCTACCCTCCTAACACTACTGATTCACTGCGCATCATTGCGTAAAAAACCTTAGAATACGACTTAGACAATTATGCTATGAGGCTAACGGCAGGTAGGATGTTGCTCTTTCATATTTATTTGTAACTGCATCAACATTTAAATGAAGCTAATCAATATGTCTTATTTTCTCAAGGAATTGTGTGACGACAGAACACAAAATGTTGTCAACATTAATCTGTGGTTATAATGTGTCATATGTACATCTCCATTTTCTTGGAATATGAAGATTTTGTGTTGTGCTTTAATCAAAAGACTCAAATCTGGTGGCACAGCTGATACAAACTACATACCATTTCAAGATTAAGTTGTATTGACTGTGGACAAAAAACTAAACAATGCCAGAGTGTGTTTGAAAACATATGAAAACAACAACTGTGAAAATTGGGCATTCTGTATCTTTGAATGTCTGCTGTAGAAAATTGTATAAAAAAACAACTAAAATACAGATTCCAGCAATCATTAAAAAAAAGACAAACACATTCGCAGACACACAAAAACTCTCAAAATCAATACTAAGAGATTTGTGTCCTTTAGTATCTTGAAGACGGAGTACACAATACATTTTTTTGTTATTTGAATGTTTTGAGTTGTTGAATAATTGTAGCTCTTCTGACAAATAAGTATCTCTGAAATAACTAAAAAGGAAGGAGGATCAAAACCTACTTAAACTTAAAAAGAAATAAAATAGCCAGCTGAAAACATCAAGGAGGAATAATCATCCAAAAGACTGGGTTGCATCAGATAAGGAAAAGTGCTGTTGGTAACTGTGCTGAATCAGGAATATATTATTTTATCTACTACAAAGTCTGATATGTTTCCATCAATTTTAAGCTCTAAATCTCTTACATTCCCAGGAGCTGATAAAGCAGGCTAATGCAAGAGAAATAGCAGTAAATAACAGTGAACATCGAACAGATTTATCATTAATTGCAATTGTTGGCTGAAAGGGGTCGCGGTTTTAAGCTATGAATGTAATGCACAATGATTAGCCCTGCGTGCATTTGTGTGTGATGTTACCGTGATATTGTAGCTGTCTGTGACTGTGACATGCTGTAATATGAGGGTTGTAATGCTGCGTGGGTAGACTCTCATTGATAGCATTTGGCGCGCAGCCTTGCATGGGTGAAGCACTTATTAGCAAACCCAGTCAATCTAAGTATTGCAGACAGTGCCCTGAGTCAATGGGAATGTGTTTGTTAGCTGAATATGCAGTATAATAATCAGTATGTCTTAAGCAATCTAATAAACAGTCATCATAAGATGTTTTTACATAATCCTGCCATCTAAGATTACCTTAATGCTTGTAAAAGCTTGCTGCCGTTGTGTGCCTCATTACCTTGGGACATTGGTCATTTCATTTCAAGGGTCTGATTTTCATTAACTGCTCTGCCCCCCTACCCATTAGCAGAATGAAAGCTCGGCTGCAACCATCTGGCTGCCAACTAGACCTCAGGGCTGCTTTATGGCTCCATCGAGCTTCACTAAAGGGAAGGTTGCACTATTAGAGCCTTTTCTGAGTCAGGCCACAGGGAGTTATGGGAGTGATGCAAGGAGTGATGCCCATGCTTGGGGATGTGGGGAGGAAACTGAGATAAATTTAGAAGAAAAAGAGACATTGGTGCAGCAAAGGAGGAGATGGGGAGAGGCAAAGTGAGAAAAGTCAAATAGAACCTGAGAGAAAAGTCAACATAAAAGATGAAAAAAGGAGGAAAAGAGGGGGAAAAAAGAACTGTACAAAAGGAGGCTGGGTGTGAAGAAAATTACATTCATATTTCTGAAATGAAAATTTCTATTTATTCCAGGCTGTTGAGTCCCAGAGGTGTGACAGCAAACTGAGCTGACAGATGATAACCCAGCCTGTTTAGCTTATGCTAGGATAAAACAGGTGTACATTTTACTGCCTCTACTGGACACATTTTATTTTTAGACATAGTGGTCTCATTTTGAAATAGCATCTGCTTACATGCAACATTTTAGTGTTTCCAATAAAAACGGACTGGTTCCTTTCCAATGTTTTTATTTCCAGGCCTATCATAATCGCTAGTCTTGTCTTAAAATTGTTTTCATTTCTCTGCTGCTTTTGCTATTTCTTGCAAAACAGACTGCCTGTTAGTGAAGGTCAGTCTGCTGTATCTTTCTCTGTTCAGAGTACAATACAACTGTATGAAAAACCATCCTGATATACAATGCATTTGATGTTTTGTTGCTCATATATCCTTGTAGAATGGGACCAATTCCAAATATTGTTTGGATACATCATTGTTCATGCACAACTTGTGGAGAAGTTACTGTCTGCGTAAACCATATCTGGACACTTTGCAATTATTTTACTGGCTATATTAAGCTTCTCTTAATATAACAGGCCAATGTGACCTAGATAACTGAAAGGGGTGTAATGATAAGAACGGCTGATAATATCTACTAATTCTCAAGGCGAAAGAAAAATATTTCAACAAGCTAGTTAGTCATTTTTGAATAATCGATTTTTGTCACACTCAGACTGGATGATGAGATTACTGATGAATGAAAACATGGTTTTACTTTAGTGACTGAGAGTCAGGGATGGCTGACCTTACTATGATTAACTATAGTATACAAGAATGATGATGTAATAAATCATTTACTCTCTAACTTGCTCAGTGTCAACATGAAGGTCAGAGGTCAACTTAATCCACGCACAAGTAGCCTTCGGTGATCGTAGGAGTTTGCTTTCTTTGAGCAGTTTGCTAACTTTCTGCCTACACATCAAAATCAACTTAGGATTTGTTTATAGATTCCCTGTAACAGGCTCACCATTCATTTTGAGGGTTTTCTAAAATGGAGTTAGATGCTGTGTATCTCCGCACAGGACCTACTTTTTGTCATGCTGTACAACACTATCTGAAAAATTTTGGTTCACCTTTGGTACTCTAAGGCTGCTCAAAATGTCTGGTGTGCCCAGTCTTAGTGTAGGGAGTGCCAAAGTTTGCCACAAAGCAGACTTGAGGCAAATCTGTTATACAGTGATGTGGCTAAGTAGTGCAAGTCTAGCCTGAACTACTTAACGAATGAGTCAGTCTTAGTATCTGACCAGCTATCCCAAGTTCCACCCCAAATTTAGTCAATCAAGTTCCAATAAATATGTAAAATAATGATTCTATAAGATGTAATTATTGTGCCAAGGTAATTGGCCCACAATCCTGAATAAACACTTATTAAAATTCAGATTGCGTTTGTGCAAGCTTTCTTATTTCTCTATTAGTTATCTCAAGTCTCACATAAATAATGTTCCAAAAGACCCCTCCCAAAAAAAATAAAGACAAAATAATACAAAAAAACAAAAACATGTCTGGATTGTATTTTACTGGTTTACCCACAGTCAACAATTTAGAAAGATCATTTTATTCCCTTAAAGGACACAGTATACTTCTCTGGCAAACAGAAAGAGCCCTGGGACATAAACTGAACGTGAACCTGAAAAGGGACAAAAAAGTGACCTAAGAGACTCAGAGCATACCATGGTTATTTCCAGCACCTGAGGAACGTCTCACCTCAGGGCTTATCATGCACAGCAGGGTATAAGCTTTAGTGAGAATTGAACTAGAAAAAAAAGAAAGAAAAAAATGAAGAAAAAAATCCACTCAGCTGCAGTGCTGACTCCTGTGGGCACAAAGGCTAGTGAGAAAGGCGTGTGATAAAATTAGGGTCAAAAATGAAAACTAGTGCAATTTAATGGTAGTGTGGGTGATGACATACCTTGGCCTAGACCTTGTGGATAGACTGAATAATGATCAACATTGTATTTCTTTACATGACTCCAATGATTGATTGAACTTTTTTCCTTTTTATTTTCAATTACAGTCCCATCAAACATGTTCAAGCCCTTGACTTACCTTTAAAGTATTACCTGTGTACAGCATAAAGGTAAAAACTATGCTGTATTCATAGCCAGCAGATTACAGCATCATTTTCAAAAACATGGAATGAGCTGTGTGCAATAATTTTTCCAATAATGAATTATCTTATTTTATTTATTGATTCTGTAATTGTGTAATTTGTAATTATGTGTCGTGTATGTGCTCTTAGATGTGTGGTTGCATATGTTTACCATAAAAGAAACAGAAATAAAAGAAACATCGATAATCTGACCTAACTGATAGTCGAAGTTTCAGATAAAAGAAAAAAAATCTTTTTGACCACCTGTGTTATTCATGGTTATAACTAAATCATTCAAAATAGATGATTAGAAAGTATACATTTATGTAGGAAGGGGAAATAAATGCATGACAATGAAACATATTGAAAACAGGATTCTAACTCCGCCGACTAACTTGGTGGAGGCGGTTCCATTAGCGGACGCTAGGAGCTGTCCGCGGTGCTGAAGCCTCGGCTGCTTTTCCTCTCTATGTGCCGACAGCTCACGCAGCTAGGAATCCGCTTATCGAGCGTCCAAATTAAAAAGGGACCTCCGCATTTCTCTTGATTATTCTCGACTGTCTTCACTCTGCCAAAGACAGCAGAAGCAACCCGCGCGCGTCTCTTTGTATTTTGCAGACGATAAAAAAAACAACAACCCTCGCCTTGCTTGTTTTCTTTTCCCCCCACTGGAAGTATTATTATTATTTATTTTTCAACACACGGACGTTCTGTATTGCAACGTGAGAGCAAACCTCGACTTTAGAAGAAATGTATACGACTCAAGACTGCCAATATAAGACCTTCTTCACGGTTTTGGTTCTTGCTGCTGCCGTCTCCAAAATACACGGGCAAGGTAAGAACTTGGGTCTTGCACGCACTTTGTGGAAATTGTTCCGTCCACTTCCCTTTGTCAAACTATACGAGGCGAACACAGAGCTCAGTGCTGGGCTGTGACATAAGGTTTACGACTCCCAGATCTACAAGTGTAAATGTGTGTGTGGGTGGTGGGGTAATAAGATTAATCTTTGTTAAGTTAACAATGTGATGATTAAAATGAGCCAAGCAATAAAGAATTACTACATTACAGCAAGACTAAATATTTTAGACTTTAAGGCAGTATCCTTTCATGCCGTTTGTCTTTTCATTCTAAACCACTGCTTCTATGAAATTTAACAGCAGGGGTATGGTAAAATTAATCCCACTGCACACAGAACATGTCCAATTACAAGTTATAGGTCCTCACATTTGCTCACTGGGTAGAATGAGTTTAACAGTCAGTTACATAACAATGTAGAGTTAAACACAGCTGTGAAAACAGCCTCTGAGAAGAAGAAAACTTAAGACAAGACACTCACAAACTAAACATTATGATGAAGCATATTCAACCTCATCTAGCCATGTTTACATGTTTGTGTCTCTACTGAAACCCAGAGTAAACAGTCAGGAAGTGACTTGTTTGGGCACTGTGGTCTGCGTGACAGACTGTGCTCCTTAATAAGACTCTAATCCTCTGGAATTGCGGAAGATTATTGACCAAGCTGTTTAACACAGTTGAGTGGGAAGCTGCAAACGGATTCGTGCACAGTAGCCTTGTCCTAATTATTTCCCCAGTGTGGGTCTACCCTCTCTTCATCATTATAACTATGCTTTCTGTTGGACAGTCTGTGTTTCAGTTTGTCAACACAGTTTTCCTCTTACCCCTTTGTGGAGGTGATGTATCTTTTATGTCAAGTAGCAGCATATAGATATAAACCACATCTGAAGCCGTGCCGATATTATGTGCTCAGTAGACAAGGCATTAAAACAGCTCATAAATAAGGTTAACTGGATGCATATGGTGCACCAATTTTGATATATGTGATGGAAAAGTAGTATTTGCCACCCCCAAAGAGTTTTTATTTTTTGTCTCTAGTGATACACATTATTTTCAGTAAGTACAAAGAACATTTAATATAATGAAGTTATTCATCAGTGGGTACTGAATATAGATGCCAGTACAATTAATGCCTTTTAATATCCACTTCATGGAGCCTTAATAAAAATTGTTATTATAAAAATGAGCACATTTATGAAGAAAAGCTGATTATTAAACAATGCAATAACTGAAAAAAAATTAACATTGTCTGGGCTGTTTCAGTTATTCCATCTGAGGCCATCAAAAACTGAGCTGCAATTTTGCAATGGCCTGAAACAATATCATATATGAATATGTAGTGGGAGGGGAAGATGCTGCATCAATGCAGGGCCGACTCTCATAGGCTAAGATCAAATCAAGGTATTTGTAGTATATCCTAACACAACAAAAATACATTTAAATGATTTAACTGATAATTTAACCATTTTTTACTTCAGTAAAAACAAGCAAGCAGCATTGGAACACAGTATAGTAGTGATATGGAGATGTGAGTGTTTTTGGTGCCACAATTGCACATATTCTGAGAACACAAAAGTCAAGGGACGGAGGAAGTGCACAGTGCATTATGTGTAGTGTAAAATAACATTTAGCACCTTCCATTAGTGAACTATCTTGTCGCTTGGTGAGCACTCACACACTATAGTAAACTCTCCGAGCTGAACATTTCTATCTTTTGATTTTGGGGGTTTATGGATTGTTATTGTTTAGAAGGTTTGAATGTGAACTTTTATGTCATTTGGAAGATAGGGAATGTAGTTCAGGAGAGGCCTTAATTACTTATTTGTGGCATTGCATGGTGCAATGAACTTGCTTCATTTTGTCATCCAACAGGGAATACAGACATCGATTCATTAGTTTCATTGTGAGATTTTGGGAAGTGTGTTTTATTCTCCTGTGTTCATGCTGCAGTCTCATATTATCTTGTAAATTAAAATACAATTTTATCATAACTTCAGTAGCATGCTATATTTATCAGTATCTAATATATTCCTGAGTAATGGATGTTCTGTAACTGCTGGGTAATTTGCAATTTCTTAAATTTTATATTGCATCTTAATTGCAATGCAAGATCAGATTCCTTGTTGTTTGGGTTATATTATTAAAAACCTAACTTCTGATGGCTTCTAATGTATTGCCTTAAAAAGGCTCTGGAGGTCATACATATCAGAGAGTCTCTTTAGTATCATGTATATGAACCTATCTCTCATTTTCCTATAAAACCTAAAACACAGCAACAGTCTGAATTTATTACTTTGGTTGCAAGATTTTCAGACTCACACTTAAGCAGGTCAAGAGCAAATTGACACTACATACAAACAAACTAAAAACAACAAAAATAAAAATAAAGAAATATGAAATAAATACATTTTCTGGAAAAAGGGTAACTAATTCAAAATGAATCCCAAGAGATTAACATCCTGATCTGGTGATTTAAGAAATAAATCCCATCATATACACGAAAAGCAACAAGCGGGCCTCAAAATATTGTAAAACAAATCTAATAATCAGTTATTTCTAACAAAACTGCATGCAATGAAAATGATTGTGTGATTCGTAAATGAATGCTTCTCTGCAGTAATTTTTTTCACATTAACAAGCACTTTAGGGGAGGTAAAAGAATTGCAGAGAGACAAAAAGAGGATCATTATAATCCTTATTGGAATATTTCATCTTATGTATCAACAGGTGTTCTTTTAAATTCAACAGGAACCTCTGTTTAGTTTTGTCTTAAAAATTCATCCATGTTTTGTGCAAATGTCAGCATGAATTATATGTCCTGTGTGTAATCTCCATTATCTTGATTTTCTTTGTCTCTTATTTGTTTCATTTTCTTGGTATACCATCTATTTTACATTGTAATTGGGTGAATAAATAATTCAAGGTTATCTTCATTTTATATAATAAAACAGTGTCAACCTATGTAAATTAAGCTTTGAAATCTGATGAGGTAAGAGTAAAATGATACAAAGTAAAGCAACAGCATTTTTTTGTATGAGCTTGCCAAACAAGTCACACATCATTGTCAGTGGCATGTTTACAGTACATTAATAATCAACACGTGTATATAAAACTGAAGAAAAGAACTAAATCAATCTTGAGTCATGACTGACATCAGGCAAGGCAAGTTTATTTCTACGGCACATTTCATGTACAAGTCAATACAATACAAGTGCTTTACATGAAACATTAAGAGCATTACAGTGGGGTGCAGAAGAAGCCTTAAAAGTACATTAGGAACAACTCTTAAAATAAATATCCATCCATCCATCCATCCATCCATTTTCTGTACCGCTTAATCCATGCAGGGTCGCGGGTGGGCTGGAGCCTATCCCAGCAAGTATTAGGCGAGAGGCAGGGTACACCCTGGACAGGTCGCCAGTCTGTCGCAGGGCCCCCTTAAAATAAATAGAAAAGTAAAATAAGAAATAAAAGTAATTAAATTAATATAGAAAAATCTAAAATAGAATAAGATAAAATGCAAGAAATAAAAGTTACAGTGAGGAATTTACAGTTGTTTTGATAAAAGGCAGCAAATAGAAAAGATTTTAACCCTGATTTAAAACTGCTGAGAGTTTCAGCAAACCTGCAGTTTTCTGGAAGTTTGTTCCACATGTGAAGAGCATTAAAACTGAACGATGCCTCTCTGTTTAGTTCTGAACTTGGGAACTGAAAGTAGACTGGAATGTATTTTGGCCCTAAACCATTCAGTGCTTTGTAAACTAACAGCAGGATTTTGAAGTCAGTTATTGACAGACAGGAAGCCATTGAAAAGATATTTGGTCTGGAGTTATGTGATCCACTTTCGAGGTCTGAGTCTGAGCAGCAGCATTCTGGACTAACTACAGCTGTCTGATGGACTTTTTAGGGAGACCTGTAAGGACAGCGTTACAGTAGTCCAGTCTACTAAAGATAAATGCAT
>JAOXYM010000016.1:5764855-5776739 GCA_028567055.1 Leptatherina wallacei | reverse complement strand
TTGTTGTTTTTCATAATTTGAGCGAGTGGGAGCATGTAGATGTTGAACAGCAGTGGCCCCAGGATGGAGCCTTGGGGATGTTATGGTCGACCGTGTCAAATGCAGCACTGAGATCCAGTATGACCAGGACTGAAATGTTTCCGCTATCTTTGCTCACGCAGATGTCATCAGAGATCTTAACTACAGCAGTCTCAGTGCTGTTATGTGGCCAGAAACCTGATTGGTAGACATCAAAACTGTTATTTAGTGTCAGGAAGTTGAGTAGTTGTTGAAAGACAGCTAGTTTAGACAGTCTAGTCTACTAAAGATTAATGCATGGACAAGTTTTTTTAGATCCTGCGGAGACATCAGTCCTTTAATCCTCGATATGTTCTTTAAGTGTTACCACTTTATAATGTACCGCTGAGTGGCACATTAGAGAAGGTCCAACCATACTGTTTTCATTTTCTAGAAACAATTGATTTTTTTCCCCCAAGATAATCACTGTCAAGTTAATTTATCAAGAAGACTTCTTCACACTGGTTTGAAGGCGATGCTGCTCAAGTGATTTCTCTGAGTACTTTGGACTCTTTCAAGACTTGCTATGATGAGTTTTTGTGGCAAAAAGAAATGTTGTTTACCAAAGGGGTCAACTGATTAAACTCTCCAAAACCAAGTTAATCAGTGAAAGAACACAAATCCAATGAGTTGACGAGGAAGCATAGAGGATGCAGGCAGGAACAAAGCAGAGAGAAAACGATGGAAATTCAAACCATTTCTTCCAACTGATGAGATGGGTAACGTGATATCTCTAGCTAACAAAATGGATGAGCTTGAGGTTCTAACAAAGTCTCAAAAAGAATACAGGGAATGCAGTATTATGTGCCTCACTGAGACATAGCTGCATATACGCATCCTGGACTCTAATGTGTCTGTACACTGCTTTATGACTGTACAAGCAGACTGCAACAAGAAAGTCAGCAGAAAGGTATGGGGAGATGGAATTGTTGTGCTTTATAACCACCATTGTTGCCATTCAAGACATGCCACTGAAAAGGAAAAGTGTTTAATCATCGAGTTTTTGTCCATATTGTTTACCCAGAAAGTTTACTTTTTATTCTGGTAGTGGTCTATATTATCCCTGTTACCGCTGCAGAAACAGCCTGTGACATCATCAGCTCTGTCGTTGCTAGGCTTCAAACACAGTTTCCTAATGCATTCATTAAGATCTTTGGAGACTTAGAGACTTGGAGAGCAATGTCTCCATCTCTGCAATATTACCAACATTCCAACAGTTTGTCAGCTGCTCCACCAGAGAAAACAAGTGTTGGACTTACTTTATCCAAATGTTAAAAATGCATCCAGCTCTGCTGCCCTGCCCTCTTTTTAGGAAGATCAGACCATAATGTGGTTCTTCTCACCTCTACCCATTGTCC
Organism: Leptatherina wallacei; assembly: GCA_028567055.1. Taxonomy (NCBI): domain Eukaryota; kingdom Metazoa; phylum Chordata; class Actinopteri; order Atheriniformes; family Atherinidae; genus Leptatherina; species Leptatherina wallacei. The sequence continues at coordinate 5,775,324 of JAOXYM010000016.1, read as the reverse complement.
AACAGTAATTGGTCATCACACAGACTATTAAAACCTGGACTAATGAAGCTGAAGATGCTATGAGAGGGTGCTTTGAGATGACAGACTGGAATGTCTGCTGTGACTGAGTGTGTGACAGATTATATAAATTTCTGTGTGGACAGTATTGTCCTAACTAGAACAGTGAAGCGCTTCCCCAATAACAAGACCTGGATCACCAGTGACCTGAAAAAAGCTGCTAAACATAAAAAAGAAAGCCTTCAGGGAGGGAGACAGGGAGTTATTTAAGACAACACAAAAATAACATAAAACAAAAACACAGAAGTGCAAGGAGGAGTACAGGAAAACTTATAAAGCCATCTCCAACAGAACAACTGTCAGGGATGTGTGATCAGGAATGGAAAAGATCACCAGCTTCAAGTTATAGGAGGATCAGACTGACAGAAGTCTAGACAGAGCTAATGAGCTGAACATGTTCTTCAATAGGTTCTGTTCACCCCCTGCCTCCAGTCAAACAGACCACACACCCTCCATGAGCCCACAGCTTTCCTGTCACACCTCCACTCTGTCACCATGTAGCCCAGTCACGGACCTTAGCGTAGCCTCATCTCGCTCCACATCAGCCGCCACCTCTATCCTGTCTGTCTCCACCAGTCAGGTGAAGAAGTAACTGGAGAGACTGAACCAGAACAAGGCTGCAGGTCTAGATGGTGTCAGCCTCAGGGTTCTGGAAACCTGCTCAGAACTATGTTGGATTCTTCAGCACCTTTTCAATGCCAACCAGTCAGAAGAGAGTTCGTGTGCTGTGGAAAACATCTTGCCTTGTTCCACTACCTAAAACCATCTGGACAAAATGTCTACAGGCCAGTTGCCCTAACATCTCACATCATCAAGCTCACCTCAATAAGCAAGTGAACGCCTTTCAGGATCCATTGCAGTTTACATATCGTAATGGGCTTGAGGTTGAAGACGCCATCATCTACCTGCTTCAGAGAACGCACTCACATCTGGACAAATCAACACTTTGAGAATCATGTTCTTTGATTTCTCAAGTGATTTTAATACAATCCAGCCTGCTCTGTTATGTGAAAAGCTCTGTAAATTCCAGGTGGATACCTCCACAACCACCTGGATTTATGACTACCTAACAAACAGACCAAAGTATTCCTCATTTTCATTTCATATGAAGTGATAATAGGTTGACCACATAACCGTCTTAATGTGACTGCTGTGATTCAGGTCTGAGTCAGTAACACTTCCTCGGTTTCTGGCTTGGTAGTTGATTTTAACATCATTGTTTGAAGCTGAGTGCTGACTTTAAAACTTTCTTCCTTGGCTCCAAAAACTATTATTTCGGTTTTGCCTTCAATTAACTGAAATAAGCTTTGGCACATCAAATCTCTAATTGGATAAATGCATCTGATCAGTGTTTGGATTGGGCTATAGTCTCCTGATGAATTGGCTTTGTAGATTTGTGTGTCATCAGCATAATTATAGTAACATATTTAGTTTTTGATTCTGATTTGAATGAGTGAGAGCATGTAGATGTTGAACAGGAGTGGTTCCAAGATGGAGCCTAGAAGGAACTCTGCAGGTTATTTTTGTTTGCTCAGATATGTAGTTACATATGGACACAAAGTAGTCCCTGTCTTTTAGATAGGATTTAAACCAGTTAATTGCAGTGCCAGAAAGTCCTACCCAGTTTTTCAGCTGGTCTTGTAAGATGTTATGGTTGGCCACATCAATTGTGGCGCTGAAATCCTAGTACCAGTTCTGAAATGTTTCCGCTATCTTTGCTCACGCAGATGTCATCAGAGATCTTAACTAAAGCAGTCTCAGTGCTGTGATGTGGGCAGAAACCTGATTGGTAGACATCAAAATGGTTATTTAGTGTCAGGAAGACATATATCAAATTATCACTCTAATACAGAATACAATCTTTGTAAAAAGGAGCCGTTGTTGGTTTTACAGAACTGGATCAGTTTACTTTTATATTAGAAACACTTTGCACATTTGCATGCAAACATTGCTAATTGCTTTAAAAAGTTACTCTACTAAATTAGAAAGTTATTACCAACAAACCAGCCCCAAAATAACAGAGATTTAATAAAGACGTCAAAGACAATGCATATGAGTAAAAATCCTAACAGATATTAATTAGCTGCTTATGCATATATTCACTGTGAAAAGTTGTACGTTTTTTTTATTTCAAGACACTAAACTGAGCCTGTTAGCCTGAACCCTCATGCAAACTCATTATCTTTGCCTTTTAATAAGAAACTGCAAAGTTAGGAGTTGGAGAAAGAGCTGCTTTATGTGTCCTACAGTTCTCCTTGACATATGAAAATGTCTATTATGAATATAGTGAATCTCCCCAGTTTCAGAGCTTCCTATCATTAGTTTAATTCCACAAAGAGTGAGACAGCTCTGGACTGACAATATCTAACCAAGTTCTTGTTTTGGGGTTAGTATTGGACAGTGCAATTTCTCTGCAGAACATGTACCATAGGTTCCAGCTGGGTTACACTCAAAAGAAAAGTGAATCATCCACAATTTGAAGGCTTAAAAATCACAACACACCTAGACTTGCCTCTAAAGATTTTGATATACCAACATTTCATTGAAATAGTTTGTTTTTCTGCATTTGAAAATGTAGCTTTCACATGTTAAGCAGAGGAAGTACGCTCTACTGAGAGAGGTGCATTTTAAAGTTGATGGATACTGAGATGCTAAACTCACTGTAAAAATTGAGCACATTTGGGTTGCTTTTGTATTGAGACCTGTTAGCACTCCATGAAGCTCTTTTTTATTGCAATTGCAGCCAAGTATTTTTTTCAACTCAGTGGTAATTGCAATTAATGTGACAGGTTACAGAAGTAGCTTCCTGTCTTTCATTATTGAAGGTTTTACTAACAATAATTGACAACAAATTTCCAGGAAGATGGGGATAATACTTCAGAATTCCTATTTTGGTTTGATTACTTCATTGAGCAGTGTTGTAGAAAAAAAAACTGAACATCTTACAATTCCAGGGGAAGTAACACAAATCATTCAACACCTGTTTGTTGAATTGCCAGTTATTAAGTTCATCAAGGGCTATTCAGCATCTGTGAGCTGTCATAATTAGTTTAACTTTCCCAAGGCCTGTCAATGGTAAATGAGAGTCATTATGCCAGAATACCCCTCTCGAAGGCTTGGCACCCGCCTGCCACAGCCCCTCTCTGTGCCTGTCTCGGTCTCTTTCACTGCCTCCTAGGTGGAGCTCACAGCTTGGCTGAATGCGACTCATTTTCAGCTCTTCATGTGCAAATTCTCCCTCGCTCTGTGAGAATGTTCTGTGCATTCTAATTCGACTCATTGCTTCATATGTTTCCTTCCTCAAAATTGTGGAGCTTTATTTGTCGTGGGAGAAAGGGTGTTTTTGAAAGCATCTTTTTTGGATTTTTACCACTGTTTTGCTTAAAACACATCTTCAAAAGCCAGTTTTACCCGAGAGATAAGAAACCTATGTGTTCTTACCAAATCAGGCTGTAACTCAGCTAAATCTTCAATCTGCATTTAAATATAAAATTCCAGATGTTAAGTGAAGACATGTCCGTCTTTAAAATAAATAAGACATTTTGTTATGTTATCAAGTTGCAAGGTTAGTCATAGTAAAATAACTAGGCTGCACCATATTCATGATGTTTCTCATTTTCAAAGTCACATATTGCCAGTAGTTTGCAGAATTCAGTTTATAGGTTTATGCTGATATTTTTCTGGAATACTCCATCAAGCACTAAGATTGCAACCATGATAACCATAAAATTAGAGCCTATTATTATCTGCACACTGAAAAAAAAGAAAAAAAGACTGAATAAATAGCATGCAGTTCAGAGAGACAAAAGCAAAAGGCTGGATTCTTGATGTCATTTCACATCCAGGTTGTTTAATCAGTCTGACAGTTTGGATGGACATGAAATAGGTTCCTGCATCTGGATAATTATGTTAGAAGTTGTCAGGTTTTATGATCAGCAGAGTAGAATAATTTCCTCTGGATCAGGAGCAGGTACTTTGCGATGCGCCACTTGTGTAATCTCCTTCTCAACGTAAGGGACTGTGTTTTGACTTTCAACACAGACAACTAACAAGACTCAGAGACTGTATCTGGCTAAATTGGTGTTGGGGCATCCACATTTAATTTATGTGAAGTGAGGAGTCCCCCTGTCACTAAACTCTAACAGAAGGGATGTCTACCACTCTGTCAAAGCACTACATTGCAGGCTCACTTTGTAACTGCTTTGCCTTTGGCTTTCTGCCTTATCGATCCCACCAGTCGTCCACAGACAAAAAAAAAAAAATATAGGAGAAAAAAAGAAGTTAGCTGTGTTAGCCTCCCTGAGGCCAAGGCTCCTTTCCGCACCTTTTACGCTCTGTCTGTCCGTGTATATACCTGCTTAATCTGGAGTGGCGGGTTTTGCGGCTGCAGTGGGGATGGCTCTCTGAAACGATTAGGCCTGGGGACAGCTCCAGCTCTCTTTCCCTCTTCTCCACGCCAGATCTCATCAAGAAAGCATTTCATCTGTGGCAGTGGAAAGGCTTATATGTAAGGTCGTGGAGTGCTGTGTGGAAAGCAGCAGGTAATAGGCTGTGTAATGTGTTTGGGGGACTTGTTTTAGTATTCACAGTTAGTGCTGACCTCTGGCAGGCAGAGCCACCCCCACAGTAATTTCCTCTGAAAAGATGTAATTGAATTCATCAGGATGAGTAAACATATTATAAGTAGCAGAGAAAGATAACAATGTTGTGGATAGATCAAGGAAGGGGATAGTGGATGCACAAGTAATTGAAAATAGTCAAAGACAAACATGAGCAGGGAAAGTGTTCAGTGCACTTAGAAAAGTTATTGCATGCAAAGTTGGACTTTGCTTTTAAAAAATTTAAACAACCTCCCCCTTATGATTTGTACTGTATGATTAAATACAAATGCTCATCAAAACCACCATAATGTCACCAAAATATTGTTGCAATTGATAAAATCATATTGCAGTTTGAACCAAGGCTTAAAATGAAGTGAAGTATCACAGGCATCTATCTACTTCCAAGTGTTTTGTGCGGCTGAACTCTTGAACAACACAGACATCGAGCAGAGGCCCGCATTGTGACCTCTAGTCTTGTTCTCTCCACAGTGATATATTGAAGTCATGTCCCAGAGGACCTTGTCTATAATTTAGAGGTTCTGACATCGACCGCAATCTCCAAAATATCGAACATTGTCAGTCCAAGCGACTGCTGGGTGGCCATGCAATTGTCTGTCAGTTATAAGGCGTCTGTCGGCTGCCTCGACTTCTCTGTTTGTGATGGAGAACCAGCTCATTGTGGCTGTTTTTATCTGTCAGAACAGCCAGCAGATGTAGGGAAGAATACCCTCCCTAAAGAATGAATTACTTAGCAGGAAACAGCAGCAGCTCGTTTAGACCATGTCATTGATTGTTGGACTATGTCTTGTAGCGTTAAAGGCTGGTCTGTGCTCTTTTGACATTTCTGTTGAATGTAATATATGGTGAAGTGATCTTAAGCAGCTTCTTGCTGGAAAGTAGACCAAATTATATTTTTGACAGGAATATCATATATTGTTGCTTAACATATATCAATAATTTTCTTTCCCTTTAAAAAATGATACTGCATGTATTTTTTTGTCTGATCTTTATCTTTACTGAAATTTGACCTTTTCTGATTTCTTAGTTATTTTCTGGATTGAACCTAAATTTGCCTCAGCATGTCAGGGTGGATGCTATCCTGCAAATTGTTGCCATGCCATTTCTGTGTTTTGCCATATGTGTTATTTGATGTATTTTTAGATTTAAACATTTAGCCAATTTGCAGCTGAGTGAAATTCATAATTGGTGTTTTGTATGAAAGATCCTTAATTGTCTTTTTTGTAGCCTCTTTATTTTTAAAAAGGCAAATAAATAAATGAGACAACATTACCAATCTGGAGAAATTCCAACACTATATCATTGAAATTATGAAGTCAAGCTGTCCTTGGATGGCAAATGTATACTTTAAAAATTGCTTATGAGGTTATTTCTAATGGATACAAATTTTTAATTATGCAGGGGCTTTTTTTTCAGGAGATTAAAAATTAGACGATGACCTTAGACATGAAATGTTAAGTTAAATCGTTTCTGATCCTGTTTTTAATTTTTCATAGTTTGGTTTTAATGTGAGGAGACTATGTTTGCATAAAGACAGAGTTTAATTGTTCTCAAGTTGCCTTTAAGCTTTTATTATTCATAGATTATATTTAACTAATATTTATTATTTATTCTTTAACAAACCATAAATCTATTAACATCCCCTTTGCCAATGATACATTTTCTGCCTGCCTCTGAGTTCAACAAATCAAGAACATAACATATTATGGATAGTCTTTTTTCTTCAGTTTCTGTTTTTATTGGAGTGATATGTTTAGTTCATGGACACATTTCTTGGTTTTGCTCTAAGAAATGTGAATTCATCATTACTGATGCATTATATTTAGAAAGCCTTATTTGACCATTCATTTAACCCACTAAAGAGTAAGGAACACATTCTAGCCATAAAGCCAGGTATTGTATACTTTGAATTAAATTTGAAATATGAAGGCAAACAAGAAAGGGAAAAAGGAGGAAGAAATGTATTTCTAACAGTAGGGGATCATCCTTTGCGGACAAAACCTGCAGAAAATTAAAGGGCCTGGGCACTGACTGGGTGGGGATAGAGCAAGTGATTTCGTAATGATAATTGTAGCACAAACCCCTGTGGTGAATCAAACTGCTCTGTTGGATATATGAGAACACTGAGCTGCCAAGCAGTTATAAATCTGAAGTAAATTTACAGTAGCAAGTTAAGTCAGGAAAATGTGAATGCTAAGTTCTTGTATAATAATCACACAAAGAAAGAATCACAAAGATAGTCCAAAAATTGGTTTGGTGTATGGATTAAAAACTCTGTTGATTTCTCAACTCCTTAATAATCTTAGATCCTTCATCATAAAAATGTTCATTGTGAGAAAATAAAGTTTTCATGGAACCAGAGTTGAAGTCAGATGTTCCATATACAGCAGATCTGGATGCATATGTGAACATATCTCTACCCACTCAGTATGACATTGATATTCTCTTTCATTTGAGCTTAAGTAAAGAGTGTAGGCTCAGGACTACAGGATGAAATCACTTGACAGTTTTGTGGAATCAAAACTGCATCTTGCAGTTTCCATGCAGGAGACTGATGTATAGACAACTTGATATGACAGGAGCTTTTGCTGTAAGCATGGAAAAAGGGGGAAAAAAACTCAAAATCTGAAATAGAAAAAAGGAGTAATTCACAAATATTCAACAGGTAACAACAGGAGTCAAACAGGCAGACAGCTTCACAAAACGACAGATAAGGGAACTGTAGGAAAAGTAAGGAGGAGCACCTGGAGAGAGAAACAGCAGGTCACAAACGCTCATGAGGAGATGAACCACAGGTGATGATACCTGATGGACAGGTGAGGAATAAGTCCTTTAAACTGAAAACATGTTGACATGCTTCAGTGGGAGAAAACATGTAAAGGATTACATGTTTTGCAGTTTTATTCCCTTTTAATTACTGGAGTTGTGCATTCAGGTTCATTCTTACTAGCTTATAATTTGAAAAGAGTAGAACATAGCCATGGTTGCTGTTATCTGGCTTGGCTCCTGAGTTCTTGTAATTTGTCTATTTACTGCCACCACACCTCTTCTCTCCTCCATCATCTTGCCTGTGAGCTCAAATTTACCTCAGTGTGCCATCTCATCAGATGTCTGAATTTCTTACATGTATTTAGAGGAGAAGAGTGAGGGGGCTCGCTGGCGGAGGGAGGGCAGACAGATGTAGTCTCTGCCCAGGTCTTCAGCGTGATAAAGAAGTGGAGCCATGACACATCACGCCATCAAAACGAAATATTTGAGCTGTCATAAACACTCATCTGGCAAATATAAAATACAGCAGTCGGCTATGACAAAAAATACACAGATGATGCAGCTGTGTAACATGCACATCACACTGATGTCTGATTAAAATGACAGCTTGCAAGCAATGATATTGTGCCCTGTGAAAAGCCTATGTCCTTGACTCTTCTGCTGTCATGTTTCTCCCTTGCCTTCTCTGGTTGCATCATGTGGGAGGGACTATAAGGTAACAAACAAACATAATAAAAACAGAGAAATAAGAAGAGGAGCTTCTGTCTTGTGTCTTTTTGAATTCATTCAAGTGGAATGTATCTATTCTATTTGGTATAGCTGTAGTGAGCACTATGGGCAAGTCTTTATACTGCATCAACATGGAAACTTATAATGAGCTACATAAAGAAAATTCAGAATTTACACAGCTGCAGAATCTACAAAGGAAACACATTATTATTATATTTTGGACTGGTGTATAGCAATAATAACCATTGTGCCTTGCTGCCTAAAATGCACCACTTTTGATTATTTTTTTCCTTTCCACCCTGCACATTAATAACATAGTTTTCTTGCCCAGAAAACAACATGGGTCCAGTCTCATCAATCTGCATATTGTAAGCATTGCTGACCATAAGGCACAGTCTGAGGCACACCAAAGAGGACACCTTCAATTGATCCTCTCTCACTTGGAGCCCCCCCCCCCCACACACACACACCATTATGAGCATGAGTTGCATCTTAAACACAAGATTTTGTGGCAGCCTTTCTCCAACAACACCCAGATGTTTATCTGCTAGCAGCTTTGGGAAAGGATGAGAAAATGTTCTACAAAAATATCATTTAGGGTCATTTTCTGAGCAAGTATCCATGATGCCACCAACCATTCTCACATCATGAGTTTTCTCCATTTCTGTTGCTGTATTTTGCATGAAAGATTTGGCTGCATTCTATGTTTTTCATCTGGACAAAAAGGAGCGATGGTGAATTTACTATGTGGACTGCTGCTGAAAAAAGGTCCATGTTAGACTCTTCAAAGCACAGTCACAATTTCTTTTTATTTCCCTACTTTGGATGACGATTTTATTTATCTATTTAGCTTGGGTTACCATTACAATTGCAAGTTTTCTGTTTTTTTGTGCTCTAAATTCAGATTAGGATTGAATAACACATATAAAGGAAAACACAAAGGCTTCAAAAATTTTTCAGTGAGAGCAACAGAACATCTTCGATGATCTTAGCTGTGATTGCACACTTTGTTTTAATGGCAAGAAATGTGCCTTGGTTTGGCTGATGTAATAGGTTATAAAAAATTTGACAAAGTGGGAGCAAACCTGAGAGCACATGTACAAAGATGGGGAGAAAAAAATAGGGCAAAGTAAATGTTAATCTTTTTCATTTTGTTAGATAGACATCATTCAACTCACCACTTGGTGAATGTTTTTATCTAGAGTGCCTTAAAAGAATCAATAGAGCATGCCTGATCCAACATAGCTCAAAACCCTAACCTGGAAAATGTTTATATTTATAACATTTTCATTCAGAGCATGTTTGGTGATCCCAAGCAGACAAGTGTCATGTTATTTCATGCCTAGGTGTGCACAATGAGCAGGGCTGTTGGCAAATCGCCTGTCAATGTCAGTGACCACTCTGCCTTGAAGGTGATGTGTTTGTGTTTAGCTGAACTTATTATACATCCTTGTCATAGCAGTCTCATTCGGCAAGTAAACAAATTGAGAGGTTCTGGAAGGTTGTAGCGGAGCTAAAAAAAACAAACAAAAAAAAACTCATCACAAAAGTGCACCCCTTGGCTCCAGTGCAATTACCTTCTGTAAATGAAGCTCAGGCTGTCCTGTGAGTCGTTCACCCTCTGTGCAGGCGGTTTGCACGAGCACTGTGTCAACAAAGCAGCATGGGCCTCTATGTGGAAGGTGCGAGGCTGTTTACCTTTGTTGCGGTGTGGATTGATGAGGTGGCTGAGGCAGAGGTAGGGGCATGATGTGAATAGCTGGAGTATTACCTTGGAGAGAGGTGTTTCCCCTCTGAGGCGGCTAACTGAGTTTGACAAAGCTGTTTCTGCTGGGAGGCTGTAGGGACGCTCCCTGGCGCCGCTCCAGGAGCTCCAGCTCTGCATGTAGATACACATTTGAGGTAGTGATGAAAGGTAAAGCAAAGACAGGAGGGAGGAGACTGTTCCCGCTAATGCAGTTTTAGTTGTGTAAGTCAGCTTATAGTGTGTTTAATATTTCATAAGCATTGAACGAAGTGTGAAGTGAGTTAATGCATGCTCTATCAATTGTTTGAGATGTGTAGCTGTGATATTTATGCATTATTATCAATCAAAACCAAAGTGTATTAAAAATGTGGGATTCTTACAAAACACATGAACATGATTTAAAAAAAATTGTGTGATAATTTTAGCCTCCGTAATATTCCACAATGTGAATTTATTATTGACTAAAATTAACTCAGTTATTATTATTATTATTATTATTATTATTATTATTATTATTATTATTATTATTATTATTATTATTATTATTA
>JAOXYM010000016.1:5750463-5761338 GCA_028567055.1 Leptatherina wallacei | reverse complement strand
ACACACACACACACACACGCACACACACACACACACACACACACACACACACACACACACACACACACACACACGCATGCATGCAGGCACATCCTTTCTATCTCCTTGTCTCTTTCTCTCCTCCTCTTTGTCCCTCCCTGATTATAAAGACTTGCCAAGAAATCATTGGCCCAACAGAGGAAGGGCAAATCCTCTTCAGCCAATTTAAATTCTCCTGAGCGCATGGAGCCGACTATTCCAAACTAATTAATAGACATGTTATGAATAAAAACACTTTGATTATGAAAAGAGGTTGCCCTCTGCCTCCTTTTAGGCTTGTCATTAGTATGAGGACACATGTGGTGAATAGCTGGAGTGTTGGTACCAGCTGCCGCAGAGGGCCACAGATGCCCTCTCTTGATTAATTTTTTTGCTGCATGTTTTATTCAGGCCTGTCTGTATGGACTCTGTGTCACAGTGTGTGATTAGCTTTACCTGTACCAACAGGAGAGCTGGGGCCAGCAGGACCAGGAGGGCAAGGCCTATTCAAAGGGCAGGACCCAAAGATATGACTCTAGAGCCCTCTTTCCCGTTTGTGCACTTCATCAGCCTCTGCCTTGCTGCTCTCTTAGTCAAAGTGATATACAGTGCAGGCTCTCCCATTCTACAGCACCGCTGTAACTTGCACTTGCTTAGTTTTATTTACGTAGCTGCCATGCTCTGAGAAGATGTGGCAGTGGCTTGTTTGGTACATCTGTTCCTTGATTATTTTTGTAGACCACACACCATTCAGAGAGAATCAGATGCTTAATGATGAGTTTAAAACTGATTATATCAATCATTGTATCAATCATGTTTTACACTGAATGATATTTGCAGAATAATAACATTTCTCGAGTTCAAATTTTTTAAGAAATAACTGGACCATTAATAATTTTGTTTCGCATTAGAAAAATAAATGCTGCTATTTTAGTTTTCTGAGGGGAAACAAATCACACATGCTCATGCAAGCAGAGTTGGTTAGCATGCATGTCGGAGCTGTTAGCGTGTTTTATTGATTGTGTTGTTCTGGTGCAGCATCTTGGAGATGTGCTGTTTTAGATGTCTCTATGGTGCCTTACGTTACACTGCAAAGAGATTCTGGCTGTCAACATGTGGTCCTCAGCTCGACTGACTCGTCCCAAAGGGGAGCCAGACCCCCTCCTGCAGGAGCCATCTGTATCTCGGACAAGGCTATCCATCATCCTCACCGCAGCTCTCGATTTAGGTTTTTTTCTTTTTTAGCCAACAGCTTCAGGCTGCACTGAACAGCTTTACATCTACACGTCGGTAATGAGAGCCCTTGAAACCTGCCTAGTGGCTCTCAAAGCTTGCCTCAAGGGCTGAAGGGAATCAATGAGTCAATCCCGGAGGCTGTATGCACACCCATCCTCCTGGGTTTTTCCAGATGTGGGATTCAACACTACATGTCTCGCTGCGGACACAGAAATATCAAATTAAGAAAAGACACTGATTGCAACAGCGTCCTTGGTCCAAGGTTCACTGGAAGATTAATTCTACCCTTGCTCTATTTAGGAGATTGCTTTGTTTGTTTAATTTATGACAAGTAATCTTACAAACCCGACCATACTCCCCTATAATTTTCATGTTCTATCAAATTGAAATCCAATCTGCATAACCATGTAATACTATACCATAATGCCATCAGGAAATGGAAATGCTCTTTTTTTTAAATTATTTTTATTTTTTAGAATTGCGTGTCTTTATAATAAATGGTCCAAACATACATCTGTATTTATATATTTGTAGCGTTACTAGAGATTCTTAATATGGGAATATTAATATGAATATTAATATGGAAGATATTAATATCTATCCTAATATCCCAACCAAGTCGGGGCACCACCGAAATCCTTCTACCTTTGTTATAGGAAGGTAGGATCCGGAAAAGCTTAATTATTTAGCTACAAATTATGCTCAGTCTCATAATCTTAAAGGCACAAGAATTCTGCGTATGAATTGACCAAAATTTGTCAGGAAACACTCTTCAACGACCGATTAAAATAAACCAAAATTCATTAAATCATTGCACACTGGAAAAGACAGACAAGTCACATTTAAGTCAAACATGTATATGTAATCTCGTGATAGTGTAATGTAACCAGCGCAGCATATAAGAGAGGTTTGATAGTAAGGAAATTAGGTTAGGAAGAGAGTGGAAATAGTTTGTTCTGAATTATTTAAATAGTAGTAAGAGATATATTTAACTTCAAGAGAATTGTGACTAATCTTTAGGTGTTTAGCTTTATTAACGGTTGAAAACACTCAGATTGGGCTTCACAGTAAAATCAATTTTATCTCATTTACTTGTTAAAAGACACTCAGCGCAGATAACCAGCATTGTTTCAGAGAAGGCCTCGGTCCTACTTGGTCTGAGGGGTTCTGAAGGATGGCGGCCTCTTCGAACAGGACCGGTGGAGATCCGGTACTTCCGTCTGCGCCTCTTTCGTCCTCAACGGCCGCTGTAGTCCGAGGAACCTCCTCTCCGTTCTTCCGGGGAAGGCTGATGAAAGCTGATGTCCAAGTTAACTTTGACTTATAGTCAAAGTTACTCACATGAAAATTTGATAAATGGTAAACTATTTTAGCACCAAGCGAGTGCTTACGGTTACTAAGCAACGGGAACTTCCGGGTATTAGAAATGATTAACAAAAAGAACGAAAACTTGTAAAATTATGACAAAAATTGAATAAGTAAGTCTAGGCACCGAAACACCACAAGGACAAACAAAGACACTCCAGGGTTTCTCAACACACAGGAGCGGAGAGCTCTTTAACCTCCTTCTTCGTCAAGAAAACTCTAAAGATGACTTTCCAAAGTCTTAGAATGTTACTCTGAGGTGGACGGAGCAACGAGACTCTGGACCAATCACGTGCGAGGCGTTCAACCCGGGAATAATCCAAAAGATAAAGAGGGGTTTTATGTTCTTATCCACTTTTAAGATTAAACTTTAAACCACACTGTTCCTAAATTAACGGAATATTACATATAAATTCTTGTACTTTGAGACATTTGCATTTTAACACAATCAGAGTAACAAAACAATCATTCTGGAGTATGTCTGTTGAAATGCATCCTTGGGTAGATAACCTTGGGGGGAAGAGTTTGTTACTTTGAAGTGGTTATGAGCAGGGGGTTCCAGTGAGAGCACAAAGTAAGTTTAGTTAGTTCACAATAATCCATTTTGAACATCTCGTCTTTTGGAAGGTAGCTGTACGCTACATATTTTTAATCACAGTATAATTCTTTTTACCCCCCTTCCTCCCTACACCAATTAACCAACTAATGGCGGATGTTGTTGTGAAGGATTTCGCAGGATATCTTACCAAGTCTGTTAACATAGAGCTCAAATTTATTAACATATCTGGGGCAAAAGTTGAAGGGAAATGAGAAATTATATGCAGTTTGTGAAAGTTGTTAATTCATGCTTGAGGGCTGCATGCTGAAACCTTAGGGAAAATGCTTCTCATTCATTCCTACAACCCAGACTAACCAGGTTATCACCAGTCACAAGTTAAGATAGATCTGGCCCATTGGAAGAGAACAAAGAAATAGACCTCAAACAATCAGGCTCACCTTTGATCTTGCATGGTGGATAAAAAAACAACCTTTTTTCAGAACCTCTGAGGAACTCAGGGCAAAGTTAAGAGCTGTTATTTTTTACAGTCATCCGAGCTCTATTTGATGTTGCACTGAAAATGCGTTTATCCCTAATGGCTGTCTGGACCACTATGTCCTGGTGAAAGCTCAAATCAGACACCGGCTCACTTTGCCTGGATTGAAAGTCTGTCGCTGTTGCATTCATCTGTCCAGTTGGTTGAGCAAGTAGAATCCATTTTTTGTCTTTTAATTCAATCACCCTCAACTGACTGCTGCATGCTGATGGCACTCTCAGGGCCACAAGAGCTTGGAGGGTGCAGATAGACGAAGGATCCTCTTGGCAGGGGGGTGGGGGGGATGTCGTAGCTCACTGCCCTGGCCAGATGAGGCTGTGTTACACACCAGCTTGGCAGCTCAAGACAAGATAGTTGCAGCTTATCATATGTAAGCTTGGGGAATGAGGCCAGTGGGAATTCCCACATTTTGTGTTGTTTTGCTGAGTCCACATCTCCACAAAACAAATCTCATTTTTCATGGTGGTGTGTGGAGCTCTCACGCAGTTTTTCAATAATCACACAGACTGGTTGGAGACCCATCTAAATCCCTCTCCCACAGGTTCCCAATTCCACGTCCGACTTTCGGGGATGTTTTCTGAACCACATAGTGTGAGCCGTAAACAGCTTCAAGAGAGTGGTATGCTGAAGGCATAGAGCCAGTGTTACAATACTCAGTTGGCTAGCTGGTCATTGTTTGGCTTAGATGCAAAATGTCCCAAGAGTTGTAAAAAAAAAAGAAAGAAAAAAGTCACAGAACTATACAAAGAGATGCAAAATGAAAACAAAATAACCAAACTGATCACAGAGGTACAAACAAATAAAAAAAGGTTATAGATTAATGGCAATGAGGCAGTAAAGATCCAAAATGATAAATAAAACAACTGCAAAGAGATGCAAAACAAGCCTTTTAGCCCCAAATATTTAGGGGGTCTTCTGTAGGAGGGGCTGACATTTTTGTCTTCTGTTGCCTGCTATTTCATAATTCTCTGTACACAGAGGGATACACATATTACCTAATTATGAGGATCAGTCTATCAGTGTTGCACATTCTTACTTCCACTAGTGAATTTCTATCATGAAAACCTACTTTAGAGGTTAGGGCAGTGGAGTACACCTTAAAAATCTATAAAATATACAGGCGAGCAGCATGGTAATTCATTTTGTTGAAACTCTTTAATTTATCTTTGGGATTAGACGTAACATGTGGTGATGTAAACATAAACCTCTCAACAGTTCTTGCATAACCCCCAAGCCTGGACAACCACAGTGCCTTAATCAGTCAAACTTTTTTTGCAAAAGGTTCAAATCTTAACAGACGCATGATGTAAAATGTAGAAATTTTACTGACAATAAACCCCAATGCCTTTGTGGGTGTAAAATATTTGATCTGCATTACTAGAAAATGCCAGGTTTTATTGTATTTCTATCACTGAGTTTATTTCACATGATTTGTGAGCTGATGTTTTGTTCTATTCTTAGGCAGACAAGCTTCCGGAGGGGCCCTGGGTTATGTTTTGATCACACAAGAAAATATCCAGATTTTCTCCAGTAATGATCCCCATCCTCTCCATCTGTGGGATTGGCAACAAGACTCCCTGTAGACAAACAGCTAGTTGTTTGAAATTTAAGGGGAACATCATAATATGGACATATGGGCAGCATAACATAAAGCATTAATCATCTTGAGAATCGGTTTCAGTCGAACAGCTTTCTTTGAAAGGGAAAGAATAGGAGTTTTGTGAATTTGTGTCAGTTTATTTATACCAATCAACCTTTTGCTACTTATTATATCTAAGTAATCATTTAATTCCAGCCAACAATTTCCGACATCAGCTGTAAAAAATGCACCCAGGAGGAATTAACTTTGTGGGTGTATGTGTGCTCATTAAGAGTATGTCTTTGTCTAGAGAAGTGACTGCTTTTTTTCAAGGCATGTGTGTGAGCACTTGAGCATGCGGTCAAAGCACTGGCACTAATAACACAAATTACATTTCTGTAGATAAACATATGGAGATTGCCGGCTGTGAAATTGACTTCAGGCTGTGAAATTAAAGTAAAAAATCCCCATCGAGGTGATAGCTGAGGTTGTTCAGGGGCGGAGTATATCGCACTGTGCCTGTGCATTCACCGCAATTCAATTAGTGCCCTTGATCATCTTCTTCAGCAAGTCTGATGTGGTGTGACTCTGCGATCCAAGACACTGACTCAATCGCAGAGAGATGTTTGATTTATTTGTTCATTAGGAACTCTCTCTGCAGGCTCAGACCTCTCATCAATTCTGTTCACACTTACCAAGCACAACCAACTCATGTCCTTAATAGCCAAAGAAAAAAAGAGAGAAAAATTGCCATGCATCATGAACACTGATAAGGCCATGCCCTGCCAAAATTTCCCACTAACCTATAGCATGGTAATCCCATCCAAAGTGGATTGAATATTAAACAGTTTGGCATGTGTGGGGAAGGAGAGCAGGCTACTGAAATGCCAGGAGGATTAAGTCAGAGCAGATATAGTGCTGCAGTAGTAGCATGCTTTACTTGAGTTGCTGTTTCTCAATAATAGAAATGTCAGGAAGGGGAAGGAGGAAGAGGAAAGGGGGGGGGGGGGGGGGGGGGGGGGGGTCCTAACTGCAGGCTTTAGAAATCACAGCTGGTGCAGAATTCATCATTATTACTTCCCACTCACATCAGCTTTAAAAAGGCATTAACCTTTGGTACAGAAAAATTCTTACTCCTACTATTAGAAGGCTTTAGGAACTTTTATTCATACAGCTTGAAACAAAATCACTTGATAATTGAAGATCAGTTTGATGCTTTGTTTTCTGAGTGCAATTAGTTTTTATTCAAGTCAGCTTCCCACACAGACTTACAAACCAGATTTTATATATACAGCTTATATATATATATATATATATATATATATATATATATATATATATAGAGAGAGAGAGATAGATCTAAAATCATAAAATGTAATAATGAATAACAACTTGCTTTAAAGCCATCCTGTGAAACAATCAGAGTTGCAGTGAAAGTACTGGAGCATTTTTACCTGGGTGATGACTTTGTCAGCATCAGTAATGCCTATAAATCCGACCATGGGGGAGATTAGTTGTGAATAGAGCTGCCGCTTGCAGTAATTAAAATTCTACTGAATGGCTAGGGTTTCTCCTGCCACCATCACTTCCAAGCATCACTCACTCATCTGTATTACTTACTCTCTCTGTCCTTTTGTCCCTTTCTGTGGCTTTAATCAGTTACCATACATTTTAGACCTGATAACAGCATACATTTTGCCTTAAGTGGATGTTATGTAGAGAGAACAAGAGGCCTTTTTTGAGAAATAAAGATTGAGATTGAGTTGAGCAGCTTTAAATCCTGTTTTATGGATCATAAGGGTTTAGACTATCAAAAGCAAAGAGAAAATAAAACCCTATTCTGTTGTTGACTATTCTAGAGCAAATTGTTAGTTGTGGTTCACAGAGAAAAGAGAGACGGAATACAGAGGATTTTTAAATCAAAAACCATGATTACTTCAGACATGAGAAGCTCTGGTTTTGAAAGGTTTACACAGTATGATGCTGACAATACTTTGATGTGCAATGAATAAATTGTTTATTTTCTTATGTCTTAATCTTGTCCGATATTGTACTTTCTCCTCTGAAAAAAGTGAGCCATATGGTTTCCTGCTGATGCTGTCTAGAAATGAACTTCTGCCAGAGAAGCTATGTTTTGGCATGCCGGCTGGCTCGCTCAGTAAACATGCATTTTATGACACTACAGCTCGTAGCTCCCCAATTGCACTCAGTCGCAAACGGAATAAAGTGCTGTTGTGCCTCTCTTTGCTGCATCAGCAGTATGCAAAGTCAGTACAAACTCTGTTTCAAACATCTCACAAACAACTCAATAATTTATCATTTTTGCAAACAAAGTTGATGCATTCCATTTGGACTTCACTGCAATGGAGAAGCGGAGATGTGAATTTTTTATGATCATCTTTATCAATTTAACATTAAGGCAAAGGTGTACCTTCGTCTGACAAACGTCTTGTTAAGTAAAGTATCTTTAACATTAATGCAGGACATATGTTGACTTTTGTTATTGCTAAGAGCTGTTGTGATACTTTACACAGTAAGATTGATTTATTCATGCTTCTCAGGGTTATATTTGTTTAACAGTGGATACAGCACGTCTTGTGGCAATTATTTCAAGCACATTTTGCAAAAGTAAATTGTGGATTGGTGATGACAGGAGGGCTTTGTTGAATAAATATACTAAAACTACTATGTCTTACCTCTTAGTTGTCTACATTAAATCTATTTCCTGCCAAACTTCTGGATGAAGACAAGCTCTCTGAAAAAGGCAACCTTATTTGATACCTTTTAGTTAAACACGTCTAACTATCATATCTAAATCAAATCAAACTTTATTTGTAAAGCACTTGTCATACAAAAGCAGTGCAAAGTGCTTTACATAATAAAAACAATTTTTGAATATATGTACATATAAACCCCCACAAACCTTCAGACACTCAAGCATAAAACATGAAAGTTCAATAGCACACCTGATCATATTTTCCTTTGCACATACGTCATCACATTCACACTCACACAAGCGCACATGTACAACCCCCACCCCTCCCCCACCCCTCTTTGTACAAACATAAACTCTGACTTCTAGTTTATGTCTCTTTAACTGAAACATCAATATGAAAATATAACTGGAGATAAAAAAAAACTGAAGATAAACATCTGGATTGATGCTGAGGTGAAGAAACAATATCTTGGGGACTTGTCCACATCAGGAGCCGCCTCACCAAAGACCACAAAGGGTGTCACTATAGGAACTGCCCAGATCAGGGTAGGCTGGAGCCCACACCACACCCAGGAATCCTATGAGAAAAACACTGGATATAAAAAGTTAAAGCGTTAAAACAAGATAAACCTAAAAACAATAAGAACAAATAAGTGCAGTGAAAAAAGCAAACAAACAAAAAAAAACATTGGGGTCTGCGAGGGTTCATCATTTAAAAGCAGGTCAGATAAATAAGAAGGCCCAAGACCATTAAGACGTTTATAAACAACTAAAAGAACCTTAAAATAAATCCTGAAACGCATGAGGAGCCAATGCAGTGATTTTAAATGTGTAATGTGTTCCTGCCCTCTGGAAACAATGGTTTATCATAGGTGGTCTTTTCTTGTCACAAAAGCAATAGCTGTATAAAAGTCATGTTAAGCAATCAGTTTAATAAATCTGTCAGAAGGCAATGCTGCAACCTC
Source organism: Leptatherina wallacei (assembly GCA_028567055.1). NCBI lineage: Eukaryota > Metazoa > Chordata > Actinopteri > Atheriniformes > Atherinidae > Leptatherina > Leptatherina wallacei. The sequence goes on along the minus strand of JAOXYM010000016.1, from coordinate 5,752,365 downwards.
AGCTCAGCAGTTTGCATTTTGAATGATCTTTGATGAGAGTAATCTGCATCATTCTGTGAGTGGTATTGTGACTGTATGAAATGGCACCATAATTCCACGTCTGTTTCATTCATTCTTGCCTTTTGTTGCCACTTGTTGCCTCAAAAGTCAGCAGTTTATTTGCTTTATCACCTTATCGAACTAGCCTTTGTCCCTGAGTAACGCTGATAGTGTGACTGATCGATGAGCCTGTGTCTTATTTATAAGTTCTTCACAGAGCTATGAGCAAAATTCAAGAGTTTTAATCAACAGCCCTGGCAGTTTAGTCAGAGCGTGATTTTGTTTATAGTTTTAGTGACCTTTTCAGAACCATAAAACTCTGTCTGTGCCGCTCTCTGCAGCATTGTAGGGTCATCGCTTTGCTTCATCAGTTATCTCTCTACTATAACAGCAACATGACCTAAAGTCTCTGTGTCCTCAGCCGTCAGACTGAGAGAGATAGATGGTTTTATCTGTAAATGTAGCCATTGCTTTACACATGCTGACATAAATTCCCAGCTGATAAGAGGAGCACTTTGCAGGCGAGTCGGCAGGTCATGGCTGTGGCTGTTCTCATCTGGTGAACATCTGGCTGCACTCTTTCATAATTGCTGAATAATGAAGTATTTGATAGGAAATGAACCGCTGTGACCCTGTTGAACAATATGTTAAAGACAAATACACACAAATATTTTTCTGTTTACTATAATCATATGTTTGAACATAATATATGGTAGGGAGCAACCCCACATCAATATTATCTATTACTAAAAAATAAGCCCAGATGTGAAAGTTCAATGAATAATTTAGAAGAATGGTGTTTTATATTAAGTGCCCATTTGAGAGCCTCTCATGCTTGAGTGATCTTTTTTTCACAAGAAGTGAGTTGATTATCACTCTGGCACTGTGAGGCACGTCCCTCATTCTCAGGCCCCAGTCCGAGTCAGCTATCAGCGATAATTATGCTAACACTGATGGATATGGGATAGGAGACAGCACTGGCTAAAGAAACAGTGTAATGGTAAGTGCAAGAGGGATTTTTGGATAAAAGAAATGCATCAAAAATTGTTGAAAACCTTAAAGAAGAACTTTGAAATAATTTATGAAAGTTATAAAAAACTGACGAAAAATGTTTTTTGAAGAATGTTTATTAAGTTTTTTATTTTAAATGGACAGTGGCAAAATGATCAATGTGTTCCTTTTTCTGTATTCATCTGCCAAATGCTGTGAAAGGGCAGACCCATTTAACACAGATTTGTTTTCTATAGATATTACATCCTGTAATACATACAGAATGTGGTTTGTTAAAATAAGCAAGTCCTTCTCTGAAAAGGTCACCTGGATGGCAGCATATATTGCTTCAAAACCTCCTAGCTTTATTATTCAGTGCTAACAATGACTTCACAGACATACTGTATAATCATGCCATGGGATCTAATGGACACTCATGGATGCTAGCTTTTGAACTGTGTACTGATAACAAGCTGGAGGATTTATAAAAAAAAATAATAAATTGATAAAATTTGGATTCACCAGACAGTTTTCCACTTCGCCTCAGTCCATCTCAAATGAGCTTGCATCTAGAAGAGGCGCTGGAATCTTGTTTATGCTTCATTTTGTGTGTGTGTCTGTATAGAAGAATTTTAATTTGCATTTGTGCATGCATCAATGAACTGTGTTCATTCATATGGTTTTCACAAGTAAATACTGAGCCCATGCAATGATTTCCACTGCAGAGCCATGTTTGCTTATTATGCAGATCTGTCTAAAAGCTTGAAGATCAAAGCCATTTAACACTGGTATTAGGACTTTCACCAGATTCTCATATTATTCTATGGACATCATAAATGATGATGCAATATCTACTAACTTCTTAATTTATGT
>JAOXYM010000016.1:5735615-5747864 GCA_028567055.1 Leptatherina wallacei | reverse complement strand
TCTATCTATCTATCTATCTATCTATCTATCTATCTATCTATCTATCTATCTATCTATCTATCTATCTATCTAGTTTTGCTTTATGCACCGCATCACACAAGAGTCAAGATAAGACTGTCTTTTACTGGCTGGAGAAAGCTCACAGTGTAGGTAGGATGCAAGATGGATGCCAAATTAGCCGTCAAAGGGCTGGGATATACTTGCTGCTGGGACACGTCCGTGTATGCATAATGGCTACCACGCGGTCCTATAGCATCTGTTTAGCACGTAGGCTGCTCACGTTGACGCGAGGTAATGTGTGCCGTGCGCAAGCTGCAATATTGACTTGAACACTAGAGGTGCTCATGAACAATTTTGGCTAATGGGCTGCACATACTGTATGTACGTGCACATCGGCCACATATATCGCCTCTAACGGCAATGAGACCTTTTCTCTTTTATTTCAACAGTAAAAGTAAAATGATCAATTCTCATTCCTCGTTTCCAAAGTCTATTTTCAACACGTTGTTAGTGGAAAAAGCCCGGAAATACAATGCATGACACTTTCAGAGAACAAGTGCTGTAAACTCCCCCTAGCGGTGCCCTCCAGTATCAACCGTTTTGTGCCTTCGTCTTTTACAGCAAGTATATACACAGACGTAGCAGAACGCTGGTGTGTACGCTTGTGTACTGAGCAAGTATATCCCAGCCCAAAAGGGGCACATCACTGAAAAAATCTGTAAAACCTTCTTAGTACATCTTTACAGTGAACAGCTTATATTTGGATGAAAATTAAAACATCTTCCCAATATAAATGATAACTAAAAGTTAAGTATAATTAATCCAATATTAAAAAATATATTTTTTCTAAATGAAAGATTTGGAAGGTTAAATGTAGCTTTGTACCAATCACAAATATAAATGTTACTGCTTATTTCTTGTAAAAGCTTCCAAATGTAAATCCTTAACTTGGAATGAGTTGTCATTCCAAGTTCCAAGTCATTTTACCTGCTTAATTCATAGAAATGTAATGATGGAATAGCCTAGACCATTTTCAGTTAATAGTCAAATTACATTCCAGGCACTGTGAAAGAGTGCTTTACATATTGAAGAGCTGTAATTTCTAATCCCTTGCACCAATTTGGAGAATACCCCTTAAAGCTGTGAGCTGGGACTTTAAGCCCTTATTCATTATTAACTGAAACTTGAACATGTTTTGATAAATGTCTAAAAGGATAAGGAAATATCCCAAAAAGCCCAGACCATATTAATAGACACATTTGTGCTGTAGTAAATGCAGATAATCATATCTGTTATCACTGGTAATTGCATTGCCCTTAGCCTTCACTTTGTTTCTTTGTCTGTCTCAAAAATATCATCACACATTTAATTTCCAACTCTTTCCACCTCACTAATGCCTTTATCCAGACCTTTACCATATATTTCCCACATGTGGGCTTTGTGGTGGAGCTCAGCAGTGATGAAGGCTGACATTTGTGATAAATGCACTGACCATAAACTGTTAAATCATAGCAGAACCTGCCTCCTGGCCGTTCTTGTAGTTAGGCTCTGCACCCTTCCCCTCCTGTCTCGTCTGTGCAACTCCCCTTCAGCCCTTTGCTTGGCTGCTGTGTTGGACACACTTGGTCAGAGTTCACTTTGACAGGAACTAAAGTGAGTCATATCATTGCTAAAGGCATTAGCAGTCAATGTTAGTCACCATTAAACATCTCTTTACCATCTCATGACCACCTCTAAACTGGTCTCAGCTACAAAAATATATGTCTTTTTAGGACATACAGGATAAAAGAGATAAACATTTGAAATGATGCTTCAGGAAAGTGGATGGCACTTCATCTCTTATTCATCTGCTCACTTTATCTACCACTGATAAGTTGTCACTCTTCTCTATTCGTCCTTTTAAAAAAAAGTACATTCAATTATTCAGCTTTCGTCATGCTTGATATTGCTCCTGTCATTCCACATCACTTTGAAAAACAGATAAGAGAGAAGTTTTTGGGTCATGTTTGCAAAACCTGCCAGAAGCTACTGTTAAGTGTCGATGGCTTTTTGAGTTGTCGTTTTTTTCTTTGTTATTCTGGACATGGAGTGTGAAGTCACATAAAAAGCTTTAAGTTTTTGCCACTATCTGGATGCTTTTATAAAACCTATGAAGTAAAGGATTCAAAATGCTTTCTTTCTTTTTATCTGAGTCTTTTAAACGTCCCTGTTTTTCTGTAAGATAAAATTCTTCAATCATGATGATGCAGAATAACATTTAATAACAGCAAAAGGAAATATTTGTAATGTTGGACCTTAACAATAGCGCCAGGTGGATAATCAAGTTTTGAGAGATGCAAATACCAGTGTCGGAATGTGTGTGTGTGTGGGTGTGTGTTTATGCTAAAACTGAGAGTGGTCCATCTCCGATCTTGCTGCTTAGCTTCAGAATTAACAGCTGCAGATGTGAGTATCAGCTTTGATGTATGTCTCTTGCATGTGTGATAGTGCAAGAGTTTCTGCTGGCGTGGGTGTGGTGACCACCTGCTGTCTTTAAAGACCTTGAGGAGCTGCACTAGATTGTCAAGAGGGTTCAAAGACGAGCATAAAAAAGACATGAAAGAGCCAAATGAGAGATTTTCCTCATAGTTAGAGCAGTGCCAATTGTGTTACCTACCAATTAATTCTCCTCCAGGTTCTTTTAATTCAGTGTAGTTCAGATGGCTCCTATTCATAGTGCCTTGAGAGCAAATACAATACATCAGAGGACTTATGCTACTACATGCTGCCTGTTTTGAGACAGAATTGAAAGTGGAGCTAATTCAGGGGCCGGGACAGAGTTAACACTCAGCAGACAGTCTCGTTAGTTAGTATTTTGAGGCAGGTGGAATGTCATATTTCGTTCTGAAGATAGATTATAAACTCAATAAACTACTACTACTATAACTACTACTACTACTACTACTACTACTACTACTACTACTACTACTACTACTACTAATAATAATAATAATGAGGTTGTTTTTATAGAACTGGGCAGCCCTGCCTTCAACTATGTAATTAGTCAGTGTTGTACTGAACAATCTGTCTCTGTTCAATCTCAATTTTGTCCATTACAATACTAATAGTATTGTATAATATCATATTATATTTAATTAGACTGTCTATCTACTTTTAGGAGTTGTTTTACATTATGACTGTGTAGAAATACAGAAATTCCTGGAGGGTTCACATTTGGTTTTGAAAAGACCTCTTTTCTCACATTGCTGGGTTCATTGTAGTGATTGTTTGAAGATGTACATAATTTGATTAGAATGATTTATATAATAGTGAGATGAATACCAACGTTGAAGGCATTATTGTTTCCCAATGCATTAATTTTCTATACCCACTTCTCCAGTTCAGGTCTTTGGGGGGACTGGAGCCTGTCCCAGCTGCAATCAGCTGAGAGGCAAGGTACCTGGACAGGTCACCAGTCTATCACAGTGAAGAAAGACATATCTTAAAACCTAAAGTTTTGGCTCTATTACTCAAACTTTCACATGTCTTGTGATATCTATCCTTCTGGGAAAGATGTTCAGGCTGTTTATACATTAAATGTCATTAACAGAAAATCTATTCATGTGCTGAAAATGATGCAGAAGAAAGGAAAACCTGATGCAGTTACTTTTATTGTAATGATATTACACCATGATACGTTGGTCCTCTAGGCCAACAGTCTGACAACTAAATAGAATAAGCTAATGCACATTCAAGATGTGACCGCATCCCCAGATGCATTTATAAATGTGTAATTTCAAAGTGAACTCTGGGATACTGCATAATTAAAGCGCACCTATTTTTCCAACAAGGCCAGTTAAGACGGAATAAAATCTTCTTGCAGTTTCTTGACAATTGGTGATGTGCTCTTATATGAAAAGTGTTACTTATGAGATAGTTTGACTTTAGTTTTAAAGTTGATTTGGTTTTGTTAAAAATATTCAAAACAACAAAGTAAGAGCAAAAATTATATGCACCCTTCAATAGCAATCTCATTCTGATAGTCAAATTCTGATCATCACAAGTGAAAATATTTGTTCAATAATGATTTAAGATAGTTTTAGAGATTATGATATATTCAAGGTCTGAGATGTATGGGAAAAGTTACATTTTTAGTTTAAAGGTTTTTCTAAATCTTCAAATACAGATGTTAAGCATGCTATACTAGAGGAAGACACTTAATAAATCATATTTTAATTGTAAATATATACACGGGGTGCTCATTGTACCTCTAAATTTACAATGCAAGCATTGAACCAAATGGTTACAAAAGCTTACTTACTCTGACATTTAGTCCAATGCCAAGTTGTTGTTGTTTTTTTTTCTGGTTATCAAACTGTATTTTTGCTTGGAAGGAACTATAATTAATAGAATTGGATTGATGCAACAATTTAATGCCTTCCACACAGTAGTTCAACTGCACAAGGATGAGAATGAAACATCCACTGATGTAAGCATTATTCTTGTTGAAAGAGGAACAGTGCAAACCATTAAAAATCTATATTAAGAGATAAGAATAAATGAATGGGCACTAAAAAAGATCTTATCTGGTTGTTAAGTCCATTCAAGCTTAACCTTTAATTTTCGTTGCTTTATTTTTTTTTCACTCAGTTCTCTTCCACACAGATTTGCTCTTGCACCACATGTGTTTGTAGATCCTCTTAGGGTAGCCAGGCTTGAAATCCAATTTTGGTGAAGCTATAAAGCACAGAAAAAAAAAATAATATAAAAGTTTACAAACTGTGGTGATTCTTTTGATTACCCAGAAGCCAACTGAGACCTGTTTCTCAATTTGAGGGATTTTATCGGGGTTTCAGTTGTACACATGAAATCAGCTTGCAAATATAAAGTTTGTTTAAAAACAATAATTTATTGTCAGGAGACTTGTCCGTCTTTTAGAGTACCAGACTTTGTTTTCGCCATCTGGTAGAGCTTAAACTTTATTGGTTCCACTGATATTCAGTTATCTGTTATGGTAATTTAAAACACTTTGTTAATATCTTGTTGTTCCACCAGAAGGCAAGGCCCTGCTGTTCTGTGAAAGGTTTGAATAAAATGAGAGAATATTTCTGATCTGCTTTTCATACTTGGGGACACTGCCCAGCAGCAGTTTATTAAAGGCACACAAATTAACTTTTGCCATTTTCTCAGTGACACACACCCTATCGACAGCTAATTTGGCATCCATCTTGCATCCTACCTGTACTGTGAGCTCTCTCCAGACAGTAAAAACAGTGTCATCTTGTTTTATTTCTTGCTCTGTGTCTGGCTTTCATTTGTTTCCTCTATTTCTCTGATAATGTCCTCTAACATTTCTTTGCTGAATCTGCCACAGTGCACGCTCAAAATGGGCTGTTTGTTGACATTTGCTTGCTAGCGTGTAACGCATGCGGAAAGCGAAACTCAGCTGCAACGTCACAGATGCATCCCGGATAAAAAAGTTGTATAGTGCGGTATCTCAGCTGCGGGTCTGCTGGGCCGTGACAGCTCCAGAAATGCCAGCAATAGATATCACTTGTCGAAAGGTCGAAAAGTTAAGGAGTGTGTCTTTAAAGTCAAATGGTACAAGAGACTGTGATTCACAGCTATGGACTGGGCAATTATGGGGCATTCACTTCTGTTAACATAAAGAGACTGACTATAAAACAAGACTTTAAAGTTAATATGAACATGAATCCATAAAGCTCTTTAAAAACAGACAAACAAACAAAATAAAATAATGTACTACTATTTTTCTAGCACGTGAAGGACTCCCCCCCCCCCTTTTTTTTTTCTTTATAGAGGGATGTTATTATGCTTGTGTGCTTGTATTTAACCTTTCCTTTGTATATGATGGACACAAATGTCGCTGCAGAGCGTGTAGACTTATAAAGCCATCACAATACTGTGGCCTTCTTAGAGTCAGCAACAAAAAAAAACATGGCAAAAATGCTAAAACCTTAAAGTTAAATTAATTCTTTGTGACCTTTCCTTCTGTGTGTTTTTCAGTCTGCTTTTGCCTCACAGCTTAGCAGATTCACCATTATCTCCTATTATCATCTGTGGCAATTTCATGTTTTTTTTTTATCCTCTTGGACCTTATCTCCCCTTAACCTTTTCCTATATGGTCAAAACACAGTGGCAGTAATGTATGTTGGAAGGATTTGAAGGGAATCATCTTAAACTCAAATTACTACGGTGGCTGGCTGATATGTTGAGCTAAATTGTTGTGGTGGGAAGGCCTAGCTCCAGAGTGCAGCAGACTTTGACAATATAATAATAATACATTTTAAAAAAAATGTTTTTGGAGCGAAATGCTGTTGACCTTTAGCTGCTCCTCTTTTTTTGAGAGGATGTAGACTTTATTTGTCTCATGGCTGAACTGTAGATGTGGCATTATTGAGCAAAGGAAAGCTAGTGAGCGCCATGCAGACACACAGGCACACTGATAAACACACCAGTCGATGGGGCTGAACATCAATGTGTAATGTGCTGTAGTCTTTGGTAGTCTTCTTGCAATAGGGGGTTAGCAGTAAATACATCCTAGATTATAGTATATTTGGAGAATATTGGCTTTTGCTGTATTCTGCCATCAAAACCAGGAATTCTGTGCTAAAGAAACAAAGTGTTATTCACTGTTGAAACCTTTAATTTCTTTCTAGAAACACTTTATCAGTTGGAGAGCTCATAGCAATTAAACACACAAAATTTGATTACTCATCAGCATCAAGAAGAGTAAAGTGACAGGCCTAAACAATGGTGAGTCTTCAGTTTTTTAATACTGGACATTGAGAAGCCTATAAAACGTCCACAAGCAATGGGTGCCTAACAGCAAGAAGGGGTTTTTCCAACATTTACTTTAAAATAAGTCTAGTTAGAAAAATGTAATGAAAAAGGACAGAAGAAAATCAGCTATATGTATGGAAAAAATGTCTATGCATTTGTGGAAATGCATGTGGAAGAAGCCCTCTAGTCTATAACATCATGCTTTAGCTTAAAAGGGTCCTGTATATATCAGACCTTTAGAGGAGGCAGCATCATCCATCACTGTCAGTGTTAATATTTTTTCCCCTCACCTCCCAAAAGGCAACTTGTGTTTTGGCTTACTGCATTTATATTTTGAGAATTGCGTACTTGCAGGCCCTCACCTGGCTTTGCTGACTGCCGTCTTGCTGCCAAAACCCATAAAACTAATTTTAACATTACAAGCAGCCAGTATAGAGACATGGTTCAAACTGTAGTCATATTTTTTTAAATTTTGCAATTCCTCAAATTCTCTTGGCCCGGCCTTCATGGCATATTGCTGTGTTGTATTTTTCTAATTCTTGTTACAAGAATAGCCTACTTTAAAAAAATTAAATCCCTGAGATCTGCTGATGATGACAGATGTGGACTGGTGTGACTGATGAAAAGGTTTTTAAAAGAGGATTAATTAATGCTGTCTCTACTTTCTGAATCTAATGCCAAGTCTGATCTCATGCCTCCTGCATTATCAAATCAACATTCAAATAATTAATAACTTCCATGTCTTAGATATCTATCAAATATGTCATCTAATATATTCTCCACATTTCATACATCTTCATCACTATTAATTTGGCCTCAGATACTTATTCAGAATGACAACATGAGTTCAAAACCAACCCTGCACAAGGTTTTACACAGTCTTTCCACTTTTCTGCTTATCTCTTACTTTGGATACTACCTGCCACTCAGTTTTGGTGAGAATTACTCCTATGAGCCCTGTGCCTATAGGTTTTAGGTCTCTGTTCGAAAAATATAAGAGTACATCTCTGCAAACACAAGATATTTAAATACTTTTGTAATCATAATCATAAATACTTGTGAGATTTCTTACGATGTGTAAATATCAGTATATGTGTTACTTGGGGAAAATAAATGAAAATGGCATAAAGGATAAATACAAACAAGTTTTATGTTTCCAAAAATAAAAAAAATAAAAAAATAAAAATACTTTCAGGATAAATATGAATATCCCTTCGGATGATGCAGCTCTAAACTGATATCAAATAAGAGTACAGTGAAGTTTTAGACATTTCAGGTCTTCAACATGGCTATTGTGGCAATTTGGCAAAGTTTGGCACCATTTGTTTTCAATGTCCCCCAATTGGGGGAGCTTGGGTTTCAAGCTGTTGAGATATGTGGTTAGGTTTAGATTTTTCAGAATAAAAGGTTAGGTTTAAAAAATACATATTGCCTCTGGCTTATATGTTTTACTTTTCATGGGATTCAGTTACCTGCATTTCAAAAAGATGCTGGTTGGATGGTTCAGTTTAACCTTGGGCTTTTTTAGTCAGAGTCAAGAAATAAAACAAAAAATTATAATTGGGACTAAAATTAATTATACTATTACATACTGTTATAAATTACTTGAAAATCTTCTTTATTTTTTTAATTTTTTTTGTCCATTTTGGTGATACTGGGCCATAACCCACTACAGTACTATACTTAGTAAAAAAAATAACATTGAAAAAAACATAAAGTTACATGAATACACAATTAAACAATCTTTAAAACTACTTGTAAAAACTCCTGAACACTCTAAAAGAAAGAAACAACCTTTTCAGTCTAAAACACATGCTGTCTAGCCACATTTATTGTCTTTACAATCATATGTGTTTTGTCTGTCATGTTTAGAGGGAAGAAAATAACACCCTGAATGATAGCCTAATTGTTGGGGATTGTGCCTGAACGACTGGCTTTCTTAAAAGAGATTTTCAACTGCCATGTGTCAAAAACATGCTGCATTTTCAAACACATCACATCTATTGACTTTGTTCTTTATCATTTCTTTCTAGACTGTGGCCAATTATACTTTATTCTGCTTGCTTGCTTCAGCAGATTGAACAGAATTTATCCATACTGCCCTAATTCTGACCTACAAAAAATAGTGCCTTTGGTATTAAACACAGTTAGTCTTGTTCCTTTTTTCCCAGTCCAGTAAAAACATGATGGTCAAGATGTATTTACTTTAAAATGATCCATTGTTCATTATTTTAGATCTTTTTGTGTATTATAAGCATTTCTCTATCATGCATGTGCTTTCACAGCTAAGCTAAACAAGACAATTTTGTGTGGGAAAATTACATCTTATTCTATAGTTTTGAACTTTTTTACCCATATCAAGGAAGCACTAATGACATATTACATTCAAGTCATGACTACATAATAAGCTCAGGCAGCATTTGGAAATGAGCAGGACTGTCCTGAAGCAAGGAATCAGAACACAAAAAATCCCAATTTGAGATATCATACCAAATGCTCTAGCCGATTCTCAGAGAAAATAGCATGAATTATGGAAATTTGCAAGGCCCTCCCTGAAATAAATGTCTGGATAGGAGCAGATGTTGCTCAAAACCAGTGAGTACTTTTCAGTATTTACAGATGTGTAAACTGCCCAAGCCCAAGGCACAAATGCAATCCTATACCACCAGAGATGCAGGCTTTTTAACTATCCACTAATAACAAGCTGGATCGGCCCTCTCCTCTTTATTTTGCAGGACACAGCTCCCATTATTTCCAAAAAGAATTTTAGATTTTGAATAATCTCATCACAGAATTGAACTGAGAACAGTTTTCTACTTTGCCTCAGACCATTTAAATGAGTATTTTTGGATCACATCTGTTTACATTTGGCTGCTTCTTTGCATGATAAAGCTTTAAAGGTATATTGTGTAAGAATCAGTGATATCTAGTGGTAAAGATGGGAATAGAAATTATTCTGAATGCCAAGCACAGTGATGAATAAACAATGGCTGTCAGTGGCCAAAATTCTTCCAGACATGTTTTCATCTGCGAATGGCCTCAGGTGTAGCAATGACTGCACTATAAGTAACTACTTCAAAATTGTGTACCGTCTTTTTCTTTGTGCCTTTTTAAGGGATTACTTGTCCCAAACAGTGCTCTAGCACCCATTTAACAAAGTTGGTACTGCAGTTTTAAAGCTCACAGGGCTGTCACTTCACACACAGAGTTGATAGTCCACTCAGAGACACCATAATAAGAATGGCTGGACAAATATGGCAGTTGCCATATTGCCCCCCCCCTAATAGATGGTGGGATCTTCAAAGTCTTTGCAATTTTACGTTGAGGAACATTTTTCTGAAACTGTTACACAATTTACGGAATTGGAGTCATTTCTAAGTCATTTCTAAGTCATATCTGGAATCTCTTAACAGATTAGCCTCTGGAGAGTTACTTAAGAGATAGGCTAAGAAATTAGCCTCTGGGAATCATTTAAGAGACTAGCTCTGCCTGCGTGCAGGACGTTAAAAATGCCAGCTATGTTTGTGTGCTCTGTACAAGCTATAGACTTCTCAGAGTTAACAAAATTTTATATCAAACTATATATGATTATTAATGCTCATGATCAGACACACGTCCTACCTGCATTAGAATATGGCCAAGAATTTTAATAACTTCTAAGTATAAATCGCTGGTTTTATTCTAGATATATAAACAGCAGAGTGTGTATGGATATTGTTTTGAAATATTCCAATTAAAAAAGAAGTATGTGGAGGAGCTGTTCAAAACAAGCACAGAAATCAAATCCAACTGAGATAACAGGAGCAGAATGCCAAGCAGTACCACCTTACTGACTTTTTAAAAGTCTCTGAGGCCCAGCCAAATACTGTCATGGTTGCACAAACCACTGGCAATACCAGCGTAATTAACTTAAACACACAAGAGCATTGTGTTTGTTGCCAAAAGCAAAAGGGCTATCTTGGCACTTCAATTTTCAGATGCTCTCTGCTGTCTGATAAAAAAAAAAAAAAAAAAAATTGTGGGAGCTCCTGGAGCTAAAATGAGTCATTCTTGTTTTTGTGTCTGGCCTGTGACTAATTCAGCATGATAACAAGAGCCTGCCCATGAGATACTGATTATTGACAAGTGTAATGGCCGGCATAGGCATGTCACTTTATAGCAAGTTCAGAGATAAGGTTGAAAATTACCAATGTGTGATTTATTTTTTTCTTTTCCGTAGTGTTTTCCTTTGGCTGATACATTTGTCATGGGGTTGGGAAATCATTTGAAGATTGTCAGATAGTGTCACATCATTCAAGTAGCGTTTAAATTCAATATCTGCGCCGTCAGAGAGCCTAATATACAACCTGCCCTCTCAAAAAACACTTTTGGCAATATAGCTTGTAGTTGTGGCATATTTTTGTTTTTGTAAACTAATTAAGAGTGTACAACTGATATGAATATGATAACAAAGGAAGGCCGTAATTAAAGAAAAATCCCATTAATAGTTTATTTTGCTGATCAAGAACCCCCAATATTTCACTAGAGTTGTTAAGACACATTTTACAAATTTCTCACAATTCTGTACAGTAATCCATGATAGATTTTAAAGTTGTAGGTCTTATTTCACCCACAGCTCTCTTCTCACAGTAATTGACTCCACCATGGAGTAAATGGGAAGAAAATGAAAAGATGAATTACTCTAATGGAAGGAAATGAAGTGTGAAAAGAGACATTCTTCCCAGTATTTTCCAAGATGCAGAGCTTTGGTAAATTGAAATACAACAAGGATTCAGCTTCTGTGTAGGACAGGTCTGCAACAATTACAAAGGATGATGCAATTTAAATGCCAGGCACTCATACAAGACACATTTATTCTGTTCTTCTTGGGCAACAGAAAATAAGAAATAAACAAAGCTGAAAAAATGCAAAGATGACGTACCGTACCGTCCTCTTCCGCTTATCCGGTGTCGGGTTGCAGGGACAGCAGCAAAAAGCAAAGACCCAATCCTGAGGCCACCAAACCGGATCCCCTCAACACCTCGGCTGCACCTAGAAATTCTGTCCATAAACATTATGAACGGAATCAGTGACAAAGGCCAACCTTGGCGGAGTCCAAACAAATCCGATGTATTGCGGGAAATGTGGACCAAACTCTGATACCGGTCATACAGGGACTGGACAGCCCTTACTAGGGAGTCCAGCACGCCATGCTCTGGGAGCACCACCCACAGGAGTCCCCGGGGGACACGGTCGAACGCCTTCTCCAAGTCCACAAAGCACATGTAGACTGGTTGGGCAAACTCCCATGCTCCCTCCAAGACCCTGAAGAGGGTATAGAGCTGGTCCACTGTTCCACGACCAGGACGAAACCCACACTGCTCCTCCTCAATCTGAGACTCAACTATCCGATGGACCCTCCTCTCCAGGACCCCTGAATAGACCTTACCAGGGAGGCTGAGGAGTGTGATCCCTCTGTAGTTGGAG
>JAOXYM010000016.1:5723942-5734259 GCA_028567055.1 Leptatherina wallacei | reverse complement strand
GCAGAAACATATGCTGTACTGGTAGGCAGTAGATTTTGTTTTAGGTTTTGTTTGTTTTAGATTTCAGTTATAGTCTGTCACACCCACAAGCAAAATTAAATGATCAATTCATTAAGTTTACTAATGGAATCATTTATCAGTTTCGCCCCATTATTTCTTTTAGTCCCTCCTTATCACTTTATGGAAACAAGCAGAATCTGAACATACTGCAGGAAAAGCAGACAAAGCATCTAGCAGGAAAATGTTACCTAAAGTGTTTAAATGAATTCATCAGGGCAGAACTCCATTGAGAGCCCTATAAGGAGTCATGTAGAGTGATCTGAAGGCCTTGTATTTGAGCCTAGCGGAAACCGCTTATTGATTTGCTTTTCTAGTGGCTCTCTGTAATAATAAGGAAATAAAGCCCCTGGATATTAGGAGATTGATGTCAATCAGCAGCTTGCCTCAAGTGTGCCGTGTCCCATCTTATTAGCGCCCTCTCCATGCACTGAGTGTTCACTGATGACTCCATAGATAGGCAGAAGAGGAGAGGAGGCTGCCGGTTGTCTTCTTGAGGAGCATTCCCCTGTGATTGCTCACTCTGTCATCTTAGTCAGTGTGGAATGAGCAATTGTTATGGATCCTTTTAATATCAGGGCTAAGCACAAGCATGTACCTTTGCAGTTAATGTGACAAACAAGCAGGATGGTAGACACCTCTTATCGTGACCGAGTTTAAAGACTGTAGAACTGAAAATGTGCTTTATCATTTTAACCTCTCACTAAAAGAAAACTTAAGTAGCCAGTGTAGCATAACTATGTAGTAATTCTCCAGCATCACAAAGTCTGATATTTTCCTGCTAAGTTTTGCTCATTTTAGGCTTATGGTATCATGATTATACTGTTTAATTTAAGAGAAACTCTGAAACACAGTCAATATGGTCTAATATTTTTGTTACATGTAACCTCACGCCACAACAGCATTTCAAAAGAAAATCTGCCCTATTCCAGCCCAGTCTTGTGGAATATTCTTTGATAGTCAAAATGTATCTGTGCTGGTGAAGACAGAATCCAAGTTTCTATTTTTTCTCTATTCCTTTGGATAATAACAATAAAAATCAATCTTCAATACTTTTAACAAATGGTTGAGATGACAGCAATATAGTAACAATAGTGAAACAGTCAAAACCTGAAAACACTTATATTTGGCATTACATACCCAAATCAAGTGGTACAGATGGCCTGGGCAGGTTTATTTCTACAAACCTTGAATGCAATTAATCATAGTCACAGAAATTTGCTGTAGCAAACAGTAGAGCTGGCAGTTAAAGAGTTGAATGGGATGTACAAAGGGGCTACAATCGTTTGAATATTTTTAAAGGTTTTATGTGACCCTGTGGCTTTTCTAAGGGTTGGGAAATTGTCTTCATAGTTATAAAAGACTGAAATTCTTGTGAATCTATTTTCACAACAGTGCAGTACACATGATGACCTTAGGGTACACATACAGACATCACTAAAATTTACTTCAGAATACAAGGATGTTAGGACACAAAAGATTTGCACATTTATAACCACTTTTATAACCGCCCTTTCCCTCTCAGGTCCACGTAGTCCTCAGTGTGTTATACTGACTGCAGTGACAGAACAAATGTGACTACAGTACATTTTGTGTGAGGTAGTAAATGGTATTTTACTGTCTTTGTGCCATTGCCCAGAGTACAATACCCGTAATCTCATTCTATTACGGCAATTACCACCTTTAATTTATGAATTAGTTCTAATTAGACAGCTTCGGTGTCAAGTGATGTGATGCAGGCACATGCATAACCCCGAGAGTGTGTGACATGGTTTCTACTTTTAGCTGTCAGGTCTACAGCACTCAATCAAGTCTAACAGAGTTGCAGGGTAACAATGGCTTAGGTTACCATCTGCCATCTATTTATGATTTATTACAGTCTTGTCATAAGTCTGGTCGCAAATGATTTGATGCAACTTGCCAGAGCGTCACAGGTGATGATAGTATGACACCAATTTCATGAACCTGACACAGCACATCAAAATCCCTTTGTTATAAAAATCACATTGGTCAAACCCGCTTATCACAGCACATCTATACTTCATTGGAGACCTTCAAGCACAATAACTGTAAATTGACTTGCAGTAAGGTATAGTTTTCAAATGACAAATGGAAACGATTATGGTGTTGGAGTACTCTTCAGAAAATGGATTTTGGTGTTGTGTTTCTAATATTATAATGTACTCACACATAAATATGGAAGCATTTTTTCTTTTCATTGATTGAGGTGGCATTTCTTCGAATGTATCTCATCATCTTATTCTTTTTCAATTAGAGGGAAATTATGAAAATTTGATTAGAAAAGTTTATTTTTGTTAATTAACAGGTCAAACCTCAAAGTCATTAAAAAGATAGAATAAAAAACAAACAGTAAAAGTAAAACCAGCACACAAATATTCACCAAATTTCACTAAAATACATTCCTTTTCCTTTAAACTTTGACTACAAATGGCCAATTAAGCTTCAGAGATCAGAATAATATAGTAGCAGTACTTCTTTTTTTCTTTAATCACCAGTGAGGTCTCCCACCTGCACATATTGATCCTGTATTGATCTGTGTATGAGAAACTCTAGTTCAGCTCAGTCCTCCATCCTCACGCTGCAGTCGATTTTCTGACTGAAGGACAGCAGCTGGATGGTCAAAATGTGCAGCACCCATGGAAACAGCAAGGGGGGAAAAATCTGATAAAAGCAGAAGGCAGGAGGGTAAGTTTATAGTCTGATGCAGCAATAACAATAATCTTGGAAAAGATCAAATAAAATACATATAAATATATACACATCTTTATCATACAGTAGTGTGGGCTTGAGATTTCTCTGTTCTTTTCTGGAACTGGAAAGGGGGTGCAGTCTTATACACTTCAATCATTGATACAGACCTCTCGTTAAACTTTTTATTCTCTCTGGTAGAGAGACATGTCAAATATCCTTAGTTTGCCTTTATAATGCTGTTTGGCTGCTCTTGTTGTGACAGAATAAGGCTACAAGGAAATGTTTCTACTACATCTTAGAACATCAAAAAGTCTTTGAATTGCTTCTGCCGCCAAGAAAGATGAATGTGATGTTGTCGCGTCTGTCAGTATAAAAATGTAAAACCATGTGTCAGTTCTGTCAGCATGGAACGGGCTGCGTAACACAATTGTTTACTCTTCCCCTTGAATAGCCTGATCAAACTTTTATTAGCGTGCTGGATGGTGCTAAAATGACTGCATCAGCAAAAAAGAGCAGAGGCTTACAATTACTTTCAAAGTTTTATGAGCAAAACAGAACTTCCTTATGGCTGAGTTAATTCTCTCATTTATATAGACACCACTTCTTATTTATAACCTAAATGCTTGTTTCATGTTACGGGATGGCTACTGAATCAATAATATTTTACAAGGTGAAAATGGACTAGCCGGGCACCATGTTTGACACCTGGCTAGTCAATCTTAGACTTAGACTAAATACCCCTAAGATCATCTAAAAATTGTAAAATATCCGAACTTTGGCATTTAAAAATGGAGATTAAAGATGAAAGGGGTAAATGACTGCACAAACATTTACAAGGAAATGCCAAGTGTGTTTATTGAGAAACACACCTGAGATTCTCCAGTTGTGCCCCCTCAATCAATCCTTGTTACTGTTTTACCATTCAAATTACCTTTCACATAACATTTCTAATTACATCAGTCTGATGTCCAATAGGGAGTGTTGTTATAGAAACATTCGCATTGGGATATCTCACTCATTTACTGCCTGTGTCAACAACATCCTTTCATCTATAAAGTCTGCTGGCAGCAATTCTGCCTCATTAAGACAAACCGTCACCCCAAATGCAAGCTAATTAAGTTGTCAAAGTAGACAGCAATGTTTCATGAAGACATTAATTAATGGACACATGAAAGGATTATATCAAATCCCTCATTGTTTTCACTACCTTTTCATCTTTATCTGTTTTGTGTTCAATATATATTCTAAACATTTTGTTTTACATCTGTATTTTTGCATTGAGGCAAGTATTACAGTGTGTCGAATGTATTGGGAAGAATTTACTTCTTAAATGGTACTGAATGAAGATGAACTGTAAAAATGTAAATACCGTGAAAACATATATGGGTTATTAACCATTCTACTCTAGCTCTCACTGTTATTGAAAGGGATTTCACTTTACAGGGATTCAGGCTGACAAGAAAGGTGCTGCGAAGATACAGTAACAATTCCCTCCCATTATTTAAGATGATTTTGAAAATTGGTTAAATTGAATTTTAACTTGAATGAAGTTCACAGAATAATATTTTCATTTCATTTAACACATTTTAAGTGTCAAAGCAAAAATTGCTTTGCCAGGTGTATGTGGGCTCCACTAGGACCAATAATGACCATAATGCACAAAGTCACTGAGGGCTAGCACCGTCTGATCAGGCTCTGATCTCCATATGTCCTGCTTCAAAAATATCAACTATGACTGTTCATCTGCTTCTTATGAATTCCTCCTGACAAGTGCCATTGTAGTGGCAACATAACTTATGTACAAAAAAGAACTTTTCTCGCCCCTCTTGCAGGATGTGAAGTTTCTTAATCATAATGAAGTCCAATAAGGAAAACATGACATGTTTATTAGAAAAAGACACAGTTACAAAAACAACTTGTTTCCATCAATGAAAACTGACGTGACAGTGATGGTAACAAAATAATCACAGTAACAAAAATATCAGTCAGAAAACATTGCTAGCCCTCTCCATTAACCTGTAACAGTCATTGATTGATTAAATGCAGGACATTAAAGTGGCAACAAATCTGTGTGGAGACATTGTCCAAGAGGATGGCTCTCACTTTATTAAGCATGATTTTGGTGGTTTGTAGACCTGAATTGTTATTTTTCTGGTTCATTGAACTAAAACGTGTTTTATTAATAAATTCATATTACCTTTTTTCTTTTACTCTCAGGTCTAAAGGAGAATAACGGCATCAGTAAGAGAACACTGGACTTGGACAGGGACGTCTTCACACACCTTTCAACACAAGACACAGAAAGTGAAGTTCATTCAGTTACAACAGCCTCACCGATGAATATACCCAATCATCAGCCTGTCTTCAAGGGCCTGCTGCTTCACGAACACCTTCTTACAAGGGACTTCCAAGGGGACCAGCATTTTTTTAGGAAGGATAGCTCTATAGCTGCATATCCCACCATGCCAGGCTCTGCGTCTGCTCCAAATGCAGGAGATGCTGTCACTCAAATTGTGCCCCATAAGGATGCCCCAGCCTTCTCAGATGTTGCTTCTACCTCTACTGCAGCTGCCACCTCCCCACTGACCACATATTCTCCCACAACACCGGCGCCACCCATATCTTTCCCTCAGAAGAAGTCAACTAAGGAGAAGGTCAAAGAGGGAGATAAGATGGAGCCAACAACTGACTCTATCACTACTCAAATTACACCATTTATTAAAGGCTCAGACAGTGAAAACAATCCAGTGGCTTTCTTGTCTACACAAGGAAGGAATTTCCCCATGGAGTCCACCCTTGCACCCATGTCAACAATGATGGAGAAAGAACAAGTGAGGGAAACAACACAAAAAAACAAAAGCAGCCCAGATCACCTACTCCCCAAGCAAACTTCACTCACTCAAGAAGAAGGTACCACCACGACATCCACAACTGTGATCACAACTACCACTATCACCACCATGCAAACATCAGGTAAGCATGTTCATGTTTATTTATTTATTTTTTTACTTTTGGAGTTACAGCACTGAGCAGAACATTTGAATAACTAACTTCTGATATCTTCTTCTCCAAATCTTCCCCCTAAACACATATACAGGGAGTCTATAAAGTAATTTCATTTGTGTATTTCTGCATGGACTGCATGTTCATTAGTTCCGAAATCAAACTTTTCCAGACCTGTGGATTGAAAGGGATGGCCCAATTCCCTGGCCAACTCATTCACCAGATAACACTACCCTGGACTTCTTTCTATGAGGTTATGTTGAAGATATCATGTATCAAACAAAGAAAACGACCTGAAGTAAAAGATGCCATTGCCACCATTGATGAGACTATGCTACAGCAAACATAACAAGAAATCGAGTATTGTCCTGATGTGCTTCGTGCAACTAATGGTGCACATATAGTGGTGTATAAAATGAAACAAAAAAACAACAACAACAAAAAACTATATCTACTCCCGATTTTATAATAATTTCCACTGATTTGTCTATTCATTTGCTTTTGCAATGAATATGGTAAACTATAAAGAGAATTTATAGACACCCTGTATATCCCAAGGGAAAAGAAAATTAAGCGTCAGGTCAACATCACCTCTGTTCATTCCACATTCTGCACACAGCTATTCGTCCTGCTAGTAGGGATAACAGAGTTGCTCATGTGTCAAAAACAATCAGATTTTTTCCTGATGTGTCCTACCTGTCCTTTCCACTGGTCGCAAAGGGCTGAAAGCCCAGATAAGCTGTATCAAAGAGGATATCTGCAGAGATAGTTGCAGGGTTGCTGGGGCACAGAGACACAGGTGGGCTGTCAGAAAGATCAGTGGACTGGGAAAAAGGGAATCACTTTTCTTTCTACTGTCTCCCACAGAGCCATGCAGCATGAATTTCACTGACCCTGAGGGGAACATCGAAATCTTACAGCAACTTGACTCTGGCGTGGAGTGCAACTACTTGATTACTGTCTATCTGGGATATGGCATTGAAGTTCAGGTCAGTTTTATAGCCTCACACTGTTAGTTATGTGAAATGATGCTTTTTGATTAACTTCTTTTTTTGTCCAAGTTCAAAAATGAACTTTTATGGGAGGGATGGAGGTAAGTGGATGTGTGGGTTGGAGAAAGGAGGGGGTGGGTGTTTGTGGACGGGTGGGAGAGGGAGGAGGGGAGTAGTGTATGTGGGTGGGTGGAGGGAGGGCGGGGCCGTTCCCAGGGTGCGCAGCTGGGGCACTGGAGTGGGGACTGGCCCCGCCGGGTGGCAATCTTGGTGGGGTCTGGTCCTCCTGGGTGTTGTGCCTCTGGGTGTGTGTGTGTGTGTGGTGGGCATCGGGGCCTGTCGGCACTCTATCCATCCTGGGTGACCGGTGCTCAGTGGAGTCGGCGGCTGCCGATCAAGGCCCGTGCCTGCAGAGGGCTCTGGCTGGGGCCCTCGTCTGCCACCTCCTGGATGGATGCGGGATCGTCTTTGTGGAATGATGGCTGGGGTCCGTGTTCCAGGGTGGCTGCATATCGCCCAGGTCTCGGGGTCCTCCTGGCCTGCATCTGACCCTTCTGCAGGCGGGGTCACATTTACATGATCATGCTTCTCTGAACCGTCCTCACTCTGTATATTCTGCATGCTGACGCAGTCACTGCGTTGTCCTGTAGCTTTATTTACAAATAGATACTTTCAGTTAGTTTTCTTTGTGTGTGTTTCTGGTACTCTGGTTTTAGTTGAGATACAGGGTTTCTTTCAGCTTGGTAATCTCTCCTGACAGTTGTCAGCTTTGTCCTGCTGCATGGGCCGTGGGATGTTCTTTGTTTTGTTTTTGTACAGGTGTAACAGGTTGTCTAGAGTTTGTGGTTAGATTGTGTTGTTGTCTATTTGGTGTATGTTTGTCTCCTTTTTTTTCTATTCTTCCTTTCTTTTCTGTTCTCTTTCTGTCCCCTCTGGTCAGGTCCAGTAATATTATGTAAATGCAGTAATAAACCATTATTCAAAACAACTTAATAAAAATAGAATTCAGACTATCGAGAATAGCTTTTATACTCATAAAGCTCCTCTTGGCAAAGCAAATTTGCTCAGCACAACCCAGCAGCCAGACCATCATTTTGCTTGCTATGATGCTGAACATGACAAGTTTAAAACAACATCAATAAAAAAAACTTTTAAACTCAAAAAGTCCTCCTGTCCATTTGAATAGTTTTTTAACCCCTTTAGTTGAAGCTTTGGGGTGTCTACAGGCAGCAGGAGGGATTGTACATCTCATTATGCACAACCGACAACAGTGATTCTCAACTGGAGCAAATATAATTCTCAATTTTTTCATATACAGGCTATATCATATTCCTAATGACACAAAACTCTCTGCCACCTCTGTGTTTCTCTGCTAAAAACAGAGCTGCATGTAGCATCAAAGATTTCACACACACGTTGGCAGACAGATGTCTTACTCTGTCTGATTTTCTAGAGCTAAATCCAACTCACCTCACTCCAACATATTCTTTCAATCTGAACTTGTTGAAACTATTTTCAGTACGCGGAGCTGTGTTTTAATTTGTGCATCATTAAGACAAAACACTGCTCCATTGTAATTAACCATGTACATGTAAGTGAAGCAGTGAATCATGTTGATGTTGTTTGAAGAGAAACAGATGGCTGTTGCTTAAATATATTGGTTATAAATTAGCCTAAATGTTGAAAATGAGAAATAAATCTGTTATTTCCATATAAACAAACACAAAAGTACCGAAAATTGATACCGTCAGGTACCGGTATCGATTCCCAGGTACAGGGAAACGGTACAGTATCGGTTTAAATGTGAACGTTACCCATCGCCAATTCTTGTACTTATATTCCTGTCATGTGTAGGTAGGTACCATGAGTTTTATGTCCCAATTAAGTTTTTTTTTGCATGTAAACACAGTTGGCAATAAAGTTTTTTCTGACTGATTCAGATTTTTTGGGAGGAGGTAACTTTGACACAACACATGCGTTGACCACTTTGCATTTTTGCAGTTTTCCAAATTGATATCTACTTATTGTTTTGTCTCCACCAGTCCATAGGGTATCATCTAAAATCTACACTGTGTTCTCCAGTTAATTACTAACTTGTTTTGCTATTTGATGCTTGGCAGGTAAGGAACTGTGGTTTATCAGAGCCTCTTAACTCAAAATTAACTCTTTTGGGAAATGCGGCTGGCAGAGGGTTGAGAGATAGACAAAAAAATGAAAAAGTAGACAAGAATAAACCTGCATGCTATTAAACCTATAATGTTATCAGCAGGCTATAAAGCTCAGTGAGGCTGAAAGTGCATAACTGTGCCAGAGAGACACCCCAAAAAATATGACTCTTGTTCAATGTAAAAATATTAATGACAGCAACTTTAACTTGAGCTGTGTTGTTTGCTGCTTTATAAAGCACATATCAAATTAACATAAAGTTACAATAGAATATTTTTCCACTAAGTGAGCGTCTCTGGTATATATTTGGTTTAGTTTCAGCTTAAGTAGTGTTTGCTGTTGTTTGTGTGGGTGGATAGAGATAGACAGGCAGCGAATTACTTAGGTGAGTGGGTGGATGAGGGCGCAAGAGATGGGGTCTGTCTCAGGTTGAATGTTTGCTTGGTAAGTCTCTTTAAAAAAGGTTATAAAAATTAACTGTCAGTGCGGAACACATTCCCCAGCATTTGCAATTCCTCAAACGCCTCATTTACTGCTGGAGACTTTAAAATGTGTGAGCTTTGTCTTGCTGCCTCTGGAGGGCCAAGATAAGTCTTGACAGAGTATATGTTTGAGAGTGTGCTTTTCTCCAAAGGCTTCCTCTGGGTAACTTAAGTAAATCTTGAACCACTTATAAGCAGACACACACTTACCTGCATACACTCTTACATAGTCACATTTGTTTGATGTATCAGTTCTTAGCTTTCACAGCTTCTCCAGTGTATTTGGCAGAAAGTTTCTTTAGTGACTTTAAAAACTTGGAATCATGCTGGGTGAAGAACTAGAGGGAAATCATCTGTTTCAGTACAACCATGTGAACAGATGGAGGGCACTGTCGCTTCCTCCCACAGTTAGTAATCTTATGGCAAACAATAAAGAATGAGGAGTCAAGGTCTCTGTTCCGTGACACATACACTGTCTGAAGATGATGGAAGCAGGAATTTAAATCACCCGGGTGTATGTGCATGTGGGTATGGGTATGTGCAGGGGTGTGTGTGCGGGTGTGGTAGGGGTTGGGCCAATGGGGGGGTTGCGTAGGAGCATTTGTGGGTATGAGGGGTCGGACGAGTGTGCGTGTGTTGAAGGGGGTGTGTGTATGTGGAGGGATGTTTGTGTGTATGCGCAGAGGCATTTGTATTTGCATGTATGTGTGGGTAAGTGGAGGAGCATGTGTGTGTGTTTGAATGGAGGGGCTTGTGTGTGTAATTACAGGGACGTGTGTGTGGGTGGAGGGATGTGGGCTTGTGCGTGTATATGGAAGGGCTTTTGTATATGTGGAGGGGCATTTGTGTATGTGGAAGGGCGTGTGTGTGTGTGGAGGGGGTTTAGGTGTGTAGGTGGAGGGGGT
>JAOXYM010000016.1:5703367-5723842 GCA_028567055.1 Leptatherina wallacei | reverse complement strand
ATATTCTGGGTCGTGTGTTCGAAGGTGCGAAGGGTGCTGTTTGTAGTCCAGTTGGGTTACTGGATGGATGCATTGTTTTCTGTATGGTGGTTCTATTTTTGTATTTGTTGTTGTGGGTTTGTTTTCTGTTTGTTTGTTGTTTTTGTTTCTTTTTTTTGTTTTTTCTCTTCTTCTTTTCTCTCTCTCTCTCTCTCTCTGTCCCCTCCGGTCGGGTCCAGCAAGAAGGTGCGGATAACTAGAAATTACAATAAAGATTTAATTTTTCAAGAGGGACTTTATACATATAAAGCTCTACTTGATAGAGTAAAATTGTTCAGCACAAAATAGCAGCCAGACAATCATTCTGCTTGCTACAAGGCTGGACAAGACAGGTGAAAAAAAAAAAAAAAGAAAAAAAAAGAAAAAAGGAATTTAAATCAGCCATGTGTCATACCTTCTCACCAGCAGTGAGGGTTTTCTTGCTGAAAGCAATCCAGTTTCACAGTTTTAATAACATAAATATATCACCTCTATGGACTACTTGTATAACTCTACTGTACTGTACCTTTAATCAGATGAGGAGTTTCAATATGCGTACACAATGTTATTTAAGTCTAATAATATCTAACTGGCATTTTGACTTTTTTACAGTCAAGATTAAAAGTTACCATTGCCCCTGAGTTCCTGTAGAATGACATACTACAGGATTTTTTTTTAACCTAATTGTACTTTTAGGGGTACAAAGGCTTGTAACTGGGATGGTACCCTCAAAGGTACTGCTGCTGTAATCTCAACAATTATTTGTGCCTTATGAAGACCAGTATCTTTGGTGTCCGTCTTGTACCTTAATTTACAAGTCAAAATGTTAGACCAAAAGGAAGATAATGCATTTTGTCTGTCACACACACATTCATATGAACACAATGAACACATCAGAGGCAATGTGGGGCTTAGCATCTTGCCCAAGGAAACTTGGACATGTCAAGGGTGGGGAAACCTGGGCTCAAACCACAAACTTATGACTGGCATCCTCCTGAGGTACAGCCAGGGTGACAATAAACATATAATGCAAAAACAGATAATGCAGAAACAAGTTGAAAAATTAGTTAACCGTTTGTTAAATCAGTCATTTGAAAATGAATAATAAATAAAAGTGCACAAATATGAATTTACATATAAGTGTATTTCCATTTTTCAAGCACAAGCCTCTCCCTTATTGACCAAGGCATGCAAAGAACAGCGTTGTGTATTAATTAAAAAAATTCAATATTTAAAAACTCAGAAGACTTTTGTGCAGTAACTAGTAGGATTGCATTACCTTTGCAATTCAAGAAATCCTTTGCCTGTTACAATTTTCAAATAAGCATTCCACTATAATTGACATTTCACCATTTCAGTCTGTGTCACTGGCTAAGAAAAAAAAAGAAACTCCCCGAGTTACTCAGCATATGTTTCTTCATCAATTACACCTCCTAAAAACCTGTAGGTCTCACTGGAGCTATAGCCCAAAAGAATAACGGTTAGCCTTTAGCTCTGCTAGCTGCAGCCCTGATGAGCATTTTGCTGGTTATGCAGTGAAGAATATGCTGTTAAGAACTGGAGAGTTGCTGTCTTTCCATAAGATCATCATAAAAAAAAAAAAAAAAAAAAATTATAATAATCTTTACAACTTATAGTTTATAGCTATATGCATTGAGAACAACAGGCTTGATTTTATGTTTATTCATAAATGTAATTATTAATAAAAACACTTGAATGGGAATATTGAAGCCCTGAAGCCAGTACAGAGATAAATATTGTGACTTCTAAACCAATATAACTTGTAAAGACTAGCAAGGATTGAAAATGGGTGGGGGTAAGTAGTACTCTGAGTTACTTTTGTGCAGAAGGTAATATAATAACTGAGCTAGCCATTCTTTAAATGGCAGAAATTTTATTCTAATTAGTTACCCAGCACTGGTAAAAGAAAAAAAAAGTCCTGATCACATCTGTCTAAGTGGTCTACTTGGCTTTCAAGGTTATAGGTCCTGCCTGTTATAGGTGATGGTTAAATGGTCAGAGATTCCTTTAACGAAACAAGAGCAGAAATGGATTTGTTTTGGGGTTTTTTCTGCATGAACTATACATAATTTACTTGACCCTAACCAAGTAGTCTTTGCCTAAATATGATCAAACTATGATTGAAAGTAAAGATAAAGCAATGCAAAAAAAGATGAATAGTCTTAGAAAAAAAAAGAAAAAGATCAGACTAGGTAAAAATGTATTAATTAATTAGAAAATTCAAACTAGGGTCACATGATTTATAGTCTTTAACTGATTCTGGAATTCCAATCAATCAGCTAGGTATTGAGTGATATCATCTACTGTGCCAACCACAGACTGACGACTCACAGTGGATGAGCTGTTGAAGAGACATTATTGCTGGAGAGCATGTTTGCAGCCTTAATTATGGATGGGAATTTTACATTATAGCTGACAGTCCAGTTTGTAAAAACAAAGCAAGGTAACTAAATGAAAGGAATAATCTGGAGGACAGTTGTTTTTTTTTGTATCAATGGTCTATTAACACTTCATACATAACTTTTTTTTATTTTTGTTTGTTTGTTATTTTGCACTCAGAAACTTCTTAGTGTGATCAAAAACATGGGCAAAAAATATGCATGATCAGACCTTTCCTGCACTTAGTCAATACTATTTTTAGCTGTCTGGCAGTTTGCAGGAGTAAGATGATAAATGTATCTTTAGAATTTACTGCCTTCAGCTTTACAGTTCAACCCCTCTAACAGCAGATAATGCATTGCTCCAGCTGGTGATTCTGACCACTATATGATTTACTTGCACAATAACTGTGAGAATGTTAAGAGCCTGATGTAGTACAACTTTCAGTACAGAGATAAATAATGTAACAAATAATGAAAGCATTTTCATCAAAAGGCGTTGCACTTTAGTGCTCTCTGCTCTTTGTTATTAATGTAATTATGGGTGGTGTATCTAGCATGTATTAGATATTTATATGTAAACTAAAGATTATGTAAACCATGTCAGTGTAGGGTGAAAACTATTGATTTTGTCTGGCATTTCCTAGCTATTATATTTAGGTTAGAAAAGATGAATAGCATTAAAGGCAGAGCTGGTTACTGTATTAGAGGAAGAAATGTTCCAGTCCCCAGTTCCATTTTCATTTCCTTGAAAATGTAGGTTCATAAAAATAAAGAATTACGTTTTGTATTTTCTTTGTTTGGAATTATTAATATCCACCAGTTAAGATGTTTAGTTCATATGTGTCTTTGCTGTTTTAACCATTTAAAAATAATTTTCCCATATATTTCTGGGTTTTAAATGTTATAAGTGAAAATGTGAATATCTGAATGAAGCTCGGTACAAATTAATGCATTTGTCAATAGAGTAGTCTATGTACTTGTAAAGTACGTGTTTTGAAAAGTGTATTGGACATACAGTATTTAAAGCACATTATAGTGACATACTATATCCATTCCCTCTTCTTCAGCATGGCCACTTTTGCAATAAGGTTTTGGAGCAGGACAGATGGGGGTTTTCTAGAGCAAGGCTGCAGAATTAAAGTGCTTAAAATCTGTTTTAGAGCTCTTTCATCCGATCAAATAAATCTGGGTGGGTGGGCTGGCTATCAGCCCCTTCCAGGCCATCTGTCCTGCTCTGATTTCTTCATCTTCTCTGCTCTTTGATCTACCTGCCTGGGTGTCGAGGAGTTACCATCTGAGGCTTTGCACAGTATCTGACTGGTCTGTTTCATGGAACATCCTGCACTTCTGCTAAAAGAGAAAGTAATGCACACAAAGCAGTGGGAATAGAAGTCCACACAGAATTTCCGACCCACTGCCAGGAAGGCTGAGGACAGCAGTGTTCCGATCTGCTGACAGGCTTAAAGCCACATCATTCAAAAAAAAAAAAAAAAGATGGGAAGGGATTTTAAGATCAATACTTTATTTCTACTTTTTTTTCTATCTATCCCTCTTCAAATTTTCTTACCTTGTCTTTTTCTTATTTTTTTAAATCTCATTTGACACCCTTCTGCATTTTATTGGTTTTCAGTTTGTTTCTCTCTTGAGTTCTGTCTCAATCAGTTCAAATTCCTATAGATGACCTGGGAATGAATTATGTTGTAATAGAATCCAGCTGGGCTTGATGATATTGTTCTCTCTGATGAGCCACTTGAACCAAATCATTTTTTATTATAATTAGCTGATTATGTTGTTGAAGACAAGGCAGACATGAGACCAGGATTTAAATTAATATGCATTTCACAAAGTAGCTTAAACACAAATTTGTAAGTATCTTCAGTACATTTAGTCAAGCCAACGTCATACATTTTGAATGTGAAACAAAGTGACAGAGAGCAAAAAACTTTTGTTTTACTGTTAATTAAATCTTATGAAGACAATAGCCTTGAGTCTCAATGAAAAAAATTAGAGCTTCCAAGTTTTTCACACTGAGGCAAATGAACTGTTTTACAGAATTCAAAACAAATTGGAAGAAAACTTAAGCGCATCTAATGAGCTCAAGGCTAAATGTGCAAATGAAAAACACCCAAGGTGAGACTTTTTGAGGAGGATCATCAATGAAACACCCCTCTAAGGATTGAGATGTTACAGGCCATGCCAAGTGTTTACAGCTAATCCTGACTTGAGGGTTAACGATTGGTATTTGATGCTGCCTCTGCAACCATGCTCCTCTGACTCCAATCAATAGTCATGTTAATAAGCGGCACCAATACTTGACACACAGGCCCCTCTCAGTGCTGGTTGAATTGCTGTATTGATCCTTGCACTCTCATTTTAATTCCAGTATTTCTTACCAAAAAAAAAGCAAAATGCTCAAGGCATTGGCCCCATTCGAGGGTGGCTGATGAGCGAGGGAATGAAATTTGTTTTTTTGTGGCCACATGTACTCTCATCACATAAAAAGACCACAAAAAAGATGTTACGTTGCCAACAAAAGCAAGGGTTAACACAAGAGTTAAAGAAAAATTCACTCTTTAAAATTCACTGACGAACGTAATCCTTTTTTTTTCACCTTTGACACCCAGTGAGTCTGACTGCCTGCTGTTTAGATGACGCAGGACAGAGCAGATATATCACAGAGTAACTGAACCTGACTGAGTAATGGAAACCAGGACAGCCTTGCTGCCTTTAATCAACATGAGATGAGGCAAAAGGAAACCTTCATCATGCTGTGTTGTGGGCGAGTAAGCCAGGACATAAAGATGGCCAGTTTAATCTTGATGAGCTCTTTAGGGTGTCAAGGCTTTGCCTAGATGAGTTTTCATGGGGCCCAGCCATCCTGAGTGAAAAGCTTTCAGGTGACACTAATTGCTCCTCCACCCAGCTAGCTGTCATAAAGAAAGAAGACTGTCTGGCAGAGGGCTAACTTCTCTCTAGCTTTTTCAGCATCATGATGAAGATGGGAGTTAAGATGCACGCTGGAAAATATGAGGAGTAATGAGCAATGCATGAATTCAAATCTATGCAAAGATGCACACTGCAGCAAATAAACTGAGCTGTCAAGGCCCAGGAGATGCCGTAGAGGGTGAAGCTGATTTATCACGATGCAAGAATCTTATCTTAGTGTATTATGTCTGCTTCAATGAAGGTGTCTGTAAGAAAAAAAACTTGAAAAGATGATCAGTATTAGATGGATGAAATTGGTGATCTCAGGAGAATAAAATGGCACCTCGTTCAGATGGAACGTAAATGACAATAGTATTTTGTTCATCTGCTGCTGCAGCATGTTCCCATTAACATTCAGCTTCTGCTGATTAGTCAGAATCCATTGTTTTAGACAGCAGGGAAAACAGGAAATGGCCTTGTCTGTTTTTTTTATAGAGGTGAATGTTCTATTAAGATAACATTTGTCTCGTGATGAATACTGTAAGAACAGATTCTTTTTTTCTTTTTTTAATGAATTTATTAAGAAATACACAAAAACACCACCTTGGTGTGCTGCGCCAAGATTATTCAAATTCAAGCCAGAGATAAAGGGCCTATGAGGACTATGAGGGCACATTACCAGTATGTTCCACCATATAATCCAATGGGTTTTTATCATGGTAATGATGACACTGCAGCTGGTGAATTCAGTGGCTGTTGATTCATTGCCCCCAGCTGCTGGGTCATTCATTTTCCATATATTGTGTTACTGTATCATTTTGATTACATACGGCTCATTTCTGCCTCAGCAATGGTTCCTACGAGTCCATGTAAATGTTCATTGCAGAGCACCACCAGATGTTTTCAACAATAAAACATCAGTCAGAATAGGTCTCAGTGGATAGTTCTCCAGCACATGTAGATAAATGAATATATAAGCAAATAAACATGATACATCATCTGTGAAAAGTTTGAATTTTTTTGACAGATTGTTTATTTCAGAGCCTCTGGAGAAATGTTTGCCTCATTACTTATTTCACATTGGACCAGTAACTAGCTAATTGCATTGTAAAAATGATTGGGCTTATAGTATTTCTCACGTGGGACTAGTCCCAGATTAAATGCCAGACCAGGTAGCTTCTGTTGGGTCGGATAGGAAGGATCTCTGCTCATAGTTTAGTTCTGCAGCTCACTACAAGCCTTCTTTTCTACAGATGTTGTGGATAATACACCAAGTTCAAGCTATTTAGACCTAAAAATAATGTTATCCTTTCAAACTTTTCTGAAGATATTTTCTTCTATTGTCCATATTTAATGTGCAATTCTAGGACTGTCAATTGTACTGTGGCCTTGCAGGATCTGTGTTCATTACGGTGGTTTGATTGAAAAAGCAGTGACTTGAGGAAAGAGATGACCTTATCTCCTCTGGTCCTTTCATTTTGATTAGTGTCAGGAGAAAGTATTATTGAAAGGGGCCACCGGAAAAAAAAGAGCACTTGAAGTAAATGTGTACCTTCTTGGAGGACAGTGTTGCATTTCTTCCATTGTTTGGAGCTTTCTTCATGAGCAGGGAGGAAGAAAAAAGAGGAAAAAGTAATTCTCGCTTCCCTCAACACAATTCTCAAAATGGAACAACATAGTGTATAAATCCTCTGATAATGTTGTGGTTGGTACAGAAGTGTGCTTGGTCAGCCAAATCCTCGGTCCCACAAATGTGCCTGCTGAGGCACAGATTCCAGCTACAACTTACAATAAGGCTGCTCTCATTACAGTCCAGAGCAACATGCATGCATGTGTGTGCGTGTGTGTATACAAGCACACATATATGGATGTACAAATGTGTGTGTGCATGTGTGTAAGAGAGAGACATTGAGTAAAAAGTCCCTCTGGGCATTTGGCAGCAGCACTGGTGAAGATAAGGTAGTCTGAGGTCTCCTGACATGGCCAATGATTCATAATTGAGGCAGGACAGCTGTTGCTGGCTCCACTGACAGGTCCCAGGGTGGATGACAGATGATAGGGCCCTCCGGGGCTGAACTATCTATCAGTCCAAATGTTCGCTGTCCACTATCTGCTCACCTATCCTTCATAAGCCTCCCTGGTATATGTAAACGATGTGGTTACAGATCCACAATCTGGTTGAGCTTACTGGATATGAGAAGCTGTTGCAAGTGTTTACCTTTTCAGTGCTAGTAAAGCTTTAAGGTGTTTATGCAGTTACCACTGCAGTATTATAGTACTCTTTTTGACAATCTACCCTCAAATGAAATTATGAATGAATATGCAACAACAATTAGTCTTCATTAAGAATTGTTGCTCGTACATCACACATAGAAAACTCATGATCTGCCAGTATGACACACCACTGTACAACTTCAAACTTCCTGAGCTTGGTGTATAGCTATGTATTTTATCCCAATAAGCTATTTTAATACAACACTTGAAGCAGAGCTACAAAGTTATCCTCCAGGGAGTGAAAAAAACACAAGAAATAAATACATCAAAAGTAAATGAACTAAAACAGCCAAAGTAAAAAAAAAAAAAAAAAATCTGTATTATTTATAGACCACATTTTGAAGAGACGATCAGAGCAAAGCTCTTTACCAAGACATTTAAAGCCGTTAAAGCACAGGACGAAAAGAAAACCATAAATAAACAACAGCAGCAGACACAATTTATGCAATTATATAGTCATATTAAGAATTAAAGGGGCTTAAATACAACCACATGGAACACTTGAAATATTCAGTCTTTTTTTCATCAAAAATCTCTTAAGATTTCCATGAAAAGCTACAAATCGGAAGTCTGGGGATTGTTGTATATAAGACTCATAGCTGGTTACAAGCTGAACCCTAAAAATGACCAATAACGTCCCAATCACTGATCAATGAGATGGGAACAGCCAAAGTTAGGCTGAGCCAGAGGCACATTTTTCTTTTTTCATGATAATCAATAAGGATAATTACCACCATATACATGCAATGAAATTAACGAAGCAACAAAGACATTTAACATGTTTGTTAAACTTTGAGGATGCCCACAGTTTGTTTTGATGTGAAACAGAGTCAAAACAGAGCGAGGGCGTGTTTTTGAGAGCCTTCCACAGGATACATTATAATTTGAAATGGGAGAATATTGCATCATGGACTGAATCTTAAATAAACCAATTATATTAAACATTTGTTATGATTTTTAAATAAACTGAAGATAGAACATCAAATACTTTTGAATCAATAACTTGATTTCCTTGTAAACATGTTTTGATAAGGAGACCACGACAAGACCTAGGCATCAATAACTCTGACTAAACATGAGATAATTGCATATACTGTAACAATTAAATGCATGAAGGAATGTACAAGTTAAGATTTAACTGGTTTATTGCAGCTATTTAAACTCATAATATAAGTATTAGATGTAATAATATAATTTTTGAAGTGACAAAGCAACTAGTCTGATATAAACCACAATAGTAACATGCAATGGGAATTCATGGGCGTGAAAGTTACCACAAGAGACTTGCTTGTGTGCTTGGGTGAAAGTGCTCACAGCCAAAACTACTTTGGCTTTCTGTTTATTCCATCATATGTCTGTTTCTTAAATGGTGGAAGAGGTTTGTTGTGTTTCCCGGCTTTGTTGGTACAGGTTGCTAGGATATCTTGCAGCGGATATTGCTCTGCTGTTTATCCAGCTTTAGAAATCTGACCCATTTCAAAATTGCAGATGCTATATGACCTTCTTCACCACACTTTCCTTACCTTTAGGAGACATTTGACTCTCTTAACAGTCACTAATTTTTATGTTTTGTAAAGAATCTTTACTTAAAAGCATGTGTGAGTGGGTGTATATTTCTTTTCCTTTTGTACTGTGCTGTAGTCTGAAAGGTTGCTGAGAAAAATGCGGGCTGGCTTATAAGTAGAGCCTTGATTTTTTTTTGTCTTTTGAAATTATAACAAATTATAACACATTTTTCATTGTCCTGTTAAAGTGAGATGTTTAAAAGAAATGCCAGATACAGCAGTAACTAAATTGTTAAATCAGTGAAATCAAAATGTGAACAAATATTAACATTATGTATCTTTGTACTCAAATAGCATTTATATCCCAGTTGGAGCCACTGGAGCAAAACCAACGGAAATGTATCACAGGTGTTCAAGCTAATAAAAATAAAATGTAATAATAAAAAAAGGGCCTTTTAAAGTTTGACATGGGCAGGATACACTGAATAAAAATTAAAAAAAAACATCTTATTTTTTTCTTTGTCTAATGATTTTTGACATACACAATTACTGTTAAGAGCTTGAAAAAAAATGATGTTCTTAGCATAATGTGACATTTTATAACCATCTTGTATAAACATCTGAAAAAACTGCCATTTTAACTTATAAACAGACAACACTGAATAATTGGCTTAGGGATGGACTGTGACAACATGAGGGAGTTTCCCACAATTTGGAGCAACAGAATCATGATAAAATAGCAGCAGTCTTTTTACTGGTTGGTCACGGCATAATGACGGTTCGAATCCCGCTCCTGCCCCAGTCAAGTGTTGTTGTGACCTTGGGTAAGACACCTTACTCTCCTTGCCTCCAGTGTTGGCATCACTGGTAAAAAAAAACAAAAAAAAACAAACAAAAAGCTCAATTGTAAGTCCCTTTGGACAAAAGCGTCTGCTGAATTACTGTGTAATGTTATGTAATGTAATTTAATGTAATGGTGGAGGCTGCAAAGACACACCACAGAATAAAAAGAAACAGAAAATAAATCCATAAGGAGATAGATAAATACATAAATAAATATCTTGATTAAATATATTTTCATGCTTTGCCACAGACATAATCATTTAGAATTCAGGAATGAGGCACAATAGCTTGTTAGTTACAGTTCAACTAGGGTTGTAGGATCATCAAAGGAGCCTTGGGGTGGGAAAGGTTAACTATTAGTCCATATAATCAAAAACATTAATTTTTTTTTTTTCTGCAAGACTCTAATTTTAAAAATTTTCCAGATAAAATTGCAATTAATAATGTGACCCGTGGGCTGCACGATGGTGTGGTGGTTAGCACTGCAGCCTCACAGCAAGGAGGTTGCTGGTTCGAGTCCCAGACTGAGTTTGAGCTGGAGGGGGTTGCTGGTTTGGGTCCCAGACTGAGTTTGAGCTGGAGGGGGTTCCTGGTTTGGGCTGGGGAGGGATTTGAAACAGTGGCCTTTCTGTGTGGAGTTTGCATGTTCTCCCCATGTATGCATGGGTTCTCACCGGGTACTCCGGCTTCCTCCCACTGTCCAAAGACATGCCTGATAGGTTAATTGGGCACTCTAAAATTCTCCCTAGGAGTGAGTGAGTGTGTGCGTGGATGGTTGTCTGTCTCTCTGTGTGGCCCTGCGACAGACTGGCGAGCTGTCCAGGGTGTACCCTGCCTCTCGCCTGATACTTGCTGGGATAGGCTCCAGCCCACCCTGCATGGATTAAGCAGTACAGAAAATGTATGGATGGATGGATGGAATATGACCCATCTTTCAGCTGTATTCCTTGAATATGAATGTTAACATTAAGAATAATTACTCTGCTGTTCACTGGGGAGAACGATGCAGTCATAAAGTGGGCAAGAAGCCAGTTACCTGATTTGCTAAATGTTCAAGTCATCTAACTCAGACTCAAGACAGGGCCTATGGTTTTGTTATTGCCATTACCCTTGAGGAATGGAGAATCTTGGGTTGTAAAATCACATGGCATTTAGTAATATTGTGACATTTTTTTTGTGTGTTTGAATATAGTAAACAAATTGAATATGGGCAAAAAAAGACCTTATCTGTTTTTTGGGCGCTCTTTGCGTTATTGGTTTGAAAGACACATCCAAGGGAGGCTAGTGTTTAAGTATGGTGATTAAAAAAAAATCTATAAATAAATAAATAATCCATCAAAGTAGCTGATCTTGTGGATCATTCCAGAAGAAGTCACCTTTAGGCTCAGTCTCACAGTGTCTAATAGCCTTCCTGCACTCACTGGCAGCTCCTGTTCCACTGAGTGACAGTTAGTCTACGTGACCAAATTCATTTTGCTGCCACCATTGTGAATAGGATTCATCCTGTCCTGTGTCTCAGCTTTTCCAGGCTGCTGCGCTAACACTCCTGCACACATATTACCTCAGGGACACCAGCCTATGGGGGGCAAACCTTTTTCTGCCTCATGGCATACCTGAGTCCACTGCCTATGATAGCCTTGGTTTTGAGAATGTTCCAGGAATTCCAAGATGATACAGATTTGGCTGAATTGGATGTGATGGGGCACTTCTCTCTCCAGACAGATTAATTTCCCCTCTGGTTCAAAGTTGGCTTATAGAACAATCATGTTCTGTGAGCTGTGACAAGTGTTATAGATGTATTTTACATGGTTTTAAAAAATTCCATAAATTCCATACATTATTTGCATAGGTCTCTTTATAGTGTGTTTTACTCATTATTTTATAGGCCAGCCCACAGCTTTCTGTGTTTTCATGACTCCTTGAGTTATTTTTGGCTGTTGCAGGCAGCTGTTATGAGAGAGTAAAAGCTATAAAATCCCATGTAATAAGTAACCACAAAAAGCAGTACAGCTAAAAACTAGCTAAACATTAAAGTGTCTAGATAAATTACATTTAGATTCCCTAAGAGGTTGGTAAATACTAATTATGAGCTAAAATGGAATCTAAATAGTGAACTTGACAAAAGCTTGATGTAGATGCATAACAACTTTTCTTCACAAGTAGGCTACCACACATGTAAATATAAAACATTCAAGATAACAAAGTCATTTTATTGGCTTAAAAATTGATAAATGACACCTAATGACACGTTGCATAAGCTGTTTTTACATCAAATATTCCAGGGCTGTTTCAGAGGGGTGACAAATGTGATTATCTGCTGTATTTTCTGCAAACCTCTAACTGAGATGTTCCACCAGTTCCACACTAAAATATTTGGAAGCTCAGTGGGTGAAATGGTGTTAAGCTGCAAACGTGTGAACATCACCAGTAGAAAGAGTCTAGACCAATGACAAAAGAACATGTTTGGAGTGTGTGAAAATGGATACAGTTAGAACATATCCTCCCATGTACTTGGGGGAAAAACAACAACAATCAAAACTATGGAAATAACAGAAAGAATAAGAGAAAGGCAAGAAAGGCCAAAGCTGGATTACTTTGGATAAAATGCTATCAAACCCCAGTGCAATTTTTAGCCGTTCTACAAATACAAGGTGAAACCATTTTCTTTTGTCATACAGAATAATAATCATGACCCTCTGTTGGACTAGCGCTCCTATTTCATAATACCACAGGGAATGAATCCAAGGGGTGTCAGTACTCCATTATCCAGGTGGTATAACTACATGCAGTACTCCCGAGATTCCTTCACCAGATTTAGCTGAAGATGCTGCTCAACCTGTTGAAGACATAAAGCAGTGCTGACAGAGTTGCTTACAGGCACAATGAGAACACAGCAAGAGGATGAATCATTTGTGCAACAAACCATAAGTAGAATGACCCAGACGGATCCTACAATTACTCAAAAATATGTTTACAGTCCAGCAGCAGGTTAACAAAGTAATGACTAAACTATATACATGTAATTGTGTTGGTATATCTCCTCGTGTGAACTTAAGACTCATAAGGCAGGGCAATGCAAGTTTATTTGTGTAACACATTTCGTGTACAAGACAATGCAAAGGGCTTTACGTAAATCATTAAATGCATTACAGCAGGGTGCAGAAGAAGCATTAATAAGTATATAAAAGAAGATCAAAAGAAAGCAAATTATATTAAAACATGAACAAAAAGGTTTGCAAAAATCATGATAAAATGATATAAAATAACTCAAATTAAACTGACTTTAAGACTGAGAGGAGTGCCAGAGTCCTGACTGTTTGGCATACTCATCAGAATGGCATACTCTTGGTTAATGCGCATGCGCAGCACAGAAAACTACAAACGACTGTGAAGCCACTAGTACTTGGTTTTGTGAATTATATTGCATATTAATTGCACATTGCTCAATTACGTGCATCACATGTATGATTTAAGCCTGAGGAAAATTCACTTAAAAACCCAGATGAAGTGTGTGAAACTGTACTTATTATGTAGTTTTTTGTGTTCATCTTTTTGCACATGAGGTTGTAATGTTGTTTAAACACGTGTTGTAGCATCGACCTAATAGCATCCAGCACTTTCTTCCAAAATGCCATAAGATTGAATTTGTAGCCTAATGTTTAACTTTGAAATCACTATAGCTAAATTAAATATCAAATATCATTGTAACCTTGCCATCCAAACAACATACCTCTTCATAAACTGTATTCTGTCCATATATTTCACTTATCAAAATGGCATCCATTGATATACTGATTTGATAAGGTAGTCCAAACCAACAGACAAGGCTATGGTATGCTATTCTGACAAAGTAGGCCTATGCCAAACTGATAGAACAGGGCGCTACCATTTGCATATCAGTGTTTAAATGCATGTTGAATGGCAACCACATAAGACAGAGCAATAATTCTTTTGGCATATAACACCAGAGGAATTACACTTGCATATCACACATCCAGCAAGCTCTGTTTCTTTCACCAATCAGTTCTCTTAGAAAATGGCCTGCCCATTCTTAGAACATCCCGTTGACAATGGTGCACAAATTGTGATATGGGCGCTTAGGAGAGTTTTTAGGGATAGATATAATCCTTTTGATGAAGAAATAAAGCCTTGTCACTGACCACTTTGAATTATCTTCTATTTGTTCTTGACTTGTTTTCTAGTCTGTTTAGCTCCACTAGGGTTGCATATGAAATAATGAGGTTAATAATAGTGCTCACACATGGCATAACTGCAGAACTACTTGTGCCATCACAGTAATGAATTAATATTTAACATAAAACGCGAGCCTCAAAAGAACTCAAAGGAAAATATAAAGGAAAAGAATGGCACTGAGGAAACATCTGTGGCAAAATAAAGTGAAACTGAATGCTGTCGAGTAATATGTCCAATGAATTAATATGTCCAATTAATTAATAATATTTGTTCTTGACTTGTTTTCTAGTCTGTTTAGCTCCACTAGGGTTGCATATGAAATAATGAGGTTAATAATAGTGCTCACACATGGCATAACTGCAGAACTACTTGTGCCATCACAGTAATGAATTAATATTTAACATAAAACGCGAGCCTCAAAAGAACTCAAAGGAAAATATAAAGGAAAAGAATGGCACTGAGGAAACATCTGTGGCAAAATAAAGTGAAACTGAATGCTGTCGAGTAATATGTCCAATGAATTAATATCGTACCAACCATTTTATGTGAGCGCACACTGATCGAGATGGGAAAACCCTGAGTTGAAATACCGAGTTGATAACCAGCTTCGTAGTACCGCTTATCAGGATTGTGAATGTCTGGGTTAGTCAACACATGTAACAAAGAGATATCCAGAGTATGTTAATTCCGCTTTGTAGTACAGGCCTTTAATCTGGTGTTCACAGCCATGAATATGTATGTTCACAACCCTTTCTACAGTGGGACATACATCCTCATGCTATGTATTGCGTTGTTTTCTTGCACATACATAACAGCAACCATTGGGAGTGACATCATTTTACCTGGGAGTTGTAGTTTTTCACACTAAAAATTTACTTTAGTTTGAGGTCTCCTGCTCCCCTAAAGACTCCTGTACCCAGGAGGGATGCAGAGAGAAGAGAAGAAGTCAGTCTCCATCAAACAGAGGCTGCAGTAGTGAGTCACAAACCAAAAGACTAAACCAACAAACAAAACTTGAAAACTGGATTACTGCAGGCCCCCAACTCAAACAGAAATCAAAATGCTGTGGTTGACACTTACAGGGGAGTCCCTACAGCCAATCACTGAGGAGGAAAAAAAACACAAGTTAATAATCATGACACACAGCTGACAGAGGGTGTGCGTAACAACTCACCTCATCCCCTTACCCCATTTCAAATTGTGTCTTTCTGTATTTTTTTCTGTTTATGCCTGATTATATATGTATTTTGATATTTTTTTTTAAATCTCTCTCTATCTTTAGAATTTAAAATATGAGGCAATCTTTCACAATGAGGAAAGCATGTGCTGCCCAGCTCGCTTTCACACAAATCTTCAACATCTGCCTTGCACTAGTTGTGGTACCACCTAAAATCTGCTACCATCACTCCGGTCCCTCAAAGACAGCCACTGAAGATCTAAATGGTTACAGACCAAGTGCACCCACCCCTGTAATCATTAAATGTTTTAAAAAAAACTGGTCCTCCACAACATTAAATACTGGGTGCCATTTCACTTCGACCCAAATCGGTTTGCTATAGAGCCAGATCAATGACTACAATGTGCACCATTCTAAGTCACCTTGAGCAGCTGAAGAGTTACATAAGGATGCTCTTCATCAACTGCAGTTCTGCATTCAACATAATCATCCCAGGCATTCTGATCTGCTAACTGCTGGACCTTGGCCTCTCCCCATCCATCTGCACTTGGATCAAACAGCTCCTGACAGACCGTCCCTAGCGAGTCAAATCTGGCTCTCACATCTCCTCCTCAATCACCCTCAGCACCAGCTCCCCACAGGGCTATGTGTTGAGTCCTCTCCTCTATTCCCCACCTATGACTGTTCTCTTGTCCACTCAACCATATCATTAAATTTGCAGATGACACAACCATCATTGGGCTCATCACGCAGGGGTGAGACTGAGCGACTATTGAAGTGGTGTGTGGTAAATTATCTGACGTTAACAACACCAAAACAAAGGAGAGGATATTGGACTTCAGGAAGAAGTGCGCTGCACCACCTCTTCATCTCTGCATCAACACTGTGTGCGTGGAAAGATTGTAGTCCTTCAAATTCCTTGGAGTCCTCATAACCGAGGAACTCTCCTGGTCATAAAACATCTCTGCCATCACCGAGAGAGCACAACAAAGACTATTCTCTCCGGTTGCTCAAAAGGAACTGTATGGAGAATAAGCTGCAATTTGCATTCTACAGGTTAGCCATTGGGAGCATCCTTACATATTGCATCTCAACGTGGTACATAGGCTGCACAGCTGCAGACAAAAAGGCTCTATTGAGAGCCATAAGGTCAGCGGAAAAGATCATTGGCTGTCCCCTGACCCCCCCCTGGATAACCTCACCACATCACGCTACCTCAGCAGAGCTTTAAACATCATAAAGACCCCCTCCCACGCTGGCCAACACCACTTTGAACTGTTTTCCTCTGGCAAAGGCTACACAGCTGCCAGGGCATGGACATTTGGTTCAGAGATAGTTTTTATCCGTCTGCCAACAGTCTACTGAACAAACAATAACAAACTCATGACCCTTTGTACTTTATCAGTACACTATTATGTATAATGACAATAAAGGCATTGATGTGATTTAATTTGATCTGTTCTGAAGTTTTAACACGGTCAAAACGATTAATTTCTTTTTGGTTTTTATTGCACTTTTATGGATGAATATGGTCTTACACAAAGATATGTCTGCCCATAAGTATCTGGCGCACTAAGAAATTTGATTTATTTTGATGTACATGATGTCCAAATTGTGCACAATGTGCATTTTATTTTTGTTTTTGTGTGTATCTCAAAACCTAAGTTATGAACATACTCAGAAATTTGATGTGATTTGAAAGGACTTTGTCCAAGTTTTTTCTCCAACATTTACAATTTTGAGGGATGAAGCTTTGACATCTCTGTATTTAGAAAAATAATCTGACAATTTACATTTTTTTGTCATCAAATGCTCTTTTTTTCCGCACCTTTATTTTAGTATTTAGTTTGTATGGACTTAATTCATATAATTAAATATGGAATATAAGGGTTGTATTGATGTATGGAAAATTTAATTGCTCAAAGAAATTAGACTACAGCATGCAAAAATTTGAAAATATGCTCTGGCGGACTTGTATGGTAGGTTTGAAAGGATTGAAAGCAAGCAACAATAAGTTAAAAGATACAGTGCAGATTTCATGCATAGGTGATGCAAAAATCTTGTATTTATGATATTTGTGACCCCTGAATGACTTCGGACCAGGACTGTTGGTTACTGTTTGTTGTGTTAATGTCACTGTTCTAATGGCATTTGTAAAGGACTTTATGGCCTTCCTGCTTGTCTGGTCACCTCACCCTGGGGGTGCAACACATGGTCATCAATGGGGATTGTATACGTTGAAGTAATCAAAGGATGGGGGTGTGTATAAAGAGTTGTTGTTCGGACTGAAGCTTCAGTTCAACTTCTGTCTTCTGGCTGAGTTGGGCTCCTTGCAAGTAAAAAAGCTTTTTGCCTTCTCGCTGATCTGAGTGTCTGTCATTCTTTGGGAATATATATATATATATACAGTCGTAAACAAAGTGTTGAAACTGACAAAAGTGATAATATATGAAAATTTGATGAAAATCATGACATTGTTATTCAATTGTGGTTCAATAGAAATATTTTTATTTTTAAACAAGCAAAAAATATGAGAAATTAATATACGTTACGTCACTCAAAAGCTAATATTTTGTTGGGCAATCATTTGAGGCAATCAATGCAATCAGTTTTCTGTAACTCAATCAGACTTCTACACCTGTTCACAGGTATTTTG
This sequence comes from Leptatherina wallacei, assembly GCA_028567055.1. Lineage (NCBI taxonomy): Eukaryota > Metazoa > Chordata > Actinopteri > Atheriniformes > Atherinidae > Leptatherina > Leptatherina wallacei. Next base: position 5,705,848 of record JAOXYM010000016.1, on the reverse strand, counting down.
GCCAACTGCTCATCAGCAAAGTGCTCTCATTGGTCCAGGACCGTGTTGTTTGTTTTTTATTATTTTTTCAGCTCAATTGAATTAACAAACAATGTCTTATTTCACTAAATTATAATTTAGCAAATTTATATTTATTATTACTTTTTTCAGTCTCCAGTTATTTGAATTACTATGAAGAATTTTGTCTTTTCTTTAATGGAAGGGTATGAATAATTTTGTGCACGACTGCAGATGATCCTCCAGTTTTAACTTTTACCGATGACTTTTCAGTCTTTTGTTGCTTCTGTTCCAACTTTTTACTGATGTGTTGCCAACATCAGGTTCCCAATCAGCTCGTACTTTCCATGAAACGATAAAATGTCTCAAATTCAGCATCTTATATGTTGTTTATGTTCTACTGGGAATAAGATTTGGTCCAAAAACTTAAAAAGACAATGACATAAAGTGAGTGAAGTTTAACACTCGAATAAGCCTAAAATATATGCTCTTAAAATCAGTAATAATTGAAATCTCCTTGTCAACCACCTCCCCATTGAAAAAAAAACTCCCTTTTTTTATATGAAAAAATACAATTAATGAAGAGAAACTTGTTTTTTCTCCCAGTGCTACTCAGAAACCTTCAGTAAGAGTATGAAATATCAATGTTTGTTACAACACAAAATTGGATCATTTTTCTGTTGAGGATCTTACTAAAGTTGTGCATATTTTGTTGTTTCAGGGAACAGGAGACTCTCTGCTAGACAACGACAACAGACAACATTATGAGGCAGTAACTTAAAGCCTGAATGAACCTTCAACATTCACTTAAAACCTAATTACAATGTAAAAGGTTGCTTGGCCTGACCGTGAAGAAACGACGTGCTTGTGGAATAAAAGCCCTTTCCAAAGATCCACCTGTGTCTCTGGGTTGTGGAGAGAATTACAGATAAGATTCAGCTTTCTTAGAAGAGCCGATTCTCCAGCTCTATAATCATTCTTCAACTAGTTTCACTCAGAGCTTTTTTTTTAACCTAATTTAGCTGCATAAGCATTTTTTTTGTTTTCATAAAAACCTTATTTGTACACATTTTTGTAACAAAAAAAAAGTGGCCATCTCCAATAACTTCGAGGGATCAGGAGTTATGATGTGCACCGGAAGGAGCCCTTTAATGGCAGCATTACAAAAATCCTGGACACAGTTAAACACAGAGGTCAGGCCTACTCCAAAAAGATGGTTAATATAGCAACAAAATGGAAAACCTTAAACTAAATGCACAAATGACATAAATACTAACATGTGCAACTATGAACCGTAAACAAATGCACACTTAAGAGCCAAGATATTTAAGTTAACAATAAACATCAACTATATAAAGGCTTTAGGAACCTAACATAAATACCAGCTACATGCTAACCAACCATCTATCAAAGAAAGTTACTATAAACAACTACGGCACCAACAGGAGATTATAAACTTACTTTCTGAAACTTCCACCAGCATGTACAGGTAATACTTCATTAATACAAACTTTGATTAACCGGCTTCTCATACAGGCTTCAAACACGTAACATCTCTCTGTTTTCTGCAGCAGAGTGAGGTGCGGCTGTCAATCAATCCGTGCAGATAAATAGGTCCCTCCGTTGGGGGTTCTTAGGCCCAATCTCAATTACCCCACTTACCTTGGGTTCACACTGCGAGCTTCCATTCGCGTACGCGCCTACATTTCAACGCCCAGATACTGGATGTTTACTCGCTTGATTTGGGCTTTTTACTTGTGCGAATGGAGCATTTTATTCGCGTGAATAAAACGCTCCATTCGTACATCAAGTTGAACTTTCTGGAGTAGGAAGGGTTGTTTATTTTAGCGTCAGTCACTTCCGTCAACACTGAACATGGCAGCCTGGTTATTTTGAGTTATTTGTGAGAGCTACAGCCTTTTACCTTTTTTGGAAGTTGGAAAACCAAAGTGTTTGTGTCCTCCAGATACTCCAGAGGCGCTGAGAGCCCGGTGAATTTCATAATCTAATCCAGGAGTTACGTCTCGATGACGGACGCTTTCAGGGAAATTCAGACTCATCCGATCCCAGTTTGATGATCTGATGGGAGGATCGGTGCTGCACATCCCTCCAGGATACAACAGACGATCTATTTCAGCAGCAGAGCTCCTGTCATCTGTCTTCGGTAAGTAGGTCACTAGCTCCGACCTGACAACTTCCAGGAGAGTAGTTAGATAAAGAACAATAGCTGTCAATAAGTTACATAATGTAGCTCCATTTCCAGTCTGCCAGTCTCGTCGCCTCCACCTCTCAAGATCTGACAAGCTGATTAAACGCAACACGTAACTGAGAAAGCATCTTTTTATTTATAACAACACTAAGCGGGTTTTTGTTGACCCGTCTGCTGTTGCTGTACTCATTAACTCACGTTGTTGGAGAGTCATCTAGTGGCCAACTTTAGTACTACACTGTCCTGGTGTTGGAGAGTCATCTAGTGACCAACTT
>JAOXYM010000016.1:5684841-5695554 GCA_028567055.1 Leptatherina wallacei | reverse complement strand
AAAGTTGGGTCAGATTCTTGGGCATCGGACAAGTGTTCACGAGTTAAGGGAAGAGTTTCAGAGTCAGAATCTGAGACGGCATGTCCATCATCAGATGCTTCCGGAACTATTATATAAATGTACAATACCTTTGACACTTTATCTGTTTACCAAAAATGTAATTGTTTTGTAATAATAGTTTTGTAACTTAATTGAAACTCCTTAAACTGAAGAAGCATGTTACAATGCATTTAAGGATTATATTAGATTATATTGAATATTTTAGTAATATTCTAACACTTACCAGTGCATAGCAATGTGAAAAATCCAAGGCCTGTTTTTTCAGCTGTACTATGACAAAATTCACAACTTTAATTTATGTTTTGAGAGATATAGCACATTATGACATTGCCAATACCAATGTTCACAAGAATTATTGATTGACATTAACTAATAAGCTGCAATGACAAGTGGTCAAAGCGAAAGATGAGATTCACTATTTGCTTCAGGTTCTGAGTAGTATTGATTGGATTCTGCCTTTAGTCCAAAGTTATTTCTCTTTAATAGCCCTTATTGAGTAAATGACCATTAAAATCAAGGATTTAACCCAACCACATAAATATCAATAGGCCATAACGGGGCAGAGCTATAGTCTAGCTCTCTACAGCTGAATCACTTTCCCAGAGACAACACTATTGATCTTTCTGTAAAAGGCAATGCTTTGATGCACAGCCTGGACATGAGGTTTAGATACAATGACAGTCACATCCTCCCACAAGTCACCTACCAAGGGACTGCTGCTACATCTGTATATCAAACAATAACTGACAAGAAACAACCAGTCTTTGGAACAGAATTCCATCTCTCTGAAAACACATTTTAGCCTAAATGTCAATATAACACTGAATGGATAATATTCTGAAAATAAACTGCTATTAAATATAAGAACTATTTACAATATAACCTATTCATAGTTTGTGTTGTTTTTCTACCACCCCAATTTATTATCTCCTTACCTTGCCATCACAATTCAATTCAATTCCAGCTCTTTACCTGAAGGGATTCATTCAGGCTACACACACAAAACACACAATCACACAACATTAGCCAGCAACATTTATTAGACCTAAGTGAAATGCATTTTATTTGTTTGTCGAAATACATTGGGTAAGCTCTCTATTACCAGTTCCCTCAGCTCATCTATTCTGCACTCCTCAACATTTGTTCATTAATGGTTCAAGAGCAACATTCTCAGTTTTAAGCACTCAGGCAAATGAAACATGCATATAGCTGAAAAAGCTTCATTAACGGGGAGAAAGTGGAAGTGAACGCAGGTGTCTTTTTTTCCTTTTTAATAAAAGTGGTTAGTTTCTTGATATGATTGTCAAGATTTGGTCAGGGACTAATGCTTGGGTCAAAAAGCAATTCATGGTTCTATATCTTTTGTCAGTCAAAAGTTTGGACACGCTTTCCCATTGGATTTAATGGGAAAGCGTGCCCAAACTTTTGACTAGTACTGTAAATCCATTTTATAATCGTATGGGAGCACATTTTAAGACTAAACAAAGTGTCAGTATTCGATTATAATGTTGATATGAAAATTACAATAATGCCTTTAAAAACATTTCTTGTAATGTCAACATTTAAACATTACAACACTGTATTTGATGTTTTATTTAGTTGGGCACCAATAAACACTACTTGCATTTAATGACATAGTTGAAATTGCAAGTATTTACAGCCTATAAATTAATGTTTTATATCTCATATGTAAAAATAAGATTTTCCAATTAATAGTAATGCTACTGTACTTTAAAGGCAATGTACACCATTCAACGGTAAATTAAATACTTTTGCGTTTTCTTTGGTAATGTTTGTCTCTAAAATCCAAAATTTGGTCTGAAGTGCTTGTCAATATTGTTGGACTGTTCACCTGAGTATTACACTTGTCTTGTGACTATTTCCTCTCATCAGCTTCTCTACAAGAAAGCAATAACAAAAGACATAAGCCCCACATCTGTTTCCTGTGGCTCTACCGTAACAACAGCTAATCTTCCTGGCTGTCTGCACTGTGGATCTATTATTTCTAATGGTAAAACAATCAGACTTTATGGCCCAGCACCACATCTACTGGAATGGAAGCAGCACGTAATTTAATACTTCAGGAATTGGCTCCACAATTTTTGCCTCTGGCTCCCCCATTGTATGCTCAATAGGGATTTAAATGCTGCTATGATAATGGCAATAACTAGGTTCATTGGAGCTAGTGATAAAGTATGAATGGAATGGATGACCCAGGGGCAGTGTGTCTCGTCCCTGTGGCTCACTGATTTACTGCAAAGGAGAGACCTGTTTCATTATGGCAGAAACTAGTGGTTTGTCTAAAAGAAACATAAGGCAGTAGCTTTACAAACCTTTAATACCGTCATGAATTTAGGACTGTTTCACCCCTGTTATTCAAAGACTGGGAGAATTAAATGTTTACATATAATATCAGGATACACTAATATTTCAAACTATTAACAAAATTGCTTTTCTTATATTTCAAGCTGGAAATGAAAATATATCATGGCCAAGCTTCTGTACTTGTCAATGCTTTTATGGTCAAATACTGACTTTGTGTTAAAGCCCTTGGTGTTTCTGCCACAGCAATAGTAGAGGCCCAGGGCAAAGACTTCACTGTCATTCAGGAGTACTTATTTATGGGCAAACACTTGAGTGGTTGTGAGGATGCTGGATTAGGGTAGGGGAAAGTTACAGAACTAAACGACCTTTGAGGTAAAGACCAGTTTGAAAGCTTTTCTTTTCGGTTTGTCTTGTTTCCCCTTCTGTAATTATCTTTATAATTATCATTCAGTCAGTATTTGATCATGTTTAAGGATCTTTACTTTAGTTTATACTTTCTAGGAATTGTTAGAATTGTGTTAGGGTGTCAGATAAGATGCAGAAATAAATTATTCATTTTACAACATTTTTGGGCTATTTTTACTTTCCTTATTTTTTTGTTCTTTTATTAAGAAACGTGTAAAAATTTTAGGCTTGTTCTGGATTCTTTCTATTAGTATTAGGAGGCAATTCTTTTGCAAGAAAGCTTTAACCATCTTGTTTTAACATAATTTTGAATTGACATTTTATTAGCATGTTTGCAACTAGTTAAACCTCTGATATTGCTTTTGATCAAAAACTAGCCAGCCAACAACTTTACTAACTCAAAGGAAAATCAGGGAGGTCCAAAAACTCATAGACATAACCAGTGGCATTACCACAAAATATTGTGTCCACCAGCTATGTCTCCCCCTAATTGAGAGTTTTAGTATATGCTTGTAAAAGCTAATAACCTAATACGCAAACTAGCTGTATTTCTCCTTTTACTTAGTAATCATCCTAGTTTGCCTGCAAATTGTCCATCTTCAAAAACTGCTTCCCACTGACTCCCTGCTGACTGGAATTGTACCGCCAGTCTTCTTCTACAGGGTCTTGTATTCTCTGCCATGCTCAGCATCATTGGAAATGCACCCTTGGCTGCACGCCTCCTCTGGAAAATTAATGTCAGACTAATTTTGGTAATGTAACCAGAACCAGAACAGGTGTCTGATTTTGAGAGAGGAGAATAAGAGAGGATATTTTGCACTATACCAGTGCATTATCAGTGACCAATCATCCTCATTTTGAAAATCTTAATTTAATGTAAAATTGTTTCATTATTGCTCTTAGACATCAAAAATGACTTTAACACACCTTCCCTTTGTTCTTCTATTACTTGTTTCGCCTTTGCCTCCAATCAGTGATGTGTGATAACTGGGACAATTTAAGTAGACTTTCTGCTTTAATAAGTGTTTTTTTTTTCTTAATGCAGCTGTACAATTATACTGTTGCTGTAGCACAAGCCATCCAATTATGTTGCTAGTTCTGTTGTTCACACAAGAAGTTTAAAAGTTTTAGTCTGATCATTAAAGTGCTTACACTAATGAGGTAGAACAGTGTGGTTATTAGACAGGAGGAGAAGGTTGTTTAATGGCTTCCATTAAAGACTTTTTTTTTCAGCTTACTTCATTATCCATGTGAACTCCATCCCATCCTACACCATTTATTTAAAAAGAGGGACAGAACAACAATGCAAAGTCCAGGAATATTGATCTTACCCTACAGCAATCGTGACTCTTTGACAACCTCTACAGAGGCTCTTCCTCCAGCTATTACATTACAGACCCACTTGTTCAACTGATCAGCCATACTTCCATTTGACAATTATTTGCAGTAGCTCTACTACAAACCAAACAGTTATTAATTACCATAGTGCTACAAACATGTCTCGGTACATTTGCATAGTGTATGTCTAGGCAAACTAAACTATAGATAATAGATGTAGACTTAAACAGAGCTTCAAGTTGGTTCTAAAGCATCTTTTTGTGTGTGTGCATGTGTGTGTTTTAGAGAGACTGTGACAGATAACTGAGACATTGAACTTAGTTTATTTGCAGAAATAATTGAAAAAACAATTTATCCCCATTTTATTCAAATATTTATGGGTGTTTGTAACAGTGGTTTGGAGGACAGACAACATGGTCAACAAACAGACAAAACAGTAGCTGTTATACACAATGCAGGACACATAAGATCATGTTGTGCAGCGACATTACAGACAGTTTAGGCCAGAACTGTTTGTACACTAGTTACTCATTTAGCCTGAGAAATTATATATCTGAAAATGTTATTCAGTAATAAAGATAATAAAGACTGAACCAATAGATTTATGGTTCATCATCAGAACATACAATTCATAAGTTGCACTAATAAATATCAAATCATCAAACTGAATTTGGAGATAAATGTATTGCGTTATTCAATACAAAAATTTGCTGCCAGTTTCTTCCACTATGTCTCTGTCTCTGAAAACTTATTAAAAATCATAAGAGAAAAAATCATTGCAAAATTTGTTTCATTACTAACAAAAGCAAAGTTGAACATTTATTTTCCTTTGAGGGTACTCACTAGGTCAGTATCATGCGTGACAGTCTCAGATTATTTTCATTAGGCTTGCCAAAAAGTTTACAAAGCTCCTGTTTTTTTATTTGCTTATCTTTGTCCTAGTTTTTCTTTTCTTTTTTAGCCATTTAAAGCCCAACCAAAGAAAAAATGGGGAGAAAAGTCAAATTTTTTGGGATCTGAAGTCTTTTCTTTGTATATCTACCATTTATTATCGTATGATATGTCAAAATTATTATAATGTAGTCCTCTGCTTCCTGGTATCCATTAGGGGGCAGAAGACAATCAGATTGTGTACAACAGGGTTTTGAGAAAAGTTTTTACCATCGTGATGCAAAATGTCTCAGAAACTTTATGTATCAAATATGATACGTTTGGCTTTTTAGGATTAAAATATATCTACACTTTTTTTGCAATAATTGCATGCTTGTTTTTGTCACATTCTGGTCAATTTGTGTCTCTCTTTTGTCATTTTGTGTTGCTTTTGAGTTGTAGAAATATTAAGTTATAACAGAGGTATAGACCCAAAGGGCTCCTTACCCTTCTGGCTGCTGGGCTTATACCCAGCCAGTTAGTTCTGAGATTCTCCCATGACTGTACTTTATTAAAGTCATCTCACCTCTTATTTTCTGATCCTCACCTCTACAGCTTTTGTGCTCAGCTGTGCATTCCCTAAAGAGCCTGCTGGAGGAGAAGTTTCGGTGACGCACCTCCACGCTGGTGGAGAAGCTTACTTCAAATGTTTCACTGGATACAAGCTGCAAGGTCCTAAAATGCTCATGTGTCGCAATGCAACCACACCTTACTGGAGTGGAAAGGAACCTCAGTGTGTGGGTAAGACAAATTGGTTCTTTGGCTGGGCACACTTACAAACTCATCATGCAATAACAAAACAGGTCAGAATCTAATTATATAGCATGAAATCTAAGCATGTAGGTTATTGGAGCATGCCTTTTACAAGCGCGATATAAACTAACTAATGTAGATTGGATTACTTTGTAGTTAGCACTGATTGTGTTTCTAAATGTATATTTAGATTTTGTGATTAAATGAATCCAATGTTTTCCCATAGTTTTTACAAGAACTATTCAAAGCTGTTTCTAGAATTAAAAACATGAGCAGAATAAATAATTTAAGGGGCTATGAAAAAGAAGTGACATTCCTCATCAGATTCCCATGGAAAAAGCAGGTAATTTTGATTAACGAAGCTTTCACTACTTTGTCTCCCACTGAGTTGATTCAGGAGCCCAACTGAGTGTGTTTACATGTGATTAGCCACACAGGGAGCTTTTCTTTAGAGATGGGGCGAAACAAGGCCATTGGACCTTGCTGTCTTAATTAGAACTGGGGCACATGGCTACCCTGCTCCTGCTGGTAAAAGCTCATCTGCCTGTTCCGGCCTTTTACTTTGCCTGCCTGCAGCTGCTCTGAGCTGATAGCATTACTGCTGCCATTTTGCTGTGCTTTTCTCAAACAATCACACACTCTTAGACCCAGGAGAGCTGCCTACTGTAGCCGAGCCACAGTCCACTGGATATCGATGCAATCTGTGCTCACACAGTGACTTTTCTCTAAAATCCCCCTTCCATAGTTGGTTTCATTACTTTTCTCATCTAGTCTTACCCTCCAACTCTTTGTCCTCTTTCTCCCTTTTCTTTTTCTGTTTCTTCTCATATAGCATCCTGTGGGGGAATGATAAAAAATGCCACCTACGGTCGTATTGTCTCTCCTGGTTTCCCTGGCAACTATAGCAACAACCTGACCTGCCACTGGGTACTGGAAGCTCCTGAAGGCCACCGACTTCATATCCACTTTGAGAAGGTTGCTCTGGCAGAGGATGATGACAGGTGGTTTATTCATGATGCTAAACACCAGCGTACATTGTGGGCAAAAGTCAACATACAGTAAAGGATTGCAGAAATGTATGGATTCTCAGCTAATAGATGATGGTATCAGGTCTAAACTTAGTGTCAGAATAATAGTATTTCTGTGAATAGAGCATTAAACTCTGAAGGGTCATGAATGATCAAAATCTTTAAAGGTGAATTTGAAAGGACCTTTTATCACCGTGATTCTCTCGGAGCATTCTGTGAATCAAATGAATTGAGAGTACTAAAGTAGTATGAGGTAGGAGACAGTAATTGGAATGCATTTTCCACTGATGTATGTGGCTATCACCATGCATGGCCACTCGCCTCATTACAGAGTGGTACAAAGGATTATTACAAAGTTATTACAGCTACAACTGGAAGAGTGAGCAGCTCTCAGGTAGCTTTTTACTTCTTCCCCTTCCCCTTCCCTTTTAATTTAAGTCACTTTTTGAATGTGCCTTTCTTCTCTTTTTGCTTTTATTTAGGTTGCTAATAAAAAATGGCAACAATATCGACTCTCCTCCTCTGTATGACTCCTATGAGGTAGAATACTTGCCCAATGAGGGGATTCTCAGTACTGGACGATACCTGTTTGTAGAGTTCACCACAGATGGGACAGTGACTTCCACTGGTGCAGCCATCCGATATGAAGGCATGCAGATTTCATTCTTTTCCAATAGTATCTACTATTCATCTTGTTCCTTGTTCTTAATATTATTTCCTTTTTCCACAGCTTTTGCAAAGGGAATGTGCTACGAGCCCTTTGTGAAGTATGGGAACTTCAGCAGCAGTGACTCCACTTATAGTGTGGGAGCTGTAGTTGAATTCTCATGTGACCCTGGCTACACGTTGGAACAAGGTTCTATAGTGATTGAGTGTGTAGATGCACAAAACCCACAGTGGAATGAAACAGAGCCAGCCTGTAGGGGTGAGTCAAAAGAATCCAACAGTTAAAGTAACTGTGAGGCATTAAGTCTGGACAAAAGAAAAACAAGAGTTTTCCGCTGGAAATGATTTTATTGTGCCAGATCATTTTAGGAGTTAGTGTCTTCTTCAAATATTAAATACTGCTGGCAGTTAACTTTATCTTTCTAAGCTGCTTTTCTCCAAACCATGATAAATTTCCTCATAAAATTATAACAATGATTTACTTTGATAAATGTACTTGTAGGGCAGATTTTGGAACTATGCAAGATTAAAGTCATCCAGTATCTGCTCTAAGTTGAACACTGCCACTGCACTGACTATGTGCAATATTTAATAATCTGGAAAGTCTTTTTCTCTCTATCACATTCCCACATACACACAAACACACCATAGACTCTTGATCTTTAATGCCTGCATGGCCATCCAATCACAGAGTGAAATTGAAAAGCTTTCTCTATTTTTTTCTTAAAGCTAAAGCTAGATATGGAAAAAATAATGTTTTGCTCTTGAGGGTCATAATCACCAAGTGGCTCATTGTTAAGTATAAAAGTTTGACAAGGATCATGCCAAGAAACTTGCACATTTGATTCCATCTAAGCCATGGTAAATTCAAGAAAGACACAAAAGTCGTTCCTCCATCATCATATAGCTGTTAAAAGTAACTAGATAATTTTTTGCATTTGTTAATCCATCACATTTTGTTTTCTGTGTTAACTTGCAATATCTGTCTGTTCCAGCTGTGTGCAGCGGGGAGATCACAGACTCTGCTGGTGTGGTGTTGTCACCTAACTGGCCTGAGGCCTATGACAAGGGGCAGGACTGCATCTGGGGTATCCATGTGGAAGAGGACAAAAGGATCATGCTTGACATCCAAGTGTAAGAGGCTACACTCGTGTAAAACTAAGAGGCACACAGGGAAGTCAGGGAGTAGGTCAGATTGACCTAGCGATGTTAAACACTTCATCTCCAGATGTAAACACACATGCTCTTTGTTACTTTCTCATTTTTTCTCTTACCACCACAGACAGATATGCACATGGGTAAAGTGTTTCATTGGTGGCAGTTGTTAATTAGATTTTTTTTCTTTTTACATCCGCTGCATTAAGAATTCTGTGCTGCTTCCAGCTCGCTCTCTGACCAGATTAGCTAGTAAGCCTCCCTGCTCTCACTTCCCTGGTGTCTGCCTCAGAGTTGGCTTTGAAATGAATATTCTCTGGCAGTGCACTACTCTGAGCCACTTATCCAGTCTACCAAACTGTAATTCTGCACACATGTACAGATGTCAAAACACACACACGTACACTGTTTCACCTTCATTTATCACTCCTACATGAATGTCACCTGTACTACACACACCTACAAACACCTGCTTTCTCATGTGCGTACCAATTATTGCTCTTAAATGAGGTGAAAATGATCGCATCATCTTGATTTCTTTATGGTGTATGGGACATTTTGCTCTACACAAAATGATTCAAGTTCATGCTTGCAAATCTATAACATTGCCTTGTTATCTTATATGGATTTATCTTTTTGCCTTGGTTGAGTGATTCCTACAATACGCATGCACATCCATCTCATAGTGAGCGCAAAAACAATTCAGCATAAGTGATTTGTGTTATTGCCTGGGGCACTCGCAGACAAGAGGGCACTGGGAGGTTAAAATTAAACTAGAGGGAATACTGCCTGAGGTCGCAACATACAGAGTCACTGAAAAGTCTCAAACAGAGGCTGTTGTAAGCTGGTTGGTCACAGTGGTCATTCATGCATTCAGGCATTTGCTCTGCTCAAGTTTCATATTTTCATTTCCATAATTCTTCCTGTATAGTATGATTGAATTAAGTTTTAATTATGACGTGAGGTCTGGATGCAGTGCAGACAAATTGCAATCCTCCATAGTTACAAAACAAATCAAATCATCATCACCATCATTACTACACATCTCTTGTGGACCAGAGCATAGAGGTAGACATGATGAATCACAGCTGATTTGATTCACTTCATTAGTCCAAAGATTCATATGCCAAATACACTTCAGTACCGATGACATCAACGTTCACAAGGCCTAGTGTTCAGCTTTGATTTACTGTCAGGACTGCATTCAGTATGTTACTAGTCCAACCTCTGTTCACTTGAGTATTGAATTATGGTTATATAAACACCAAGGAACATAACTCTTAAAGCTTAATATTTATGACTGAGTTTGTTACTGCTTTTGTGTGTGTGCGTGCGTGTGTGTCTTTAAAAACAGACTTTAATTGGGAAGTAACAGTATGAATCATAACTGAGCGTAGACTGGCACTCTCCATCTCTGTAAAGGGGAAAGCCACTGTTTCCAGCAAGTGCTGATGGCAATTCGAAGAAGCTTATTCAGTATGATAATTTGTTGGTTTATTCTTAGAAGCACCTCCCTGAATCACAGAACACCTAGACCTTTCAGTCTATTTGGGGTGCAGCAATATTTTGGGTTCAAAACTCCCTACCAATATCTACTGGGTTACCTCTTTTGGTAAGTTTATTTTTGATGAAAACAACTAAATAAAATCACACTCTAAAACACTATAGTAGACACATAATGAAAATAATCTGTTTCACTCCAACTGCCTTTCATCTTTTACATGTTGCTAAAATAACCCCAAAAATACTCAGTATGTTTCAGCTGCTTTCTGTGCATGCTTAGTTTTTGTATACCGTGCCATTGTTGCAATGCAGATAATTTCCCAAACCTTATCTCTTAGCCTTACAGGCATTGAGATATGAGCCATCATTCGGAATGATCCACAAACGAAAAGGAATAATAACATCAGAGGATACTAACAAAACCCAATGTCTGAGTATGACAGGGCTTTATGTGACCCTGCAAGCCTCTCTGCTCTTTAGATGGAGATTAAGGCTCAGTGATTAATGTCTGATGTTGAAAGTCAACTAGTGCATCTGGGGGGGGGGGGGC
>JAOXYM010000016.1:5598318-5624049 GCA_028567055.1 Leptatherina wallacei | reverse complement strand
CCAATTTGCAAAAAAAAAAAAAAAATTATATCTGCAAGCCAGGCTCAAGTGGTTAACTACATAGAGAAAATTAAGCAGTTTCCTCCAAGTTTTAGCAGCACCTTCCCTCCACTCCAGTGAGTGAAGGGGAACCTGATTCTGCAGTTTGTCAGTGATTAAAAGCAGAATTAGCCAGCCTAGCATGCCACCACAAATGAGCAAAGCCCTCTGGGAGACCAGGGAGACCAAGCAAGGCACATTTCCAATTATACTTCCAAATGAGTCATTTTCTTATTGGGCCTTCTATAATTGTGGTGGGTATTTGGTGCATGCAACTCAATTTGTCTTACATATTTGTTGGTAGGATGGTAATAGAGTTGACAGAGCCAAGGGGATAATATGAAAGAATCAGAAGAAAAAAAAATGTAAAAAAAAAAGGATGGAAATAGATCCCTCAATATTTGTTTGATCTGCTTCATCCTCTTTAATACCGTTGAAGTTTAAAACCCAGAAAGAAAATGTCCCTTTAATAATCTGTGGATTGAGAAATGGGAAGACTATCATTTCCAAGTAATCAGAAAATGTCTCTCTAGAGTGATACTTTGTTCTGACTGCTGAAATTAATGAGCCTTCCTGTGAAGTTATTATCTGTCACATGTATCACCAATATATTAAAATAATTGACAAATTAAATTAGAGAAAATTCTTAGAAACTTAAGTCAGACTTTTAAAAGCTTTGGCACAAACACTTTGAAACAACTTTGTAAGCTTTATTAAATCTGCAGACACATTTAGAGTTCATCACTTCCTCATTTTCATACAGGAACAACAATTAATCATGAAGCAACTGGTCAGCATATCAGTATGGGCACGTTAAAGGCACAGTGCTGACCATGAAGCCACTGGGATGTCAACAGAGCAAATAACACAACCATCTAAAGGATTCAACAATATGGTGCAGTTTTTTGCAAACATGTATTCTCTTAATGACAGTTTCCATAGTTTGCTTGTCTTTAGTAACAAACTCAAGTAGACAAGTAACATGATTGAAACAGTGTTTTCAAGAATTAATATCAATAAGTAACAATTCATACACATGACAAACTTTAAATAGAAGTATTTCTGTGGAACAGTTAGGATGAGACACCACATCTAACATGTCCCATGTAAGTCAAGTGAACAGTAGCCTTTGATATTTCGCAACAGACATTTACTGATTGGGCTAACTGTTTTACATGTGTACCTTTCTTTGGTTAAATATCTAAAGCCGTTATGCTGCTTCTAGAAACAACACAACAACTGTCAAAAATGACCTGATCTTTCTAAATAAGACTGTTATTCCTCAGTGTCTATAGCACTATTATCAATTCTTATCCACGTTCTTCTTTACTCCGTGTGCATTACTGTTCATGTCACTTTGTGCGTATATGTGTATACATGTTAGTAAACCAGCTGCAGCAGTAAAAACTCTGCAGGCTTGACTCTAGGTGCAATGTGAGGGAACAGTAAGCACTAAAGTGTCTGTAAAGCAGCATGTGTGGGTGAGAACAGAAGGGACAGCTGTGGTTTTGTTGGGAGGTGAGCTGTCCACTGCTCACTGCAGGGTAACTGTGAAACAGTTGGAGTCTAAAAGGGACCTTGTCCCGGCTCCCTGCCGAGCTTCCCTGTCCAAATCTGTTTTAGCGTTCCTCTTCTTTGTTCAGTAACTAAGTGCTTCTTACTTAGGAAATAAAACCCCCTTTCTGGCTAAACAGCCCAGAGCAATGTGTTGTCATTGTTGACTTGGTCTTCAAAACACTTGTAAATCTTTACAAGCACATGTCACAAACCAAGGTGCATTTTATCAGGACCTGTAGAAGTCTTAATATATTATTATACAAACGCCAGTTCAAAAGAATAGAAGCCAGCAATTATCGAGAACGCATGAACATCCTTTTAAACTACAGTGGAAACTCCAAAATATTAAATATTAGTTACTAGATTTTTACATTTTAGTCATTAAAAAAAACACATTAAAACAAAATAGATGGATTTATGAAAGCAATAACACACATGTTAGGCAAGTAACAAAAAGTTATAACAAAGATCTAAACTCATGTTTAGTAAGAATCATTGCCAACGATTCATCAGTAACCTGGCAGACACCAAGGGCCATCACGTTGGCTCCTCATGTCTCTGTTTGCAGCCCAGGTCCCAGAAAGGAGCACAGCTGGCTGAGCCAGGCTCCTTTGGCTCTGGTTGTGGCCTGAGCTGTGCTGCAGCCTCAGAGTCAGGAAAAACCAGGCTCCCTTTAAGAGGAGGCTGGCGTTTCCATGGTGGACAAGATACGCACCACCTCAGCTCGCTGTGTAGGTGAGATGTGCTGGGTCATGTGCACTATAGAATCCATAGCCACCTCTGGGTTAGCTTGAACAAGGCTGGAAGTGGACAGGGTTAAAAAATTAGCATGTTTGTCCCATTACAGTACTCAACAGTAGTTGGTACTTTTTAACACATTGGACCTGTATTTTCTTTAAAAAAAAAGAAAGAAATCATACCTGCGAATCTGCTTGAGGAGGTGATCTCGACGGATGTACTTTATGTTCTCATCGATGACGGATCTGGCCCCCTCCTCTTCAGCTAGTTGTTTCTCCAGCCACACAACTACATCTTCATTGTTATCCCACAGATATGCCTGAACGAGATAGTGTTTATTAAAAAAAAACAACAAACAAAAAAACTGGATGATTCTAAGTGAGCGCAACTCAAAGGATTTATGGATTAATAAAGCCTTTAACTATAACATTATGAGTTTGAACTACAGTTAAGGAGAGAAAAAAAAACATCAGATCAAACATATAAAACATTATGAATCAATAAATAAAGATCAATAAAAACTAAATATATGGGCAAGAAAAATGTGAGGGCTTGATGTCTTGTTGAGTGGACCAGACAGAAAAAATTAGTATTCATGAGTGCTGGCATTTCTGATCCCAAACAAAGCCAGGCTTGAGGGCTTAGCAAAGATTTGAGGGTAGAGGGGTTTAATGGGCTTTTGCCTTTTTCTGAAGAATCCTGCTTGAGGTCCACAAGAACATTTAATGCCCTTATTAATCATTTTTAATCTGTTTGCTTTTAATTAAGAAACAGTGTGTTGCTCTCCTATCTGCACGTGCCAGGGCTGTGATTAATTGTGGCTTAAGACAGCCAATCCTGATTGGGGTAATGTACAAGTTAAGAAGGAGATCTCAAACACTGAGCTGGCTCATGTCACCCCAAAGGCTGCTCTTCTGAACCTGAGACTGGACTATAAAAGGAACCATGTTTATGTTTCTTTAAAGGATTCTTACTTCTTTTATTTGGTGCTAACCAGCTAGTCCAGGCCCATCTCGTGTGGTGCTTCCCTACCTACAGGCTGATTAGGTCATTGCTGTGGCTGACCTGGAAGTGATTCACCTGCCTCTCCACCAACTCTCTCATTCTGCAACAGCTACAGCTGGTGGACAGCCGGTTCATGTGCTGCTCAACCAAGCTCACTGAGGCTGGGTAGCATCAAGGACATCTGTCACAAGATGCAATCCAAGACGATGGAGTTGGAATGTTTTCACAGAATGAGAGACTCATAAGAGGAGCAGCTGAATGACATGGAGCGGCAACACAAAACAACCTGGCCAGCCTGCAGGCAGAGGAATCAGGACTAGCTGGTGGAGTGACTCATTTTTTTTCAAATAAAATATTGAAATAAAAAGTATTAGCCCATATGTAATCAATCATCAGCATCAAATACTTTGTAAGTTAACAGATGTAGCCACAGCAGTCGTGTCAGCACATCATTTAGTAAGTTATAGTATCTGAACTGACATTAGATAAAATGTGAAAATGCATCTGTGTAAATAATGTTTGAAATAAAGAAAGTCAAATATATTCAAAACATCTATATAGTAACGGCATAAGTAATTATCAACCTCTCTGTAATCCTGTGAGAAAATCTTTAGTCTATTACATGCCAAAAACGGATGTTTTTACATTTTATTACAGTTTTTAGCATGACACTTTTTACACATGGTTAATGAATATTGAGGAACTCTAAAGCAAAATCTAAGGTGGTGCGGCGGGTTTTACCTTAACAGCCCCCTCGGCTTCAACAAACCAGCGGCGGAGCATTGCTTGGATCTGGCCGTCTGTCAGCTCACTGTTGGCTGCTTGGATCTTCCTCTTCACTGTGTCCTCCAGCAGCAGACGCCGCAGACGCCAGTAGAAGAACTGACGGGAGGTTTGCCATTCCAGGATATCCTGAGAGAGGTAAAAGTCAAGCAGATCGTGTTATAGACGGCACATACCTTCCTAGTTTTAAATATTGTTACATACCAATATTTTGAATAAGTGGGGACAGGTGTAAAGCACATTAATGTGTTTGAAGAAATATGGTTGAGAAATTGATGTGAACTGAAGGTTTGTCCTTTTAGAACAGACTATTGCAGATTTCTCTAGTGGTATATTTGGGAAGAACATTAAGTCCAGAACAGATAATCTTCTTTGGTGCATACTGTGCGAAGAAAAAGAAAAAAAACACTGCCATCCATCTGTAAAACATCCTTCTGGTCATGTGAACAAAGTGTATGTGTGTGTGTGTGAAAGATGAGGCTGTGAAGGTGCAGAATGAGATGGGGTCTGCCCGAGGCCCCTCTGTAGTTGCTAAGGTGATTGACCAGGGTCATCAGAAGATAATTATGAGGACAAGTCTTGCAGCCTGCTGAGACCAAACATTATTCACTAAGCAGGTGGAGCAGCAGCTTGACTGATACTGCCCTATGGGCTTTTCAGGTTATTCACATACTGCACATTTATATTGAAGCAATGCATAACCAAGGTGAGTGTAGATGGTGCTATCCAAGACAGCCCTGATTCTCACCGTGATGACGCCCTTCTCTTGCATGCGACCTGGAGTGTCATGGAGATCCGCAAACTGCACAGCTACCTGATGGTAGATAGGCAACAGAAACTCCTCACGCTCCTTAAGCTTGGTCTCCAGCTCTTTCCGGTCTGGGGGGCTCAGCTCTGGGGTTCCTGTTGGAGTTTTAAACAAATACCTATTATACCAATGCCATAAAACTGAAAGCTACAGTCACATATGCTTTGATTACAAGTGAAATACATGATGAGGAAATTACATTTAGTTCTAATAGATATAGGACATACCAAGAAAAGAGGAAAAAAAGGCTCTTTACACAGCATTCCCACAATATGTTCACCTTTCCCTATACCCTAACCCCATCACTATAAACTCAAGTTCTACACAAGAATGTAGCTGCAAATTAACTTTGTCCGACAGCATTTTGCTCTCCCCCAAACCTCATGCCGATTTCTGTCAATTCCAATCTGTAGGCTCTCCAGACCTCCACAGTAAACCTCTATTCCACCTGTTTTTGCCCTAAGCGCCAATACAATGTAGCACTGGACCAAACGGAAAATCGATGGTGTGCACAGGAGAGCTGGTGATTGATCTGAGCGGACTGTGACTGACACGTCTCTCGGGGGAATGCAGTGAAGATGACACAATCAACATCACATAAAGAAGGACAGTGAACACCTGATGTATCACTCCCCCACTAAAATGAGGACAAGCCTGCAGAAGACAAAGACAACTCTAAAGAGCTAGAATTAGAATTGAAGGGCAGGACTCACCCAATTTTTCGGCCAAGCCCATGTAGATCGGATCTACTCTTCTCATGGTCTTCACCAGGTCCTTCCTCCTAAACTTGATCTCCACTGTTCCTTCAGGCTCCAACACACCACCTCTGAGCGCAGAAATTATTCAAGTCAACACTGAATTATTGCTTATTGGATGTAGTGGTCCTTTCTTCTCTCCAACTTACCGGCTGTCCTTATCAGCGTACATCTCCATGTGACGGGGGTTGATGGTGGGATCTATGACTACCCATGAACCTCCTCTCAGCTCAGCCTGCGGAGGGACATAAACCAGGACTGGTTGCTGGTACTCCCTCAGTCCATCCACAATGTAGGCTCCAAACTTCAGCACCTGGTCATACATGTCTGAAAAGAAAATTTTCAAATGAGGTAAATGATGGTTTCAATTCCATATTGACTGACTGTGTAGTAAGGGTAAAGAAGTACCTTTCATTCCTCCAGAAAAGCCCCTCCAGTTGGCAAATACTATGAGAGGTAAGCCCTCTCGGTTTAGGTCTTTAATGGCCTGGGCTGTTTTGAAAGCAGAATCTGGAAACCACACCTGTCCCGCCTGCTGGATGATCTAAATGCACAAATCAGAAACTCAGCAATTACCCCTCGCTGCTCAAGAACGCTTTATTTGCCCGTTAACACCGAGCAGCTCTTACCTTTGCCTCAGAGTCCAAATTAGCTGGGTCAGCTGGGATTGACAGCTCCACTGACCTGGTTTCCACAGCAACCACTCCAGTAGGTATCCCACCAAGTCTTTAAAAAAAAAAAAAAAAGGCCATTCCATATTGACATCTACTGCAGAACATACTTTTATGACATTTTGGAAAATGATGACATTTGTTGTATTAGGTTTTTGTCAATATGTCACCTGGTTCAATGTTTTATTTGTAAGGTTTTACCTGGCTCGGCCTACCACCACACTCTGAGCCCATGGTTGCATGATCTCCATGAAAGATCCATGGTCAAAGAAACCACTCTGCCAGGAACCCTTTGGAACTTTATACAGAGAGAATAAAAAAGGCATTGAGACGATGACTAAAGAAAGCACCGTTTGATTTTTGCAAATATCAACACTAATGCAACTGAATCCATTCCTTCTTCCTCTGTCATTGTTGAATTCCCTGACTTTCCTTTGTACGCGGTCTGAGCCTCGATTCTTTTTTCTTTCAAAATCTGTAATCTTGGCAGCAACTATGATGGATGACTGTATAAGCAGGCTTGCTCAGCTTTTTTTTCCCTGCCTGCACACCCTGAAAAACATGCCCAAGCCTTAGAGGTTACCACTCAATTAAGCCTCACCACTCATCACTACCAGAGATGTTGACTGGCTTCCCACAAGGTCCCTTGATCTCTTTGCCATCCCAAAATGTAATTACACTGATATGGAACCAGCCCAGTTCTGACCCGCAGTGTAAAACACATTGCATCAATTCTGGTTCTGACATGATGTTAAAGCTTCACTGTTCCTTTCTTGGTTTCTTAATAGTCTCTCTTTTATAATTAATTATTTTAACCTTTAACTCTCGGGATATCAGGCTGAAATAATAAATCTTTATATTTGCTTGAAATAACACAACTTTTAATAACAGCTGAGAAAGTATTATTGATGATTATGATCTTCATAGTTTGAGCTTAAATGCTATGTAATATGTGTGTGATACTACTCTTTATAGGCCATCACATAAATGGAGCAGAACAGGGCTATGAGCACAGCAATATTCCAACTATACATCTTAATCTAAATAAGGATATACACTGTTTATGATGTTTGCATGAGATGCTCATAGCATATTTCATGCATATTCCCATTTCCATTTTAATGACTTGTGTCCATATTGCATCATTTTTTGCAAATTTTCATGCTTTTTGCTCATCCAAAGTCTTAAACTCTTCCCACACATGGACACTGGAAGTTTTCTTTTATGCACTCCTGGCTGGAAAAAAAGAAGATGTAAGGAACAGCTGTCTGGAGTGTGCAGTAGGCAGCACTTGATGCAGGAATTATGCTCTGGCAATTGCTGTTTTCCTTAGGACACACTGAGATTGGTAGATAAGGTTATTGTATTGACATGAGTAATGCATGTACAGTCGTAGGAAAACTGATTAGACCACCCTTGTTTTTTTATTTTCTTGTTCATTATAAATGCCTAGTACAACTAAAGATACAATTGTTTGGACAAACATAATGATAACACTGCTATAAAACAGCGCTTTTTACGTATTCAATCTTTTCTTTTCTGTCTGTTTTAGTCATATGATACACACAGGTAGTACTTGATAAAATGAACAAAAAAATTGAAGAAAACAAGGTGGTCTAATAAGGACAAGTTTCCCGACATGCACAGCGACTGCAAATTCTCTGGAAAATATATGCTCTGTGTGTGTATACCATAATGTATTTTCTTTTTACCTGAACCTTTTCTGTTCTCCAATGAACTCTACCTGAGCTGGTGTTAAGCCTCGTGACAGAAACAACAAAATTGATTTATATAAAACAAGCCAAAAATGAATGACGTAGTTCCTTTAAAAAAAAAACTCCTCATGACAAGCAGACCTCATTCAGAGTAAGGTTTTAATATCTGAATGTTGTGGCACATACCCCATTAAGACAGTGTATGGAAAAAAAATAGTGCTTTAACATCAGTAAGAAAAGTAAGATATGAGATTTGATCATAAACACTGAAAAGAAGTCTGTGTGGAAAAAAAAAAGTGTAATTTTTTGGCCAAATAAATAACAATTCAGTTTTTTTTATACCTTTTTTTCACTCAAACAGCTTTTTGGATTTGCATATCAATTATTTATATCCCCACATACCACAATCTGCCTCAACTACGAGTTCCATATCAAGCAAGATGTAAAAATATGTAGCTGAATTTCTGTGATCGCCACACAAAGCACTCACTCTGGTTGGGACGCCCTGCCAACATCCAGCGAGGGTCATAAGGAGCCTTGGTGGGCACAAACTCCACTAGTCGATCTATGGAATCCTTGGCATGGATAATGGGCACAGGGCTAGATTTACACTGGGGAAAAGAAAAGTCATTTTCCATGAAATCGCAAACAGAGTAGCTCTTTACATTTGGATGAGTGAATTAATCTCAACGTTAAAGGTTACCATGGGCATGTAGGAGAGCCACTGCAACAAATTAAAGACTCCCTCAAAGTCGTCACAAACAGTACAGTGTGTCACACCGTTGTTGTGCATGATCTGAATTCCACCAAGCTGGTTGTTTGATGTGTACACTTCTCTGCCCAGCACCTAACAGACAAAAGAGACAAATGTAAGGATTTTTATATCCAGGGGAACTGTTTTCATTGTTAAATTCCAGACCATGTTTTTTCTAAATTTGGGATTTTCAAGCATATGCGATAGAGGAGCACAATACTTCCGAGAGCCTGACACACAGATTTTTCTATAATGTCACACATTCCTTCGCTTATCTTAACTAAATGTAGATAAATCCATAAAGACCTACTTGACGTTGTAGAGTGAGGGGAAAAAAAACAAACAAAAAAAAGTCAGACAATGGTTGAGAACAAGAGAACCTGTCACAACCATGAAACTGAACTCATGGAGATCAGAACGTGCCACGGAACACTTCAGTACAGACAATAAATCATTACTTCAGTCATAAATCCACCCCTGCTGTCCCAACATTGAGGGGATCCAGGAGGATTTTAAACAATAGGATGTAAATAAATAAATGAATATGAGCCCCTTCCCCATAGATACACTAATCTTAATTTGTATTTGTTCAGTTATCAAGCAACCATTTTTATTTTTTGTTGTGCAATAATCCATTCATTAGCTGTAATGCAGACCATTGGAAGGTTAAGTTGGAAGCCACCAAACTTCCTTTTATCTTTGAAAGGCTCCTTTGCTAACCTGAAGCCATAAAATTTCACTCCCAGCCCACCCTATTTTCATAAGCGGCTAAGAACAGGTGGCTGGGCGCTGACATGGTTCCATAAAAATCAGAGTGGAGCTCAATCCCTACCCTTAGCTCTCACCTTTTCAGCCATCATTTACTTTCTTTATTACCATTAATGGTTATGTATCTGGCTACAAATCTAGGACACTCTCCTAAAGCTGTCAGGAGAGGCGGCAGCCCCAAGAAACATTACAGTCACCTTGACATACACAAAACCCCTGTGCCTCCGGCCATCGCCGGCTTCATTAAGATTCCATGGCAGGGAGAGGAGGAGGAGATACTGGAGGAAGAACAGAGGAAGATGACTGGGAGGAATAAAACGAGGGGCCAACTGGTAGTAACAGCTCACTGGGGTATTTGTGCCAGTAGTTACTATCCAGTCCCCATGAAAATATGAGCGATTTCCGGCAGCTAATGAAATGATGATCTCTGGGTGGCAGCCTGCTGCTCCTTATTAAGTTTCACTTAATAGCCAGTAAACCACATGATAGATGAGCAAAAAAGATTTCCTGTGCTGCTTGCAAAATACTTTTTTTATAAAGTATTTTCAAATGACAAAAGTAATTGTAAACAAAATTATACACTGCAATATAAAACCTCAGCATTGTGGACGTTAGTGCATAAATATTACTCCATGTGCAAATGGGGCTTAACATTGGAGCCATCTAAATACAACTGAGCTTCCAGGGAAATAGGCACGCCATTATTAGGCCATTTGCATGAGTTGCCATGTTGCGATCTGTCACCTAATTTGAAATGGAGTCATCTTAATGCATTGACAAGGACAGAGAATGGAAAGCAAGACAGGAGGAGGTAGTGAAGCATGCAGGCACACACATGCACACGCACACACACCAATCAACTGTACGCAGAAAAACAATCTGCATCAGCAAAACTTTTCGTTTTGATTAAAAACAAATGATATGGGTGTCCTGTTCTGCACCCTCTGGCACGTCACTCTATTTCTATGCAAATACAACTTCATGGTTCGCTTTCAATTATTCTACTTTGAGTGGCAGGCATGCCTGAGGCTGGGAATCGGAAAGGGAATCCTTGTAGAACAGAGCGAGGGAAAAGGAGCGAGCCTTAAAATTGCCCAATCAGCGAGTTGGAACAAGCAACACAAATCACAGTAGACTTTTCTCATTTTCTTGCTTTGATACACATGCACAGATGTACACATTATTTGCTCCTCATTTACATCTTTCACAGAATCTACAGTTTTCTTTATTTCTGTAGAAACATTGAAGAAACTGTTTAGAACTGTTGTTTTACTCACACATCTATTTGACCTTTGTATCATAATTGCTTAAAATTTCATACCCCAACAGATGAATAATTGCTGGAATGAAGAGATGTTCCTATCAAAATGCAGATTCATTATTTATTTTAACTTAGTACAGCTCATTTGGTGCTCATCTTGTGTTGCAACAAACACACTAGATGAAAACTCTCTTTGTACTGTACTGAAATACAAATTTCTATCATCTCACCTTGTTGAGGGCCCCAGCTCCAGTAAGGATGATGTGAGAGTTGTCCACTTGGATGGTTCGCTGTCCAAGTCTCACCAGATAGGCCCCGATACCTATTGCTCGACATGTTACCTATGGAGACAAAACAACAGTTAATCAGCTCTTTGCATGAAGCAAGTCTTGAAAAATCACACAAGTGTGTAGCTCAAGGGTAAAGAGTAGACTACATGCATGAACGCACTTTGAATGCAATTAATCTTACCAGATTCATGGTGATGATCTCCTCATAAGCTAGAGAAGATTCTCCAGCAATCATTCCAGATCCTCTCAGATTCTCCACACCCAGTCCTTCATCTTTTCCAATAATATCAGTGATCTTGTACCTGCATGACAGAATATGCTATTCACCCAAAACCACATATGACCCCCAAATGTTTTCTACTTGACATTTACTGCTTGATAATGCATTTTTGACGGACACTTGACAGTTCAGCATATTACTCTCTGTAGGAGGGAATTAAAGCTATGATAAAAAAAAATGACAAGAAAAAAAAAATGTATACCTGGATTCGCCCTCATCCTCTACATGTTCACAATGTACAGAGTTTAGAGCTGAGACCTTCTTGTAATCCTGAGGTGTAAGATAGAGATACTTGAAACCCTGCAGGAGACAGTAATCGCAACTTAGTTACAAATGGCAAGTATGTTTATTCTACATGAGGAGCACAAAAAAGTAATAAGTTAAAAATAGAAAAATGTGTGTGTGTGTAAAGCACAAACAAACAAATCCAACAAACAGGCTGCACATATTGAAGTTCAAATGTGGAATTACAAGTAAAACTGGAAAATTTACTTGCAAAATATTTTTTAAAAACAGGCGAGTGCTAAAC
Organism: Leptatherina wallacei; assembly: GCA_028567055.1. Lineage (NCBI taxonomy): Eukaryota > Metazoa > Chordata > Actinopteri > Atheriniformes > Atherinidae > Leptatherina > Leptatherina wallacei. The sequence continues at coordinate 5,612,096 of JAOXYM010000016.1, read as the reverse complement.
ATCAACTGTTAGATTGCAACATTAAAAACTGCTGAATCAGGAAAGCCCTCAGGTAAAGTGTTTGAGACTCAGCAGGCTGACCTTGTAAGGATCGGCTGGATCTTGCCAGGCCACGTGGAACATGTGTCTGATTTCTTCTGCCAGACCAATGCGTGCTCCGCTGTTGGCTGCAATGTAGATGCGAGGGATGCCGCTCTCTCGAGCCATCTCTGAAGCTCGCAGGAACAATATGTCCTCCTGGGGTCCAAATGAGCCTATTTTGTGTGTGATATCATTGCTTATGACTATGATCTCACGTCCTGCTGGATACTCTGGAGTTCGCAGAGTCATTCGCCATGCAACCATCCCGATCTGGAATGACAAAGCAGAGGCAATTCAACTAGATTAATGGAAATTATGAATAACTACATACTGGAAATGCTCTCTTTTTATGAATGCCAAGGTAAGCTTGGGACAAGATCATAGTAAGGTTTTATATGTCATGCAAAATTTGATCTTAAATACAAGTATTACATATAAATCATATCTAATAAAGTAAACTTTCTACTGATACATTAAGCTTCACAACAAAACAGTTAAAGTTTTTAACAATAACTCAATGATACAGCCAAAGAAACAGAGAGACACCTACAGAGTGAAAGGAGAATTACACATTTAGAAATACAAGAAAGGCAGACAAAGAACAAGTAAATGGCTATCATTTCTATATTTTTTGTTAAGGTGTACATGTGCATATGGAGTGTGAAACACTGACCTCATTGCCCCCTGGCAGTCGGTTCATCTGCACCAGTTGATCCTGAGCATCCAGGACCAGCTCAGTAAAGGTGAGCAGCTCAGATGGAAGAGGGCATTTGGGTAAATGGGCATGTGCCTGACTGGAGTGCCAGAGCTTTTTCAGAGCCTGGGAGACAGAAAAAAGTTGCTAAGTATCTTTTAAGTAGAAACTAACCAAACATTCAAAAATGATGTCTTTAATATGGTACCTGTCTAAACATTTCTGGAAAGTCATAGACATAGGTGGTGCCCAGAGACTGTGCCTGGAAGCGCTTGGACTGCAGCAGGTCCTTGGTGACATACGGTGTATTGATGAGCATACCATGCAAGGGGCCTTGCTTATCTCCATATGCTTGGAACATTATCTAGAAAAAAAAGAAGGATAAATAAAGTCTGTTTACAGTCATACCAACATCTTTGACAAGACTGGGATCAGGATTAATAATTCAAACATGACAATAATGATGATTGCAAGTTGTCTCACGGCCTCAGACACATCATGAATTTGTGCAAAACACTGGATTCAAAGCGCAACAGTGTTGTAAGTACAGACATTTTTTTTCTTCAATTTTAATTTTCCAGCTTTAGCTTATTATAACCTCCCGGCATTGTTCAGTATTTTCATGGAACTCAACTATTTTAATTATCATAGCTGCTGGAAATGCCACCAGTTCTTTCTCAATCACATCTACAACCTTTAAATAGAAATCAAATAGGACATCTCTCACATTCAGAACTAAGAAAGCAATTACAGTGCAAAAAGGAAAAAAAATGAAACATGCACAATGAAAGTAGCTTTTTTTTATGGCTTGATACAGATTCAATCCATTCAATAAAAAATTATGTAATGAACAGATGAAGGATGGATAAATTAGTGGCAGATGCTGGATGAAGTGCATCTTACCTGATCTGCTGCAAGGGAAACATATTATGAAGAGAATTGTCCACCAAGCTAAAGATACAACATCATACTGGAACTCTATTCCAAACTAATGCATCTAAAAGAATCTATCCTAGTGTAATCACAAATTGACATTCAAGAATTGATGGTTCCAGGATGAAGCTGTAGCTGCATGCTTGAGACTCGACAAAGCAGATAAGATGGAAAATGTATGAGTGCCCCACCTGTCGATCTTTGGGCCCCACCTGTCCCGTTCGGGAGTCAGTGACCTCTTTGTACAGACTGATATCCAGGTAGTAACCGGATTCATTAGTAAGGAAGAGGCGGATTGGAATTTGCTTTCCTGTTGGAGTCAGTCGGATGTTAATTTTCAGTTCAGCTTGCAGGACACGCAGCTTCCACAGGCGGCTGCCATAGCGCATCACCATGGAGCGCACGGACTCCTCAATCTGAAATTTGTTGAGAAAGATAAGCGAGAGGCAAACTCACTGATAACAGTGTGCTCAGTATATCAAAGGTGTGTTTGTCAGACTTATTCTCAAACCTTTGATGGGTCCATGATGACTGTAGGGACGAAGTTGAGGAAGATATGGTTACAGTCAGTTCTTACAGTTGTGTTATTGAAAGCCACCTCAAGTTCATCCATGGCTTCCAGCAGCAGACGCTCTGCTTCATTGTGAAGGTATTCAAACGAAGCCTCCTATTGAAAGAACACACCACAACAACTTTCAGTAGGTGGAGGATTTAAAAAAGAAACTATATATATAATTTTTTGGAAAAAAATTTTGATTTGAAGAACTGCAAATATAAAGGATTTAAAAAAAAAATCAAGTTTACATTAATCATAAAGTAATCCCTTTTTTCCCCATTTTCTTACCTTCGTGACTAGATCAGAGTGGCGGATAATGGCTCGGACAAAGAAACGGTAATCTGTAACTTCTGTGCCCACCTCCACACGGGCTGCACCCAGGTACAGGTGCATCTTGTGATTAGCACATGGGATGGCAGTCAGGGCAAAATTGCGCATGCGGTTTAGCTCCAGCTGGAATGCTAATGCCGGCTCCAAGTGCCGATAGATCCTGTCCTCCTCAAACTATTAAAAACAAGACAAAATCTCAGATAATAAAGCAGCACAGCAAAGTAGTTTAAAATGATTCTGTTTTAAGTCTTTTCTGAATATAATTTTCACTTGAGGGAATTTCCAATATCTATCAGCAGAAGCAGCATTGGGAAACAGTGTTCGTACCGACTTGGTATACAAGCAGAAATATGCCTTTGAGTCACAGACTGTGTTAAGTACATGCATTCCTGAACAATCTCAATCTCAGAAAGCTACTAATGGGAGTCATTACTCTTAAATTGGGGAACATAATTAAAGAGTTCATTACTATAATGAGTTTTAGTAGTGTCACTGTACGGAAACTATCAGCTGCAATGGAGAAAAGTGGCCATCACTGGCTTTGATTGAATGAAACTCAGAAATGCCAGTAAGAGAGGACTGATAGTGGTGGTAATTCTGCTTTTTTTTCTCAAATTAAAGCTTTGCAGTTGATTTCACAATAACAGGAAACATTCCCATCAAGTATGCATTGTTTCAATCATTCAATAAACAGTCATTTCTGAAAAAGTAGCGCACCTACCTTGTCTCTAGCACGGAATGTGAAGAATTTTGGAAATTCCCTCTGTGTGTATAAAAGTGAAAGAAATAGACAAACATCAATTAAATAAATCAGCAGTACATGTACGTAGCAAATAGCTTGCAAAGATAACATTTCTACATTAATATATACAATTCTGTGAAAATTTGCAGAATAAAAAACCATACAAGAGGTGAAAACCTGTTAGTGTAGTCTTATTTAATGAACAGCCCTATGTTCTGTTCTTTAACTATAATTTATCTATCCAAGAATCACTGAGTATTCACTATGGCAGCAAGTTGTCATCATGATAGTAACAGGCTAAATTTAAAAGCAGCACTCTCTATGCTCATGAATAAACCATGTCCTTTCCTCAGAGAAATGTGATCCTTTTGAAAAATGCCCAGTAGCCCTGTTTGACGTTATCAGATGTAATGTCCCACTTGCCAAAACAATGCCAGACCGATTGGAGATGCTCTTATCAACTCACAGCCTCCATGATGACGAGAGCTGCCGCAGTTCACATACTGCAAACCTCCACAGCTATGATTTGACACTGTGATTACTGCAAGTATTATTTTTTACTCAACGTTATAGATAGCTGTGGAGAATTTTCTTTCTCTCTCTCTTTTTTTAAGGACAGCAATGTGCATGTAAGTGAAAGACCTTACATGTAATAGAGGACAGTAAGCCTGATTAGCTCTCATTAGAGACTGTGGTGCCATCAAAAGAAAAATCAAACGGTATTGTTAAAATGACAGCAGAGGTGAAAGGATTGGGCATTTCTCCAAATCTAATCCCTGTTCTTGTCCCGGCTTTCTGAATGTAAGTGGCTGTCTTGATTATTGGTCAAATTTGGAAAGATAAATGCTTCATCAAAAAATAACTGTCATGATTGGGATTTCAGCTGCAACCTGGCTATTCATATTAAAATGCACGTTCCCATTACTGTTGTAATAAGGGCTTTAGAAATGTCTTTGAAGCTTAAAAGTAAACCAAACATTTAATGATTCAGACTGATTCGTTTTGTTTATTCAAGCTGGTACGTCTGATTTGACAAAAAGTGAGTTGCAGGAACTCATGAAACAAAGTGGGTGCTTTACTGTAACTTGATTTCATGGTCCACCTTTGGTAAACTGGTGCTAAAAGAAATGACATTTCCAAAGTGATTGTCTGGAAATATATTATGCGCTTCCTGGGCAAGGTGGAAGATGATTGGCCAGATTGAATTTGTCTTCCAGTACTTACATGAAACCTTTGGTCCACCTCACAGTTGACTTGCTTCCTGAAATCCTGTCATCATAAATGCAGCAAAAGCAAGGCATGCAGAAAGAGATACAGAGAGAAACAGGAAAAATAGCAAAATTTCAAATGCAAATTATTAGTGCAATTAACACAGTAATGTAATCCTTTTTTGATGCTAACATTAGTAATTATTGAAAGATGTATGAGTTTATCTTTACATTTTGGTGCATGCAATTAACTGCTCAACTGGTGGCATGCAAGGCAGGAGACTGTGAAAACAGATGGCGTCTAAATAAATATTAAATAGAACCTTCACCTTCTGAGCAACAAGAAAAGTCAGCCTTCGAATGCCATGCTCAAACAGCAGCGATTTCTGGAAAAAAGGTAAAAAGTCATCATGAAAATAGATCTTTCTGGGTTTTTTTTGTTGTTTTTTTTTAACATTTAAATGTTTCTTCTAAAATCAAAACAAAGAAAAGTCTTGTTGATGACAGCAGCCACCTTTGACTGAGTGAATTCCCGAAACATGGCTGCCAGGCCATCATCATCAATGTCGCTGTCAGTCTTTATAGCCACATTAAGGATGTGGATAGGCTCATCCAGGACAGTCTGAATGACAAAGCAAGCACACAGTTTAGTTTAAGTTACAGTCATATGGAGTATAAAATGTGCCTTAATCTGGCAGTGGTCTGTCCTCTTCACCTTGTTGTCTTCCTCCCCGTACAGCACTGGACTGCCTCCATCTGGGAAAGTTGGACTTGGAGGAGGAGAGTCAGAGAAGCAGCTCAGCACATCAGTTATGTTCCTGTAAAAAGCCCCAAAAATCTCACAATCCAAAAAATTCATGTTTGAAATATTGTTTTCTCCAACTAATGATTGAATATCAGATTAAGAATTATTTTATATAAGAACTGACCGTGTGAACTCCTGGAAGGAGCGGAAAGAGACCATTGCTCCCATACGCTGACATGGTGGTGTAAAAGATGTGTCAAGCAGGACATCACTCACGTTAGCCACATGCACCATTCCATAGTGATTCAAGTTGGATGAGAAAGACATCCTAGGATGAAGACAGCAAACAACTGCTATGAGAATCTCCAATGCTACAAAACTTTCTCAGAGAAGATTTCCCCGATCCACCTTTAAGAACCTCACAACAGTTTTGATCCCTCAGCTTTTTGGCAGTTTGTTAAACCGAAATGTGTTAATATGTATGAAAACAACTGAAAGTGCCAAACTTGAAGAATAAAAACTGAATGAGGTTCAAATTAGTAATAAAATTACACCACGAGGAGTGAACACTTTGAAAAAAGCAAAAAAGATTCCAAGGGTCTTTTGACAGACTTCATGTTAGTCAGAAAAAAAAAAAAAAAACCTTGTTTTTACATAAATTCCCCAGAAAGACCATTAGATACTGGTGTTTCATTATGTTGCGTGTTAGTCTCTTGGTGGCAAGAAGGCGACCCAGAAGTTTCCCCCACTGTAAGACTAAAGAGGTTTTGTGTTCCGAACCTGTCCACAGATTCCTCATCTGTTGTTTTTTTCTCCTCAGCATTATCCTTAGATTCACTATCCTGTGTTTTAACGTCCTGGGGTTTTGGTTCCTCTAATTTAGTGTCCGAGGCTTTTACAATGTCCGGGACTGGAATGGGCATTTTCCTGGCAGGACAGTTGAGAGGTTTCAGGTCTGGTTATTCTTACTTGAGTTCAACATTCTCCCAAAATTTTGTTGTCCAATCTTGCATCATTACAGTTTATCCTGAATTACTTTTAATCTCCACAATACCGAGGCACTTACAGAGCTATTTAGGATTAAACACTTGTTAATTAGACACAAACATACAAAAGAAATATTTGACCAACATTAAATTCCACGGGCCATTCAGTAGTCAGTGAAATTATAAAACACTGCATTTATCAACCACATAACACTTGAGTGACCATACCTGTCTAATTTTTGGAAATGTCAAAGTACAGTTGACAACAGTTGCACTATCAACAACTTGCTGATGAATTCCTTGAATTTCAACTTGATCTGGATCATGCAGCTAGCTAGTCTACATGCATTAGTGACCTATGCAATATAAAGAATGTTTACAATACCTGTTTAGAGTGGGGATGTTCCCTCTGCAATCAAACAACATTGATTACTATGTGGTTAGTGTCAGCCATCAGATAAGGAAGACAGTCAAAGTGGAGAAAAATGTGTGTGAATGAATGTGTGTTTGTGTGTTTTTGTATTTATCAATTTCTAAATGGATGAAGTGAACATGACAACGAAGTAAATCAAGAAAACTTAAAATATCTTTCTAGCAAAAAGAAAACACACATTCCACTCTCTGACTGCTCCCGTTAACACATGCATCATGAGATTTCAAGGCATCCTTGTCCTGAGATAAACTCTGAACAAAGAGAGAAACACTCAACAGTCTCGCACTGTTGTGTCGTTTCTGAATGATGAGGTAAACATGAAGATTAATTCAGCCACGCCAAATGAAAAGCATGCAGCAGAATGATAATATGATGCAATTCGCAGAATTTCAACAAATAATTTTGTCAACAAATTGAAACGAGCACAGCACGTAAAAATAGTACTGCAGAGGGAAGACAAGCAAAACACTGCAACACGCACACATATTAAACAAACACAACCACATGAGTAGGATGGAAAACATGAAGCCGACAGGAAATGCCACAGTATGACATCTGTTAAAAGCTTTTTCAAACGCTGAAGATGGAGATTATGAATCCTCTTTATCTCTGGTACGATTCTTGTGTTTGACATGACGTAGAGGATCTCTGAGATTTTTCCATGAATTAACCAGGAAAAGCAGAGACTCCTGAGGGTCGAAACCTTGTTGAAAATGAGACTTGCTTTTTTTTTTTTTTTTACCCATAGGAAATATGTTCAGCCTTGCAAAGTACAATACAGCCTTTTGCATTTGTGAGCATTTACATGGAGAACAATGATGACCAATGGCATATAGGTGGGGACACTGGGGAGTGTGGCACCATGGAGGACATACAGTTTATACAAACCTATCATTTAACGATGATTTTAATATTCATTTTGTGATTTTTTTTTTTTAAACCTAGAATATTCATATGGTTGGGGGATGCATTCTATGTTACCACAGCATATCTTCACCTGTGCTACAAACAGCAAGACATTGAAATACAGCAAAGGTCTATGAAATATAACAAATAATCCACCAAATGATGGTGATATAATCATTATAATATATTTCAACATATGGCTGTTACACCTCACCACAATGCAGCCAATGTGCTAACATCTCTGCCATGAACACAGCTATTAATGGTTGACTGCACAGTGCCGTCATAGAGGGAGGGGCAAGAGAGTGCAAAAGTAACGTATAGCCTGTGAGCGTTATAGGCATTTTCATGTGTAATACCTGTTGGGATGTGAGGTAGGAAGCATGAATTGGAACTCTACTACGCATGTGTTGTCCCTGAGCTGTCGATGCTGCACACTGTTGAGCTCATAGGCAATGTATGCTCTGCGAACGTACACCTGAGATTATGACAGATAAAGTTTGAGAAAATGTCAAACGTGAAGCAAGTTAGTTCAAGTATAGATCAGGCAAACTGATTGTAGATATAAAGAGATCATTCTTCTCACTTCAAGGGCAGCCATCCTGACAACCTGATTACTGTGGTAGAAGAAGTTGGGGAGAACATCAAAGATGGATGTTTCTGAAAGGATGAGTTTCTAGGGAAAAAAGGAAAGAATAATCAATCATTACAAACTTTTTGTCAATTTTAGGGAAAGAGATGAAGCAACAATAGATGGCACTCTCTTTTATTGCCTACCTGCAGATTCTCAATGCAGAACTGGTGTCCGTACATATCAATGGCAGAGAGGAAGATGGACTCCACCTGATTGTGTCGTAGCTCATAGGAGGGAAGGTGGGAAGCTATCAGCACCTGGGTAAAGAAGATTAATGTGGTACTTCAGGAACCACATAGTACAAAATACTTATTTACCTACTCTTGTGCATCTTGTGGCAATATGCACCTCCATTTAGTTTAACCCAACACTGTTTCTAACTTTAAAGTGTGAAATTTGGAATTACACATCTTTTATTCTAGTTTTTCAACTGATTGTAATTTTTCTCTCATAAAAAATATGTCCAAGTCTAATCATTCCAATAGCTGAAGGTATATACTGACATCTGGTGGTGAATTTATCATCTTACATAATGGCTTGGCCTGATACAGGGCTTTAACCACTCTAGAAGAATTTCAGTTTTACAGCCTTTTGCTTAAATAAACAGGATTTTATATACGTTAGCTGAATAAATATTTTTCATTGAGAATCTTTTTTTTTTGTTTTGAGTCGTTTGAGTTGTTTTAATGGAAATGGAAAGAAAATTAGGAAACCATGTCTGACCTGCCGAGCACGCAGGGCCACCTTAGCGTTGGTTGTCTTGCTGAGCTGTGTGAGTTCAGTCAAGATGGCCATTAGTTCATCAGTCAGAGTGGGATCACGGCCACAGAGCTGGTCCTAGACACAAAAAGATTATTATGAAAAGCATATAATTTTTGCAACAATTGCATCATTGGCCTGATGAATATCACTTGAATGAGTCATATCTCTGACTAGGTATCAGTTAAATCTAGATTAATACAGGAGATTGCATTATGCAGTTCACAACTGTTTACTGTTACTTCAAACATAGATTTACATTCTTTAACTTACCTGGATACATTTATGTTTTGGATTACAAGATGTATAAGACCTACTGTCTTATTTAAAGACATCCAAAGCAATGACTCACTGATATGTCCATATAGCCATAACAAGACTTATTTCTAAACCAAAATATTAATACAGATATGACAAAAGTGTGAATGAGTCTTCATTAATTAGACTTCTAAATTCTTCTTCCTCAGTTAGGGAAAACACTTACAATCAGCATGGTAACCAGCAGGTTCTTCTTGGTGACTTGAGCATGAGAGAAGATGTAGTTGAGGACATTGGCCATGTCACCTTTGTTTTCCTCCCGCTGCGCAAACACACACTTGTCATAGTGCCCTGTTAACAGACCGATTCACAATAACTTCAATAAAACTGCAAAGGAAAAATGAAGTTGAAAGAGCTCCACTGAGCAGAGACAGAAAGCCAGTGCAATCCTTCAGAGTTCAAGCACAACAACCTTCAGGTGTTCCTCACCATTTTGGAACTGGATCTCTACTTTCAGGTACTGCCGAAGCAAGTCCATCACCACAGCCTTCATGTGACCTCGGATGCCACTGCGATACCTTGGTGGGATAAACAAAATATATATGATTTGGAAAGAGAGGAATGCAGCTATTGTGCTTATTCTGCACATGGGAAACATGGGAATAATGTTTAAATTGTATCATAATAGTTTATGGTGGCTCACTTCTGCACTAGCTGAACAATGCTTTGCGTGTTCATAAAGAAGACTTCTCTCTCTGACTTCTTGTTAAGAGTTGCGGCATGGCTGTCCAGGATGTTTGCAATCTGAAAACAGAAGAGATAATGAACATAAGAATTTAATCCCAGCAGTAGTGAAGACTTATAAGCATTTAATCCTAGTGGAACAGATGACCCCTCACATAACAAGTTCGTGTTATATGCAAACTGTGCACAAGAAGCAGAGTGTGCAATCCTGGGTAAGAAATATGCAACTTATGTATGTGACCACCTTAAAAAAAAGAAAAATAATTAGATAAATTACAAAAATGTCTGTAGATGAAAGAATTAATGTTTTAGGTGAAACTAAGTAAAATATGAATTTCCTAATTTATTATCAACACAAAAAAGTGGAAAATAAGATCAGACTGCAGCTTGATAGTTGATCACTCTTTGCTTCAAAAACTTCGAAAATAATTATTAACAAAGAAAATAAACCGTGGAGGGGTTGACAAGTGTTTTTTTATAAGTAACCGACTTATTAAAAAACTTCTGTGGGTGCAGTTTACACGGTGTGTGTACATATGTCGACGGGGTACCTGCTGGCTGGGGAACTGGCAGAGCACAGAAGTTATATTGCTGGCGTACTGAGCCATTTCCTTCTTGATGGCCTTCTCCACAGCAGGGGGGATGCGGCCTGACACGCTTGTCATTATGTCCTGAAGCTCCAGCAGCGGTAAAGATGGATCACGCATGGTTTTCATGAGCCTTTCCACCCACTCTTTCAGCTGAGACAGAAACACAGAACACATGTCAGGAACTGTTTACAGTGGGAAAAGCTTAAACCAGTGTGCATCCATGTGTTCAGAAATGTTTACTTTAGCACTAAAGAAAGGCTCAGGAAGGCAGTAGCCATTCATTATGTGGACAAGATGATCCAGTGTGCTGTGGAAGACTCTGTGCAGCTTTTCCCCTCTCAGAGCTACAGCCTGGATAGAAGGTAGGGGCCCTGTGTGCAGCTCTGCCTATAAGACAAAAATGTAGATACTGATTGATTGATTCAAATCAATTGTTACAACATTGCTGTGTATAGACCAGTGAGAGGAAAACTAGACAAACTATGACCTGGATGAAGGAGAATCTGACAGACATGTATACAAATACAACATCAACTGATTGCTCTCATTAGAAATGTAGGAAAATAATATTGCTGCAGTATAAATAACAATACTATGTAATGTTATTGTTGTAGGTGGGAATAACCTCCTGTTTTGTTCCTTATAGCAGCTGACCTGAAGAAGCCTCTGACTGAAGATATTCCTTATAAAAATAACAAATCAATCATTTACAGTGATAATAAACAAATAGATGCCAAATTTTTAAACAACCAAAATACTCTTGCTCCAAATAAAAGAAACCTGAAACTCCCAGAAATGTCAAGGCTTAAAAAGAGTTGTCCAAAAATGTGTAGTTCACATCTTTCATTCCCACCATCTCAGACACATTCATCATTCATGGGTGCCTCCTTCACCATTAAGTCCGCCAAACAGTTTTCTAACATCAGACTGGTCCAGATGAGTACTGACACACACAAACACACCTCTTTGCCTGAGATAACAGAGCTGTCATCGCTGATGGCAGAATCAATTTCTTGCCTCATTGATGTTTTGACTCCATAAACAAAACAGCCAAACAGCTAATATATAATGCTCACAGTGCATAGAAGAGTGCAGATCTTGCAAATGAAAAGACAACTTTCTGTCATTCTGACAGTTACTTTACATGTTCAAACGAGCTTAAAAATAAATTGACGCCCTCTTTTTTCCAGAAAACGATTTAAACCAAACGGATAAACAGATATATCACGTGTCATTGTTGATTTGCATCAAGCTCAGGAAACCCTACTTAGAGTGTGGCATTAGTCAGACAGAGTACCTGCTGCACTCTGCTTGGGTCGTCCAGCTGCAGTTTGGCAATGACACAGCCAGGCTCCAATGCTGCTCCAGCCCTCTTCACGTAGTGAATGCAACCAGACTCAACAGCTGTGAGGGTCATTACCATCTTCATCACCTGAAATTCACAACTATAAACTTTACACCCATGCAACTCAGCAGCCAAAAATAGACAGAGAACTTGAGGGCTTTTAATGCTCCTTGTAAACAGCACACACAGATGATTCATTGTACTGTACCTCTATTTCTGCATAGCACTGGCCAGAAAAAACATGCCCGCCATCCTCAACGGTGTACTGAATGATTTTTCCAGCTGAAGGAGATCGGAGCATCGAGGGATCATTCTCCTTTTCAAAAACACACGTTTTGTTCCCAATTGTGATGCGATATCTATAGAAAAAAGAAAAATACCCCCAAAAAAGTAACTACTTTTCAGGAATCTGAAGTTTTAAATGCATAGGATTTTATTGGTTTATTACTCAGTTACTTTAGATAAATAAGAATGGAGGATGTGTTATCTAAATTTATGATAATTCTGGTCTGTGTTTTTTTTTTTTTTGTCTTACCTGTCCACCTCTTCCTTCATGTAGGTGGTGTAGCTGCTTCCATCATATGACAGCAAAAGACCTCCATCACTGAGCCGATGTACATCCACCTCAGCCGAAGAGTTGTTCATGATGACCACATAGGAGTTGGGAGACTGACGTGTCACTGTCAGAACATACTTGGTACCTTCATATATCAGCTCCACATCCACAGTGTTGAGTAGTGTGTGCGCTGGTAGCACCTGGCCCCTGGTCAAAGAATAGAGTGGCTCATGTTTTCTGTTCAAACTGCCCCCACCCCCACCCCTTTTCTGCCATATCGTTACCTTTCCAGAGAATGCAGAAAGTTGGACACACTGTTCCTCAGATTGACATCAGCCACATGGAGAGCACCACTCACAATTCCCAGCATAGTGTCAGGACGCTCTGCCTGCAAGCAACACATTCTTTATTGTTTAGCCAGGAAAACAAATGTCAGCAGGATAAACTTAGCAGTCTGAATATCATCCCAACACTTGTATAAACATTATTGTTCAAGTGCCAGTATCATATGTCAAACATAAAGTGTCAATATTGTTTACTTGAACTGCACCGGGTAGCCTCTGCCGGAACATCTCTGCATACCTGCATCTTCTCTGCGATGAGCCTATCCAGCCAGCCTGTATCAATACTGTTGTGCTGAAAGCTTTCAGTTTCCAGCAGTTTAATGAGATATTCCACTGTTGTCCTGAAGTCTCCTCTAATAGACAGCTCCTTCAGAGCAACCACCATGTTGCTGGAGAAGAGACAAAACCAGATTAGACAACTACACAGGAACAATTTCCCATTGCATTTAAACATTAACAGAGCATAAAAAAGGCCCACTAATGACAACGCAGTGGTTCGATAACCCAGGATTACTCACGAGATAGCTTCTTCACGATTCTCTCCCCAAGAAAAGCAGTGACCAAACTGGGAGTCAGCAAACTCATGCAGCCCCCCTGCCGCTGCAACACTAAAGTAGCCCCATACGTTTTTATTGCTGCGGAAATTCAGCTCTTGTACTGTTCCGGAGCTTGGCTTGAAACCCTGCAATCACACACACATACACACACATAAACACACACACAGACGCATGCATACACTAAAGTTCATCTTTTAATATGCTGAACCAAAGCCAAAAACAACTGAGATGGCATTTGGGCAAGGGTGACCTTTGGAAAGAATAACAATAGTACTTATCATATTAAAGAATGACCACATTACGGGGGGGGAAGGAGAAGCAGAGCACACACACACACACACACACACACACACACACACACACACACACACATCATT
>JAOXYM010000016.1:5578835-5598308 GCA_028567055.1 Leptatherina wallacei | reverse complement strand
GGGGGGGGGGGGGGGGGGGGGGGGGGGGACAAAACAAAAAGGAATAGCACCAGAGATCAAATTGTACCTCATCAGGATTTTCACTGGTGATACGAGCTGCAATGACATGTCCCCTTGGGGAGGGGGTGATTGACAGACCCTCAAAGTCAACGAGACAGTCTCCCCATGGATGGACCCCATAAAGCATCCTAATGTCTTTGATACGATTCAGAGGAATACCCATAGCAATCTGACAAAATAGAAGAACACAAAATCAAGCGGTGTTAGAACAGCATATGATCAAAAAGTAACTCCAGAACAGACTAGATAAATATAACATGCATGAATTATAAATCTGTTTGGAATCAAAGAACTTGTTAAACTTTTTATGAAAAACTTATCCCGTTTTTAAGGCAACCGACAAATAGTATTTCAGTCTAAGATAGTGAATGTGGATACGGTTATTGAAAATATCCCTTCATCCTCTGAGCCAGTGAGCGTGTCACTCCCACTCTAATGCCCAATCAGCTTGACTACAAAGCTTTCACAGCCCTTCAGCTTGACTGACACTGACCTATTTACACACAATCCTGAACACTGTAGAATAAACCATGTGACTCAGTGTCGTTACAACCCCTAAATCTACCATAGTGTCGCTGATTATCGCCTCTTCTTTTGTAGTTGGTTGCCAAGGAAAAAGGGGACCAGTCTGAGCTGTGATAGAGGTGAACGGTACCAACTGTCCGCTACGGGACAGACTCAAACGCTTTGTTGTACATGCAGTTACATAAAATTATGCAAAGTCTGCTTTTCATAGTACTTCAAGTGTGTGAGGGAGGCTGACCTGCAGTTGAGCAGCAGGCAAGTTGACATCAGCAACCATTTCAGTACAGGGGTGCTCCACCTGCAGACGTGGGTTGAGCTCCAGGAAGTAGAAGCTGCCATCCATGCTGTAGAGATACTCTACTGTACCTGCGCTGACATAGCCCACCATCTTGGCCAGCTTCACAGCACACTGAAGCGAAAAGAAAAGCTCAGGATAAATTAGGACTGAAATTTGATTGACTTATCTCTATTTTTCCGCTAAATGAGTTGCACCTTTTCCATATCCTCAAACACATCAGAATTGGCGATGGTTGCAGGAGCCTCCTCTATAATTTTCTGGTGACGTCGCTGCACAGAACAGTCTCTGCCAAACAGGGAAATGGCATTTCCATACTGGTCAGCCAAAATCTGCACCTCCAAGTGGCGGGCATGCTTGGCTAGCTGCATGACGAATATGGGTGATCCTGGAACTTCTGCCTGAACCTAGATCACGGCAGAAAAAGTTAAATCTTGCAGTCATGAAAATCAAAGAAAACACCATTGTCCTACAAAGTAATTCATGTTAATTACCTGTCTGAAGAGGTTAGGGAAGTCATCGGCACAGGTGACCTTACGGATCCCTTTTCCTCCACCACCTTCTGACGCCTTTACCATTACTGGGTAGCCAATTTTCTCCGCAGCCTGGCAATGCATACATATAGATTTCCAGAAAATATGCTTGTACATGCATCATGATGAAGCAACATTTGACTTGCAGGGTAAACCCTCAGTTAGGTGACGTGCTTACTTTAAGGCCATCCTCTACATCTTGGATGCAGCCAAGCTCATATAACTCATGAGGAACATTGACGATTTTCTTCTTTTGGTCGATCTCTGTCCATTCAACTGTTAAGCCTGGAATCAGAGAAAAATAAAAATAAATTCTTATTTAAATTATGTGATGTTAACAAGATTATTTTCTCATCTGAAATCTCAGGAATCTGGCATGAAACACCAAACATCTGCTAAAAACAGAACTAAAAAAAACACAAGAATATGATTAGACAGCATTACACATACAAAAGGCTCCCAAATAAAGACCAGAAGAGGGAAAAAAGTGGATGAAATTTGAGTCATATTGATTCCTGAATAATTAATAAAAACAGCAAAATGAGAGCAAAAACTTCAAGCTACCTGTTCCGCTCCAGGGCAGAGTTGGAATACCAGCTGTCTGAGCCACAACTGAGGACGCAATCTTGTCTCCAAGAGCCCACATAGCCTGACTTGGAGGGCCTGGGGAGGGGACAAAAAAAAAAAAAAGGAGTACAGAATTTAAGAAAATTTAAAGTTGTTTACATTCAACCAGCAAAAACGTAGAAAATGTCAAACAGAAAGTAAAATAAATGACACATTTCCTTTACCCATGAAAGCAATGCCATGTTTGTGAAGGAGTTCTGGGAGTTTGGGGTTTTCTGAAGCATGACCCCATCCAGCCCACACCGCCTACAAG
Source organism: Leptatherina wallacei (assembly GCA_028567055.1). Taxonomy (NCBI): domain Eukaryota; kingdom Metazoa; phylum Chordata; class Actinopteri; order Atheriniformes; family Atherinidae; genus Leptatherina; species Leptatherina wallacei. The sequence goes on along the minus strand of JAOXYM010000016.1, from coordinate 5,596,015 downwards.
ATGCAAAAATAGTACAACAATGAATATTGAGCTAAAAAGAAAATATTTATAACAGCTAAAGCCAGCAAGGAATATTATGAGCCTGGCGGTACCTGAACTGGTATGCGTTTTGCAATATCCAGAATGAGCTCAACGTTGGCATAGTTATTGTTATTAGTTCCTCCAGGTACAGGGACATAATGATCTGCCATTTTAATGTATTCTGTAAAACACATAATGATAATCTTTGAAATGATTTCAAAAACATACAGTGCTCTGACCCATAGCTTTCCTCCATAAGACAGAGAGTGCCGACAAAAAAGGTCATAAGGTCTTTCCAGTGTCAGTGAACAGTAGCTAATTCTGGTACCAGAGGTGATGCATTTACTCAATGTATGTATTGCAAAGTTCAGAGAAAATTTATTAAAGCCCACCTGCATTGGCCTTCAGGTCTTCTGGGGTCACCATGACAACAAACCGGATAGCCCTTTCATTACGGAACATCTCATAGGCCCAGCGGCGGATGGAGCGCATACATTTAACTGCTGCAATGCCATTGTTGGCAATAAGTACCTGGATAAGCAAAATAGATGAGTTACTATTGTTGACTTTGTCTAATAAGGCCACATGCAAATTTCCAAGGTAGCTGACAGATTTCAAAGTAGAATATTTGTTGTATGCACTCAATATGACAAATGTATCTGTATAATACTTACACCATACTAGTCATTACAATTCATACTTTCAACATTGACACTTTTTTTTCATTATCAACAGAGAATATCAAGCATCTGTCTGAATGCATCTGATTCATTATTCATTTTGTTTGAAGAAGTTTGAGTGTCTTTTAAAGAGCAGAACATAAAATCTGTTACCTTCTCAATGACCTTGTTACCACCAAAGCGGGTGACAAATTCAGCAGGAGATGCCACAGTGAAGTCCCTCTGAAGATCAATTCGCCTCCGATCTCTGCCTTGTTTCACCAGATGCAGCCCTGACATGCTTGGTCTGTTACACAAAATAAAAAAGGCATAATGTTAAATGGCACCTCTTAAGACCTTCAGTTTTGAAAAGAAGGGATTAGATATTAAACTGCCAGGGGCAAGCTGTCGCAGCAGAGCTTGATAAAAAAAAAAGTTCATGTTCACAGCCCAGAAGATAAAGAGACACTGACATAACATCATATGGATAAGAAACCTATTACTGCAGTAAGGCAGATTTGACTACTGTATCTTATCTTGGCTTTATAGCTTAAGGGTGAGTGACTTTTTAAAAAAAAAAAATAAATAATGAAAATCTAAGATAATAGTTAAATATCAAGCAGAACAGATTACTGAGTGACACAATAGCAAAACAGTTCAGGGTAAACAGTACTTGTAGTTAGGTACTGAAGAAGTAGAACAAAATGTGAACAAGTCCTCAAGCATGTTTACAGGTTTAGGCAAGTGCCACAACAGGATTTGCTGAAGTCTATAAATCAAGCTCTGGCAGGAGGGGGGGCAGTGGGAGGGGCATGACTATCAGCTGGCAGGTGTGGCATGGCCTTCACCTGTTTGGCTGGTTGGCTGCTGTGGCCTGATACTGAATTATTGCATCACTGTAGGGATCATTGGCATGAGGCAAGTAGGTTTCAACTAATTAAATGCAGAGCCCAAAAAAGACCTGCAGGGTTTGATCCAGCTGCAGATGCCCCGTCCTGTATTTCCAGTTTTAAGTCTTTCAGTTAATCCCCCCACCTCTGTCATATTTTCTGTGAAACTGATTACATAAAACTCTATGAGAAAAAAAAACTGTAAGAGCCATGTGATCCAAAAGTACATATTAGTATTTCTTGGGACATCAAGTAAATCATTGCAACAAAACATCAGTTTTCACACTGCTTCTTTGAAAATAATAAGAACAAATAGAAATATATAGAAGCCTATTCAACTCAAATAAAATTAAATGACAGAAAAGTATGGAATCTTAAGGAAGATATTTCCTCTCAAGTTCTGACACCCAGCTTTTACATGAGGCTTTTGAGGAAAAACAAAGTGCAAGCTCCCATCTATGAAAGTGACAAAACTAGGAGTTTCAGTAAACCCTGTGAAAAACTGATTATTGGCAGACAGACAAATACTTGCTGCAAGTTTTACAGAAAGTTCCATCAGTGCTGAATGGCTCCTACCAACTGGGAATTCTGTGTGTGAACATTACACAACTGGCCCAAACCTACATTATGAAGTATGTGCCTGCTTTGTAGGACAGCCTCACACAGTACACAGAGGAACCCTTCAGCGGTGTCCAACTAGGAAAACAAAATTTTTCACATGCACTGTAAAAAGGGCCTATCCAGCGATGGAAAAGTACATAGTCAGTATAGAGCATGTCATACTGAAGCACATGTTTATTCCATTCAACTACTACTTATGTACTTTAAGATGCATATTTCCTATCTGCATCTCAAATTTGCCTTAAATAAAAAAAAATATAAAAGATTTAACTACATTCAATGTCTTCAGAATACAGCAGTCACTTGCATTCCTGCAGCATCAAACATAAACATTTCTAACCTTAGATTTATCATGGGGCCATCAATGTTGTCAAAACCCATTTCATAGGTGCTGTCAGAGCTACCGGAGGATGGTGACAGTGAGCGATTCTCCTTTTCCTCCAGCTGCAAGTCTGCCTTCCCTTGAATTTCGTCTTCCGAGTTCTCCTCCGATATCGATCCCACAAGGAAGTGAGAGTGCAAGTTCCCAACAGCGGGGTTCTTCTTAGCAGCACCATCCTGTTGTGCCATGGCTGGACGACACGAACAGGCTGCAAACACTGACAAGAAACAGAGCAGTGGGAGCAAAAGTTATAAAGACCAGCAGGAGTTTGCATGTAAGGGTGACACCCTTTGGCAGGGGAATGATGCTGTTTGTCAAATTGCAAAAGTGGTTTGCATGAACTCAATTTCTATTGATATTGCAACACTTGGATCTGTACTCTGAGCTTCAATACACTTTGTGCAGCACCTTAAAAAAAATTATATACCATGCTTAAATATGTTTATTATGTATCAATTATTGGCATTTTGTTATCACAAACTTTGCAAACAAAATATACTTGGGAGGTAATGTAGTTAATGGTCCAGAATTTTGTATTACGATGGTAATTTTTATAAACTTTAAGACCACATGTAACTAACCAGACTACTGTTAGCTACAATAATTCTGGAAGACTCTTTCCCAGTTTGGTTGACTCAATAAATTAGCGCAAACGTTCAATCTACCGTTGATTAAAATCACCTTGTGCAAACAATAGTGTAAACTGTTACCCAACTGCTACTTTACTGTCAACCTACCTCTGTTGCTACTACTGTTACACCTGCTCAAGACAGAAGAAAGGGAAGAAAGGCACGCCTTACTTATCGATAGCTGCTTGCGGGACCAGAAAAACAAGCCGAGCACTCCAACCAGACACACCGCAAAGGTGAACCAGGGAGACATCACACAACGACAACAACTACATTTAGCTTGCTAGCAAAGTAAATCCTCTAACGCAAATAATATGATCAAATTACAAAACTCTATCAGCCCAGTCGTTCGCTGGTAATCGTTCTATCGGCATGACGTTTGTCTGTCAAGTCCATGCTAGCTCTCCACTGTATAAGACTTCCAGCTAAGATAAAGCGCAGACGCTATTAACGTTAGCTTATCGGGCAGCTGCTAATGCCATTACAATGCCTCAATAACGTTACTAATAGAGAAGGGCTGTCTGTACAATCGACCAGTGTACTGTCATGCAGCATGTGTGTTAAATATGTCCTGAACCAAACAACGACAGTAATCTGTACACCATAATCTCAAATAAACATTTAGACGCAGAACTTACCACTGGAGATATACCGACACGTAATTCTGAAAAAGTTTGCGTGAAATAAGTCAATAAATTAATAGTGTCTGCCAGACATCTCTATGTTCAGTGATGATGAAAAAAATCACATCATGATGAGGTCACACAGCTCTACCAGACGCCTCAACAGCAGAGAGTGGGGTGATGTGATGAGCAAAGCAGGTTACTCTTGGACGATGACCTCTGACTGCAGCTTCCGCTATAGAAATTGTCAAGATAGAGAGGACATTGCGCCAAAATGGCACGTGTGGAAAAGGAATATAGAAAGTATGCTATATTTGATTACATAAAAGACATTATCCAAAATAAAAGAATTTAGATAAGTATGCACATATTTAAAGAAATGGCGGCATTATATTCACTCTCAGGAAAAAAAATCCTCTCAAACTGAAACAGAAAAAAAGAATTATTTGCATCACAAATCAATACACCATCCCGGACTGTTTTATGCTATCCATCTGCATTTTTTCATATTATTTTGATTAAACTAAAGTGACGTAATTAAATAATTGAAGATAAAACATTTCCCTTTAAAGTGTTGAGCTAAATCACTATTTCTTCTTTTAAAATCCTTTACAGCAGTCAAGTGTTGATGTGACGTTGTCTTCTATTTAATGATGGCAACATTTAAATTATGCTGTTGTTAACTGGCATGATGCGAAAGAAATATAAATATTCAACATGTGTCTGCCTGTTATGTTTTCATATTTAGACTGTACATTTAGAAGTTAAATAACTAAAATGCTCCCCCTTTCCACTTGTTTATAGTGCTTTGCAACACTACTTCCTCTAGTAAAATGAATTAATATTTTCTATTTCAACTAGATCTATGAAGCTGTCCTCTGTGGAAGACCAATGAAATTCCGGAGATATGTTGTGGGCGGGTTTAGGATGATTGAAGGAGGGGGCAGAGCCCGGAAGAGGTGGTCTGGTCTGTCAAACTTATGCCGCTGGTACACGCACGTGCGATGCTTGACATTCGTTTTGAACGTACAGTAACTACTGTTCCGAGTCTTGATTCAAGCTGTTTCGATCAGTTGTGGTTGAATCCGTTTTTTAACACATTTAGCTTTCATATTAAATTTCAGGGAAACAGATAGCATATTTTAGCCAGACTTCCAGACACGTAACCATGACAACACAGGATGATACAATTTGTTCACTGTATTATGAGTTTTCAATGAGCCAGTGGAGGTAATAACTAAAATATACTTTATAATTTATTTTAAACTTAAAACATGTTTCACTATTTAGATCTATAACTTTAGTTAGGCTATTTTTTGCTCTCCACAATGTTAGAATAAATATTGTTATTGCAGTTAAGATCCACTAGATGGACTCACAGTACTTTTAGTTTGAAGTCCCTAAATACAGCATATGTAGTAAGTCAATACTGGAAACAGTCTCTAGCTACATAGATTCAAATAAAATGGGATATTTTGCAATTTTGTTTATGGCTGACAAAGACTATATTTCAGTTGCTTCTTTTTCATTAAAAAGTATTTTTTTTTAGCAAAGACCTTTCTTGTTGTCACACATTGGCTGTTGGCTGACATGCTTAACTAACATGCTTTTTTTTTAATTATTGTTATCAATCTTTATTTATACAGGTAGTCCCATTGAGACACACAGTCTCATTTGCAAGAGAGACCTGTCTACCTAACCGCCCAAGCTATGGCAGAGTGAATAATTTCTTTTGCACACATGTAGATTTTTGTTTATGAGCACCTAGGAATACTTACACTCTCATGGAAAGATTAAAGTTGCTGACGTGGGGGTTTAGACTCATGAAAAGAATAATAATGATTTCTGCTCTGCATAGGTTGTAAATCATAGAGGATTTATTTGATTTATTCATTTTTGTGTTTGCCTTGCAAATGAATCCTCAGTTAGCCTCTTCAGTCCCATTTCAGCCTAACATACAAATTAGTTCCATTCATGCCGCAATGTTTAGCCAGTTTGTGCAATTCTGATGCCAAAGTCTTGGACGTTTCCAGCCTTTCCAAAGGTCTCATTCCAAAACTGCAAAGAGTGCTGGGAAGTAAAAAATCCTAAACTCTCTGGTAAGGCTTTTTGTGTATAGTTTTGTGTTTGGTTTGATTTCAGTTTCTTAGATTTCCTGCCTTTGGTTTGTTCAACGTAGATTCTGGCTGTTGATTGCCTCCAGCCTGCTAAGTCCAGTTTGATTATCAAATACCGTGAACCATGACATGGAGCTCCTTTAACTCTGTTTACCAGAAAATGATCACAGTCAGCTGCTTAAATCTGTTTGTCATAGTGTAACATTATCATTATGGGGTTTACACTTATTGTGATTTAAGTTTTGTTTTATGTATATTATGTAAATATCATCATTAGTCATAGATGTGAACATGTTAAAACAGGAAGTGAACTCACATAACAGCTGATAATTTTGCTGTAAAACTGTATCAAATAAACCCATGCTTTTTCCTACTCCTTTTCAAATCTGTTGGTTTGCAATGTTCCATGTTATATGTAATAATTCTATGTAATATGCTAACATGTTTGAAATAAACATTCTTTCATTCATTATTATCATTAATTTACTTATTTATTTTCATCATTACACAACCTAAATTTCCCCTTCCCAACTTTTTTGTAATGTGATACAGGCTTGAAGTACAAAAATGGATGCATATTCACAAACTGCAAGAAACTGATGAGATAAGCGAATGCTTTGGGTTCCGCAATTAAATAAAAGTGAAAGTAAATGTAAGAATGCAAATGCATCTTCCTTACATCACAGTTTTGAATTATTTATCTATTTTTTATTTGGATTTGTACATAAATGATGTAAACCAGTGCATGAGCCGTATTTTTTACCATGTTTTCTGATCTTATTGAACATTCAAAGCACTTTGCAGTACAAGTCACATTCAATTCTCACTTTTCTTTTTTAATCCTATGAATGGTTTAGTGGTTGGATTCAACTTGGTGTGTCTTCCTTCAAACTGGCAGGTCGGCTACATGTGTTGCTTCAGCACAGGCTTTAAAATGGTATTTCTGTTGAGTAAATTATTTATACTGTATGCTACAGATTTATATCTCATCTCCTGGAGCATTCTGCGTTGACATTTAACACTTTCTCTCAGGGAACATTTTGAGCAACACAATACTGGGTATTCTACCAGCATCTAGAAATATGTTAACCTTAATGGGCCATGAGGTTTGATGATATTTTATGACAAGGATAATGATTCTTTTAAGAGCATCATCTGAACTTTAAAGACCCTTTGCCGTCTGTTGATAAGATGAAGTTTTAATGAAGGATTAACTTTGAGTGAACAGTCTTTTATATAATTCTGAGATATGTGTTTTCAGTTCCACGGCCAAATAGCTTGCTTCTGAATAAGCAAAAAAAAAATGATTAGAGTTAATGAAATAGAATATTGTTAACAGGTACGCTCCTTCACAATAAATAGTGAGGATCCCTCTTCCACCAATGCTAATAACAGAACCATCTTCTACTGCGGGAGGAAAGTTTTTAACCAACAGTAAAAAGAACATTTCTCATCACTAGGCTTACAAAAGGAGTCAGAAGAAACTCAAATGTTTTCTCTTAAAAGCAATTGATGATTTTTCTTCTTCTTGTCAGTAAGACTATACTATCAGTTGTAATCTGGCTATGAATGATTAGTTCACCTTGTCTGAACAAAGTGATGCAGCTAAAAGAGGCTTTTTTGCCTAATTTTTTGCATATTCTGGAACCAGTTTATCCATTCTTTTCCTACTTCCCATTCATTTTCCTGATTTATTTTAAATGTTCAGGTCTATCTCATTGTTCAGGTGTCAGTCAGTTCGTTGAAAATCAACACAAACCACTTACTTTTGGAAATGATAAACATTCATTGTCTAATCACATGGACACCCGCCAAGGGAAAGGCTGTGGTAGGAAGCAAGCAAACAGATTTTTGTAGGTCAGTGTATTGAAAGAAGGAAAAACAGGCATGTGTGAAGTTCTGAGCCACTCAGAGCCTAATTGTGATGTCACGTGAATCTCCTGAATGTTAGTTTTGGTGGAGTGTTCCTGCAATGCAGGGGTCTTAGTAGCCCAAACTTGTTGAAAGATGCATCCTTTGTGTGAACTGCTTGCAGTACAATCTTAACCTTTATCTAACAAGATAGCTGTGTCGTATACATTGGCGAGTATAGCATAAATTGACAGCTCACAAAATCATCAGTTAACATGGGATGAAAAAGGGGGTTAATTTCTTGGCTAACCCTGTCGCACCTTTAGTACTAAAACTAATCCAATTAAGTCATCTATCATTGCAGCGTTTCCTGTGTCTTTGATGGAGAAAGAAAAAAGTAACTGAAAGAAAATCAGGAGAAACCTATGCATAAGTATGAAAGCCTGCTTGTACTATACATTTTTAACGCATGTTCTGCCTGTGCATTCATACCAAAACGGCTTCTGGGTAACATTTTCCCTTGGTGTTAATTAATGGGCCTTCACTGTGAATTTAGAATTTCAATCAAAAAAGTTAATAAACGTTACTTCAGTCAATTAAAGTTAAGTATTATACTTTTCCATTAAATCTAATGGGAAAGTGTGTCCAAACTTTTGACTGGTAGTTTATCTATGAAGTCTGAGACAAATAGTATCCGTGTGTACATAGTGTTAAGGTCAGTTGTTACGAGACAAACGAGGATGACTTCCTGATGTATTTCACTGGACGTAGTCCTGGAAATTATTTAAACTTTTAACTCTAGAACTGGGCTAATTAGTCAAAGTTGGTTTTGCCTTAAAATGTTTACGACAATTAATGCGTTTGCAGTTATATGATGACTGAGAGGCAAGGCAGGACAGCCTTATGGGATAACCTTGCCAAGAAAATATATGGTAGTCCGCAAATGAAAAAATAAAAATAAAATCCGGATTAGAGTAGTTAAATTAGCTTACGGGATAAGGCCTAACATCCAGACATAGTCAGATCTGTATTAGACAACAGAATCTGCCTCACAAATCCATTTAAACTCTGAGGGCATAAAAACATGTGCGTGCAACAATCTCATTGGTGTTTAACTGTAGAAACGTTGCAGGAGAGGCAATCCTGTGTGGTATGATAACACAACTTCCAATGTAAAAAAAAAAAAACCCCAAAAAACCAAAAACATCTTTATTAAAGTTAAATTGAAAAAATAAAATCATAAAAAAAAAGAAGAGAGAAAGAGAATAAACAAAGAAAAAATGGAAAAATAAAATATCCAGAGTTTCACTTTTTCAAATCCAGAATGCAACTTTGGTACTTAAAGAAAACGTTGTAACGGATGTTCAACAGTCTCATTTCCTATTGGCAAGTTTTATGGTGAACAGAAACCGTTCTGAAGTCGCAAAAGGCTTTGCAAAGATAGCATACGGAAAATGACACCAAACATTGAAAAAAAATACAAAAAGTAAAATATTTACACTATCAAATAGAGTGAAACTGTTTCAATGACATTTAAAGCACACTTCTATCTTACTGACAATCCCACTTCTGATGAGAAGTCCTTTAGGCCTGTGACTTGAACTCTGATTTGGTGTTTTTTGCTCTACAAAAGACACTAAGGTGTTGATCAAAGCTTGACTACATTTGGTTTTAAAAAATTAAGTGAAATATAAATATAGAGGTTTCTTTATACATTTGTATAACCAAATGTTTCACTAAAATTAAATTGGCATGTTTTTAACACAAAGTTAGGATCTAAAAAACATTGATGTAAGTAGATAAAGGGAATGCTAATATCATATGTGTGAATATCTTGACCTGCAAATTAAGAAAATACATTTCCATTAATCAGATTCATAATTATAACATGAAAAGTTCATCAACAGCAGCTTCATAAACATGCATCCCACACCCTCCATCTACCACAAAAACAAGTCTACAGTGGAGGATGTGGTTTATCAAGTGGGATATAAATGCATAGTAGTTCATTAATTGTATGTCACAATAGGTAGAATAGTCTTCTGGTTGGCCTTTGCTTTGTAATGCTGATTATCAGACACAAGCCTTGAGTCTCTGCTTCCAGATTTGGGCTGCTCCGGTTGTAAATGCAGGCAACCGGACAATCTGGTTGTTAGTGGACTGTGGCAAGAGGTGAAAGATGTTGGGATCTGATATGGGCTGAATTGCAACAAAGGCCGAGCGCTGCTGTGACGATAGTTTCCAGTGAGCGATGCGGTGGATGCGGTGGCAGAGCAGGTGGGGAGATCTGGAGCAACTGCACCTAGTACGGCCATGTAGCGGTACGGATATGACAACATCCCTCCAAACGGTGTGAGCGACACTCCCTGTTTGAAAAAATAAAGTTGTTAATGTAGATGTGCAGCACTATGAAGGTTCTGTGAGCAGATTTAGTTTAAAAAAATATTTTACACAAGAGATTCAAGGTGTTGGTTCATGATATCAGTGAGAGTAACTGATCTAATCTCTCGGGCTTAAAACCTATGCTTTACACTTACACTGACCTGGATAATGTTAAGAACTTCAAAACATTCAGTTTCAGTATTATAATGATAAAAAAGCCATCTAATGAATAATGTTCAAAGTTCCTTTGTTTTTACTCCGAGGGGAAATGAAAACCATGCAGTAAAAGTGATCATAAGTAAAATAGTTACCTTGCAGAGGCGCCAACTGAATAAATAATAGTGACTTATTCAATATTTGAATTATATCATCATTTCCTTTCCCATTAATTACACATAGATAACTTTCGTTCATTTATATATATTTTGAATTTGACACGCTTCTTGGCAAAATCTTATGACTTTGGCAAAAAGCTACAGGGACTACAGTACAACACTTAAAAGGATGAAAAATTGTCTTTATTATCTGGACTTCTATCCAGATCCCATAATCTTTTCTCACATCACTCCTGCCTTAGCATCCCTGCAATGGCTCCCCGTAAATTTCAGGATCCATTACAAAATCCTCACCCCTACATACAAAGCCCTCATAAGTCAGGTTCCTCCATATTCAGCTGATCTCTTCCATTCTACCACTCTGTGAGGTCACTGCAATCTGCTAAATCCCTATTACTTTGTGTCCCACATAGCAGGTTAAAAACCAAAGGTGTTAGAGCCTTTCAGTCCATTGCCCCAAAATTGTGAAAGTCACTTCCTCTTGAGTTAAGAGCAGCCTCTTCAGTTAAGGCAGATTAGGCAGGCATTTGAACTAGCCTGATGCTGCATTTGAATGACATGTTTTGCTGCTTTTATTTGTCATTTATCTTGAATATTAATTGTATGATGTCTGGTGTATTTTGGTATTTTTAGGTTTTTATCCTGTGAGGCACTTTGGGAGTTTTCTCTGTGAGAGATGCTATAACAATAAAATTGACTTACTTAATTACTTTATTCTTGTAGGTCAATGCAGTAAAAAGTTGAATACAAATATGATCTTGAATTTTACCTGAGATGCTAGCATGTGCTGTGATGAGTAAAACTTAAACGGAGCCGAAGACGTAATGCTTCCAGAAGATAGGGTTCCAGTTCCTAAGTCCCTAATTCCAGGCGACGAGGAAAATCCAAGACTCATATCCACAGTAGGAACAGTTTCTGGCTTTTTTGACAACTGTTCTGACTGAAATAACAGCGGTGCTCCAAGTCTGACAAAAGGTTGGGTATACACAACCGGGGAATCCAAAGTCTGACAGTGACTACCACTGAAGGATGATGAGCTCCATGATGGCACCATTACAGGCAGGACTGCATCTTTGATTTTATTTCTTTGCTTTTCTGAGGAGCTCAAATCCACAGAGTACCTGTCATATGGTGTTCTGCCTATTGTTCTCTCCTTTGTTCCATGATGATTGTTGTTGCTCTTGTTATGATCAGCCTTGCTTTGCAGTATTTCCTCACTCGTCAGACTCATAGCCAAGGTGTGCGAAATTCTGGAGCCGCTTGCTTCTGAAATGGCATCATCCAGAAGATCAATCTCTGAATCACTTCCAAAATTGGTCTCACCTGTTGGGAGGGAGGGGCATTATTGAAAATATTTACTTCAAAAGCATGAAGATAACGTGGGTCAGTAAAAAAGAAAAGAAAAGAGATATGTGTCAATAACGATGGCTGCATTTAACTTTTTCATTTCACAGCTTCATTACGGAGATATTTGCTCTCTTTACAGTCACTACGCAGGATTACTTAACAATCAAATAAAGTTCAGTCATCATTAAATCAAATTCAATTCAAATCTTATTCATAAAACTTTTCATACAAGAGCAGCACAAAGCGATTTAGAGAATAAAAAGCGTTTGCATATCAAAAAGAATTTAAAAAATAATGTAAACACACACCAATTCCACTCTCACACACACATATATACACACACACACCCGTCTATTAACTGTATATTGATAGAAAAATAAACATCTGGCCAGACACTGCTGTGAGGAAACAATATCTTGGGGATCTGTCCACACGGCGAGCCACCCCACGCATGACCACAGAGACCTCCACCACAGGAACTGCCCAGAATGGGGCAGGCCGGGATCCACACCACAGCCATAAGACTGCAGTGCAGGACCCCCAGCCACCCAGACAACGGCAATCCCCACGGTTATGACCCTGCAGACCTAGCAGGCATAGCACACACACAATCTTCCAAAGCTCCAAAGAAGGCATGCAACTTACTGAAGAGTTCACTCACCTTGACAGGATGTTGAGGACATCAGAGGACTGCTCACTAGTTCCACAGGAGAATAAAAAGCTTTACTGGTGCTGGGTTGCTCACATGAGTCATCAGAATCAATGCAGTCCTGGTCTGCTTTGCTTTGGTTCTCATTCAGATAATATGGACTTAACTGTTTACTCCTGTGGATCATAAATTAATAAAGATCAAATACGAGCCCATGCAGCTTTTGTTATTGTTGCAAGCAGCACAATAATTACCTTTTTTCTCGTCTCCCATTTCCAGTGTCTCTGAATCCTTTAGCAAAGGGGTTATTGTCGATTTTTAGCTGTGTAATCTTAACGGGAAAAAAAAGAAGAAAGTTAGTCACTCGAAAAGATCTGGAGTTAGAGAAACACATCAGCATTCAGAGACCTAAATGGAGGAAAACAAGATTACCTTTTCATTCTGATAGGCAGTGACAGCAATGAACTCTGTCTCCGGAAAAACGTATGTCCTGAACGTGCTGTATGGAAGCTTCATGATATCATTGGCTCTCACAATATGAAATCTGGGTTGGTATTTATGCATGGAATTTAAAATAGTCTGGAAAATCCAAAACAACATGATTGAAAATGAATGCTGTTGGTATAAACTGTTATTATCAAACATTTTAGTCCATTACTGAAAGTCATTGGTAACAACAGTATAGTTTTCAGTCAGTGTTACTTACAAATCCATGCTTGTCTGAAATATTGTTGGTCAGTTTGAATTTATGAAAAGCAACAGGTTTGCTCATCCAGTGCTCCCCGTTGGACGGACTGTCCGGGTGGATGTACATGCGCTTTGGCATCTCTGGTTCAGCTTTTCCAGCCACCATCCAGCGGGAGTTGTGAAACTTGTAGCGGCAGTCATCAACAGCCACGATGTCCATCAACAAGATGTATTTTGCAGTTTCATCCAGCCCATTTACACGCACTTTAAAGGGCGGAAACATCCTCCTGTAATAGATCATTAAAAACTATTAACTAAATACAAAAAGAGGCACAACCACTTGTTTTTGAGCATGTGTTATCAATATTGCCAAACTGATGTTTTAATATCTAATCCAGTCCATCACCAGAGACAAAATTAGGACCTGTGGAACTACCCCTTCTAAATACCGCTGTTATTAATCTTGACATTTGCGTGACTTCCTCTTTAAGGTTTCAGTTCACGTAAGCCTATAATGAGAGATGTTTGCACAATTAGCACCATTTGTTTGTTTTTTGTTTTGTTTTATTTGCATGTGATAATCACTTTCTGGAGATGTAAACAAGTTCATAACTTGCCTCCCTGATTTAGTTATAACCATTTCGGTCCCCATTTTGTGAAATTCACTCCATAGATTTTTTGATTCCAGTGTAACTTTCGGGTCCTCATCGCACCATTCCTCAGACTGCGGGCTCTTCGTAGACTTTGAGTGGACTGGCCGTTTCCGGCGCTCCAAAGGTACGCGTAGCCCCGAGTCGGAGGCAGGTGGCTCAAACAGGGGCTCAGATAGCAAGGCAACGTCCGGGACACTTAGCGCAGGGAAAAATGAAGATTGAACACGAGGCAGTAGGGCGTTCAAGGAAAAGGCATCCAGTCGTTGATCGTTGAAAGGATGGTAAGCCATGGGAGCCGCAATACAAACTTGATCTCTCATCGGCGCATCCAGAATGGCAAGTCTCAGCCGGTGCGCTTTCTCCAGAGTTTGCTAGATTTATTCTGTCTTGAAAAACAAGTCTTGACTTCAGATTTCCATATTTCCAAAAGCAGGAATCCACTGGCAGAGTCAATTAAGGGGAAGGCGATGCAGTTCGAGAAACGTGCGTAAAGCTTGTTTACAACTTCAGCCGCAAGAAGAGAAGCAAGGGCAGAGGAAAAGCGTGGAGAAAACGTTTGCTCAGTCACACGCCAGCTTCCCTCCGCTCGCAGTACACTAATCATAGTAGATTTCCTCAACAGCTATTCACAGCAGGCTAGGTACCAACTACGTGAAGTGGGCGTGTTTTCAACCTTAGTTTTGAAACGTGACAGTTTGAAACAATGACCTTCACATCGGAAACAGAAGTACAACAACGATAATAATAATAATAATAATAATAATAATACAAACAGCAAAATGAATATATGCCTAAAATAACATCTTCTGTAGCCTATCACTGTCCCCCCTCTTAAACCCTCCCTTTGAAAACCCCCAAGGCAATTTAGAAGAACTGACTGATAATTAGGGACTTGGCGCCAGTTTGCTGGCTTCCCACAACGAGCCACGAGCTCTGTCCTGTCATTTCACATTTAGGCAATTCTCCAAACCCTCAAGTTGCCTGCTGCAGTTTTCTTTTAAACAGCTTTACTGTCTTTATGCACCGAGAAAATAGAGATAAAAAACAAACAAACCTCAAAATAAGCACTATCCACTATGCCATGGTGTTGTATTTTGTTATTTTGTTTTGTTTTTTTAAAGATGATGATGGAACGTCAGAATCACAAAAATCAGCAATTGAATTACAGCGTAAAGTTTTAATTAATTTGGCCAAAAGTTATAATTCTAATATTTTCCAAGCTGATTTGACCATCCTTTACCACTTTTTTTATATATTATTCACAATATCTTTTTTTCAGTTCTTAATTTCGCTAAAAGCCCTATCAAGTCCTGTTATTCGAACAAACCTGAATTTTCCTTGATTTGTCTATCTTTGTTTTGTTTTAAGGTATGATTTTAATTAACTAAACTTTTTTTAATCTATTGTCATTGACAATTTCATTTTGTGAGGCTGTTGCAGGTCTTTGGAGAAGGCTAAACAGTTTTGTCTCATGACAGCTTTCATGTAAAGTAGATTTTGTTTGGAAGGTTATTGCAGAATCACTAGAGAATCATTTATAGGATGTAATTCCATTGTCATAAAAACAAATCTTCATCTTGGCCATGCACATATGCCCATTCACATAAATTATTTGTCATGCTGAAGAAGCTGACAAAGACACTTTGGAGGATATCAAAAGTTTGAAGCAACAATGTCGGGTAATGTTAAAAGAGTAAGGCATATTTTCTGACAGTATAGACATTTAACAACAAACAAAACATTCAAACAATATAAAGTGTTCTAATTTAACAGTAATACAGTTTGCTTTTCCTGATTTAGATTTTTAAGCAGTCATTTTGACATATGAGTCATATGTATGTTTGAAATCAATTCATGTACAATGCATGTTTTAACATAAGAAAAACTTCTTTGCAAGCAAGCCTGATAGGTCTCTGACTGCTGTCTGTGAAGCAGAGACATAAAGATCTGCTCATAATTTACATTTAAATCTCAGAAGAATTACAGGAATTAACACCCTGCAATTTTAATGTTGCATGTTTTCTGTTAGTTGTGATACAAATCACTAAAAGGGTATATAAAAACCATCAATTAGTTTTATTTTAGAACTGAACTATGAATCATCCACAGCTTTGGCCTCTGCTGGTTTACATTCTATGCAAAGCAGAAGGAAAAAATGTTAATGACTGTTTTGTTTTCTTGATTATAAACCCGCACATCAGCAACTTTATTGACAGAGCCAAGCACAGCCAAATACAGCATGACACAAGAGCTCATCAGTTTTTACTTAATTATCCATTCTAATATGTGTTCCCTATTATGCGTATTGCTTTTAAACTTTATATCTTTTCTGGGATTTACCCCAGTAGTATTTTCTTAGTCTCTTCGTCAAATCTGTCTTTTTTTTTAAATTACTTTGTTTATAATAAAAAGAAAAGTTGTATTCAATTGTTGGGTCATGGCATGGTACCATGAAGCTAAATGGATATTGTGTCAGGGTTGAAACTAAAGTTGCAAACTACAGTATCTCATTTCCCAGGTTCTGAAGGCCAGTTTCATGCCCAAGAATATGAATAACAAATGTGATAGTAGGCTACTTAAAAACAAGCCAAATGCATATAAAGTTCCCAAACTTCTAATGTGTTACTTTGACATTTGTTACCTCAACCCCTTTCCATTTTTATGGCTATTTTAGTTCCTTAATGAATGTGTTATATTTCATAGTAATAGCCTTTTGTCAATACTTAGAGAGGATTAGACACACACATTTTTTTTTACAAAATCCTGTGGTTAGAATATATGAATCTTTGTTAAACCCACAAGTTTACTTTTTCTCACCACAGATCATTTCGTTACCGAATAATTGTCAGTTCGGCTGTACACATCTTTGGTGGGTATAACACATGAATTACCACATGACAGCTCAGGTCAAGAGCTTTCTATAACAGTTGGTCCTATTGGTCTTTAGCCCCTTTTGTTATTAAACTAGGAGTCTTCAATTATGCACCGATGTTCAAAGGTCAGTTTTTCAAAGAAAGAGTCAGAGTGTTCACTGACATGTTATTCTCTAGAATCTAGAGATGAAGACCTTTCCAGTGACGTATCTGGTTTAGTGAAAGCCAAGTAAATTTTTTTCTCATTTCATTAACAGAGACCTTCAAAGGCTTAGTTTCACGGAGCAATCAAAAAATCTAGTATAACAGAATGATGGTCTGGATGCTGTGTTGTACTGAACAAATTTGCTTTGCCTAGAGGAGCGTTATGTGTCAGGATATTGAGGTGCGGACACAGGCGCAGACAGGAGGCAATACTGAGTTCCAAAACAAGAATAGTTTATTCGTAGAACGAACAACAC